>CP092885.1:60495092-61084312 GCA_030710605.1 Cordylochernes scorpioides
ATGTGAGTGTGGAGTTTGTCTCATCAACATTACTCGAATAATTAACCTAATTTACCTGCTTTATTTACCTCTTCGCTTCTCTCTAAATGACCCCATTAACTTTATAGCGCGCTATTCTACTTCATATATATATATATATGTAATTTTTATAAATAAAAATAATATTTACATATATATATTTTGCTTCATATATATATATATATTTTATGAATATATATTTTTTAATTCAAATATTATTATTATTATTATTTATATTATTATGTATGGTAGGTTAAACTGGCGAAACCGCTGGGAGGGTTCACCACTGATGAGCCAGGCCCTCCCATTAATTTTTCCATTGCAGTAAGGGCAGCAGAAATTGTTTTATTTTTAAAAGAATCATAAGCGTCTATACTAGTTTCGATTTTTAATTATTATTTATATACAAGTTTTAATAATAATTTTTCAAAGCGCGACATTTAAAAAAATATATATATATGCTTCAGGTTAGTTCGTAAAAAAACATTATATGTAAATATAATTGTCCTTAACACTTTATAATAATGTAGGATTGACTTAACAGATTCGTTTTGAAATGTGATGTTTTATTGAATATTTTCATCAAAAGTTTAAAAATGCATCACAATGAATAAATAGTTACTTTTCAACTGCACTTAGGTATAAAAAAAATACTAAAAATCAAATATTTTTATTTTAACTTCCTTAAGTTTTGTCCATGAGTGTATACACACTTGGTTATCTCGTGTGTCTTCAATAAAGGTCACTGTAATATCTTTCAGAGTTATTGTCTGAATCCCGATATGGTAAAAGGTACAACTTCCTTAAGTTTTGTCCATGAGTATATACACACTTGGTTATCTCGTGTGTCTTCAATAAAGGTCACTGTAATATCTTTCAGAGTTATTGTCTGAATCCTGATATACATGCTGAAAAGTACAACTTCCTTAAGTTTTGTCCATGAGTGTATATTGGTTATCTCGTGTATCTTCAATAAAGGTCACTGTAATATATTTCAGAGTTATTGTCTGAATCCAGATATACATGCTGAAAAGTACAACTTCCTTAAGTTTTGTCCATGAGTGTATATTGGTTATATCGTGTGTCTTCAATAAAGGTCACTGTAATATCTTTTAGAGTTATTGTCTGAATCCCGATATACATGATAAAAGGTACAACTTCCTTAAGTTTTGTCCATGAGTGTATACACACTTGGTTATCTCGTGTGTCTTCAATATAGATCACTGTAATATCTTTCAGAGTTATTGTCTGAATCAAGATATACATAGTAAAAGGTACAACTTCCTTAGGTTTTGTTCATGGATGTACATAGGTGTATGAACGAGCTGTGTGAACGTAGAGGAACCTACCAATTGACGAACTAGACTACTGAGAAACCGTTATAAAGAAAGGAAGTTGAGGCCCAAACAATCCTTCCACACATTGGAAACCGATAACAATGAAACGGGGATGAAAGAGAGATTTTTTAATAAAAAATAATTTCGACCGACGTTATCTTTCAAATTAAATTTTCTGAATTGAGATAACTGGGGATACAATATTTGACGGTATTCTTAACTCCAGTGTTTTACAAAACCGGTTTCATCATATTTAGAATTTTTTTGTACTGAATCCCGATTAGAGTAGATTATACTTAATTCGCGCTCCGATTGGCTGTTCACCGTCACCTGACATTAGCTCACTTTTTTTTATAATTAGAAATATTTGTACTTTGCCTTTTTCTCTCTATATATACATTAACGTATACAGAAAACCATTACCTGAATTTGGTAGATAGGTAACTATAAGGTATGAAAAAAGATGCATATCTTCCTTCAAAAATATATTGTTGCGCCGTATCCAGACGTTGTTCGTGTACTTTGTCTACTCAGGATGCCACAAAGATACACATGTGAGTTCGAAGGGATTGCAGCTAAAGTTAGCGCTTTATTATGGCTCACTTAACAGAAGGAATACAACAGTGGGACTTGCCTTCAACCTCCCCGTCAAAAGAATCCTTTACGTCGTGGATGTCACTCTTGTGAAGTGTTCCGCTCCACACTGTACACGTGCAGCTTGGACTACACCGCCTTTTAGGTCGCTCCGATGTCAGTCTCTCCTGACACCGCCTTGCAGGATCATCAACACGCCCCGGAGGTAACTCGCCGCCGTCTTCTTCTTGCCGCAGATCTCGTTGTCACCAGACTGACTCCCCCAGACTGCGATGTCTTCTCGGCGCACAAACCCCCTTCAGGCCGACCGCTATCTCAGCTCCTTCCTTCACTACGGCACCAGCTGGACTCTCCGTCTGTCGCCCCCTCCTCTACAATCTGTCAATAAACACTTCCTTGTGGAGGGGGGCCCTGCATACCTTCTTCTCTTAACTTGCCCACTTATTCTCTTCATCTTCTTTGCTGCACCGCTTCAATATTATATTGATCTTCTCTTTTTACATATATGCACCTTATATATACATTCTTAGAAGACATATATATATATAGAATATAATAGGGGAAAAAAACTCCAGCAAAGCTTCCACCGTTACACGTCATAGGCTGGGTAGAAAAAAGAATAAGCGAAAAGATTGGTTTGTAGAAAGGAGCAAAAACGTTTAATATTTAAAAAATCTGTAAATAATAATTTATTATATTTTACATAATTTCTTCCTAAATAATTCTAATATATATTATATAAAAATAGAAAAAATGGTCAAAACAAAAAAGGCATATTATCCTGGCCGCTCAGGTGAGCATTTTAGATGGCAGTAAACGCCAATTTCTCGATAAATCAAGGAAAGCCAACAACGTACGCGTTTCGTGCTTTCGGCCCTTGTCAGAGTGGTGCAGGCTGTATAGTAAGGCTATATCTGTGTAATATACCAAAACTTGCAAACTGCGCTAAAATATTTTCACCTTTTTAATTAATCTTCCGCGAATTTCATTCATATAAAAAACATTCAATAATTCTGAAGATGAAACGCTAAACTGTTTGATATATGCAAAAAGGATATCTCTTGATCGTGCAACTGAATGTTGATGATAGCCCACTGCATCTATCAGAGAACAATATATCAACTATCTTTAACATTTTTAATCCTTATTTTTGGCAATGTGTTTCTTCTACCTATTTCTTCAAATATTATCTATACAGGCCTTACTACAATGATAAATGTTATTGAATGAGAGGGCTCGGCTCAACAATGGTGAACCACTGATTGTTCACTGATGGTCTTTAGATATAATTATCGATATATATGAAAATAAATCAATTGCCAAAAAAAAATGTAATGCCTTGCCGAATGCTTTAATTTTTATTTGTTCCTGACAAGAACAAAAGATTTCTCTCGAAATGTCGAGATAATAAAAACATTTACATACTGGCCGAAGTATCTGTAATTCTAAGAACTATGAATGCCGTCGGCCAGAGGCAGCCTTTATCTTAATGATAAGATGAGAAGAATATAAACGATACTTACAAGTTTTTTTAAATTTATTTTCTAAATTAATCAAATAGAAATCTCCTAAGATAAGTTTCTATATTACACTATTAACAACAACAACAACAAAAAGGCTTTTATTAGGGCCCATTGCCCTGAATGGATTCTCCATACAACAACAAAATAACACAGTATTTTTTTTCTCCCTTTCCCCATGTACACGTGAGCACTTTGTTTGAAAAGGGATTTATTTACACATCTGTTCTAAAACTTTCCTCACTACCTCTTTTGTGTATGAATCTATTACATCTATTCAATCTATTACAATTGATCTGTAGAAATTATAGAGTTCTATTGCTATATTTTTCTTTTCTGAAATAGTTCTCAGCGTCTTCAGTGGGTTGCTAAATCTCCAGAAGGTGTTTTTAAGAGTTCTATTACACTATTAACAAGTTTACAAGCTTTCGGTTTTTAAACGACCCATCTACAAGTAAAAAATATATATATTTTAGAATAGGAAACTATACTGTATTGTAGTTATTTATATAGATTACTATATTTACATATTTTGATAAAATAAATACCTTTAATTTGGTAAATAACTACAATATAGCATATAGTTTCCTATTCTAACTTTTTTTTTTTGACCTGTAGAAGGTTCGTTTAAAACCCGAAAGCTTGCAAATTCGTTAAAAGTGTAATAAACAAACTTATCCTCAGAGATTTATATTTGATTAATTTAATTGATACAGATAATTATAATTCTAATATTTGTTTTCTACACACCTTATATAGATTGATAATTGAAGATTTTTGTGAACCCAGGAGGCTTAGTGTAGGCCATTCCGCAGGGCGTATTTTGGGCGTGGCTTCCTCAGTGGACCAATCAGGATGCTGATATATCTCTCACCTATAGCAATCCATTTATCATAAACAACACTATTACTGTAAATACTAGAATACTATAACATATTAAGTTGCATATGCGAGAGGACATTTAAAGAAGAAAACAACCTTAGAAATATATCGCTACAATAAAATGGAACCATTCCCACGCTACTAAAATTTAACCCATTACAGAATAAGGAGAAAAGACGTCAGATTCCTATAATCCAAAAAATATTAAAAAGTCAAATTTCATAATAGGAATCCTTTATACAACTCTGGAATACATTTAATTATAAAATTTTCAAATCGAATAACAAAAAATAAATAGTTGTTGAAATTAAGGATACTTCGGACAGTATAAATCTTTTTATTATCTCGACGTTTCGACAAAAAAAATCTTTAATTTTAAGAACTATGAATGCCGGCCAAGCAGCCTCTCTCTATCTTTAGGAAAAAAATAAATAAATATTCTAACACAAAAAAAACAGAGAAATCCTTCAAAAAATCGAGATTACGATTTTTTATTATTATTATTAAAAAAGTTTGTTATTCAATTCACCTTCTGAGCTAAAGAAACACTACATCCTGATTGGCTGATTGAGGTCACGTGAGAGTGAACAGTCAAAAAGAACGCGAATAAAACGGACATAACACTATAAATATAAACTCATGGACAAAACTTAAGGAAGTTGTATTTTTCAGCATGTATATCGGAATTCAGACAATAACTCTGAAAGATATTACAGTGACCTTTATTGAAGACAGACGAGATAACCTAGTGGGAACAAATTGCCTCTGTCTACTTAAAAATAAAAACAGACGACCCGCGATATCAAAGACTTCCCACTTTCTTAATTTTTGTCCATAAGTGTACACCAAATAAGACAACTCTCCCTTTAAAATGCATTAATGAAAACATTTTTGTGTTTATTATCCCAGTATAGAATGTAGTTGATGATAAAGAATAAACCACAACACCAGTTTTGTCAAATTCAGACAAAAAAGTAAACAACATTTTACTATGGTTTCGGAGCTATGGCCTTCATCAGTACAAGGGCGGCTTTGATTTCATAACATTCTGCGAGAGGAGTTATGAAATCGGTCGAATTAAAAAAGGATATTTTAAGCTGCTGAAAAATAAATGGGAAGACCGAATTACAAACCAGAATACAACGTAAAGTTGAGAGAAGAGGACATTCATATACTAGAAAAAAGGCACCTCTCCCTTTAAAAATATATTCAAACTAATACATTTTTGTGAAAAAAATAGTACACATGTGATATTGTACTGGGATAAGGTGCATAAATAATGAAAAAGGCATCTCCTTATCGTGCAACTCAAAGTTGCTGATGGCTTACCCCATCTATCGGAATAAATTCTGGAATAATTAAAAATCAACGAGAATAGTTGGTATTTATTCTGATAGATGGCGCAAGCCATCAGCAACTTTCAGTTGCACGATAAAAAGATGCCTTTTTCATAATACATTTTTGTTCATCTATCCATTACAGAATGCACTACATAGTAAATTAAAGACGTATAGTTGATAAGAAATAGTTTTTATAGAGAAAAACTTTAAAGATAAAAAAGTTTTAAAAGAAATACTTCTTAAGTTCGAATGACAGTTGAAAACCATTTAAGATTGTTAGGAGTTGACACTGGGGAGAAATTGTGTTAATTTCTCTACGATATCGAGCTCCGGATCTAAAAAGGAATAGAATGGAGGTATTCTCCCCATGTCACCTAGCGGACAAAAGAGACCAACGGATGGATTGAAACTTCACATCGTCTGCTTCTTTTTTTTTTTTTTTTTTTATCTCTAAAACTGAGAAATCGGAAGCGTTTTCTTGTTAAAGGAAGATTGGTTTTAAATTTTGTTTCTTTCTCCTCTATTTATTACATTAATTTGTTATTATATTTTTATTTCTCTTTTTTGTTTAAGCAATAATATTTATAATAAATTAATCATATTTTTATTATTGAAATTTATCAAATAGGAAACTGTTGAATCGGTTTTTTTTTTTGAAGACAACTCTCAGATTTATAAAATTAAACTTTAAACATATTTAGATATAGAGATAGTTAATTACCTCGTATTTAAGGCAACAAAAAATCATCTAATTTACATACATCGTTCTAACCAGATTCAACTTGTGCAAAACAGACGACAAAGCAAAAAATAAACAAATTAATAATAGAGGGTAAGTTCCTATTTTTTACAAGCTTTCACAGTCAAAGAATATTCAACTTCTTGCTTCAGAAACTGAATGAGAAAAAAAAATAGTTTAAAATGAAATTTCAATGTGATTAGATGATTATATTATCAAAAAGGCAACTCCTGATCGTAAAACTTAAATTTGATGATGGCTTGCGCCATCTATCGGAATAAATATCAATTGATTGTTAATTTTATTTTAGAATGAGCTTGAGACGGTTTAAAAAATAAAAAGAAACTCATCTCCAGAAACCTTTTTAATTGTTTAATTACACTGATCAGTGTTATTTAACATGTTTATCAGGATTCAGACAATAACTCTGAAAGATATTACAGTGACCTTTATTGAAAATACACGAGATAACCAAGTGTGTATACACTCATGGACAAAACTTAAGGAAGTTTTACCTTTCAGCATGTATATCGGGATTCAGACAATAACTCTGAAAGATACTCTCATGGACAAAACTTAAGGAAGTTGTACCTTTTAGCATGTATATCGGGATTTAGACAATAACTCTGAAAGATACACTCATGGACAAAACTTAAGGAAGTTTTACCTTTCAGCATGTATATCGGGATTCAGACAATAACTCTGAAAGATACTCTCATGGACAAAACTTAAGGAAGTTTTACCTTTTAGCATGTATATCGGGATTCAGACAATAACTCTGAAAGATATTACAGTGACTTTTATTGAAGACACACGAGATAACCAAGTGTTAACAAAATTGTTTCTGTCTCCTTAAAAAAAAAATAGACGACCGGCGAAATCCAATATTTTCTACTTCCTTAAGTTCTGTCCATGAGTGTACTTTGAAAAAGGAAATTTAGCTATACCTCTCAACCTTTCTTGATTGATTTACCTCCCGATATTTCGACCACTCAACGCCGCCTTCTCAGGAGAACAGGACGGTGACAGGGGGTAGCAGTAACATCGGGAAAAAGCAAGAAGGATTCGTGTTACTATATTCACTTTTTAAAAAAGGCAAACTCCCAATCTGAAAATGAGTTTTAAAACATATGTAAATTCTGTCAATATTACAATAAGTAGAAACTATAAAACTGCATTTAAACTCTCAACTTTATCACCATTGTATGTTAAACTGAAGAAGACCATATATCCGAAAGTCTGTATACGTATATAGCTCTTGTTATAGCGCTTTATTGTTATTTAAAAATCAAAAAGCTGTCTGAAATTTCTATTATTTATATTTCATATTTCCAAATCCCCCTATTTTCTTTCTATTTTAAGACTTTTAATTGTTGAATTAGCTGAATCAAGCATTTAAAAAAATGATTATAAAAAAATGAGTATATACACACACAGATTTATTAAGATCACCGGTCTTATACAGATTCACCACAGGAAGAAAGGAATTATAGATGGAACTTCTGTGAAATAAAAAGAGTATATTTATAAATTATAATAGAATGTTTGATTTTAGTTTGATATAAAATAAGCTATGTATATTTGATTAAAATATATGTTATATATATCGTATATATATGTACAAACAACAACAACAATAGCCTTTATTGGGCACACGTGCCATACAGGATTCTCCCGGTAGGACAAAATAAATAAATAACAAATTAGCATCATAGTTATATACAAATATTGGGTATTGACCTCGACCAATTATCGAGTTGGATCCGGTATCTGTGCTAAATATTTTGATTGAGCTGATTTCCAGTATTTATAAAAAGCGAATGCAAAGGGTCTGGATTTTACGACTTTTGCCATTAAAACATAAGGCTAATTCCTATTGTATATATATGTATTAAAAGAGGTACCTCTCCCTTTAATTAGGCATCAGAACCATGCACTTGTTTTATCTTCCTATTAAAAAACTTTACTAGTGATGCTAAAGAATAGGTTACAACACCAGGTTTGGCAAATTCAGACAAAAAGCCAACAACCTGTATACCATGGTTTCAGGCTATGGCCTTCATCAGTACAGGGACGGCTTTGATTTCATAACATCCTACGAGAGAAGTTATGGAATCGGTCGAATTTACCAAACAGGTGTTTAAACTGGTGAAGTGGTAAGGGCTGATATTCAGGCAAGAATACAACATAAAGTTGCGGAAGGATGATATTTATGTACCAAAAGAGCCGCCCCATTACTGATGAGGGCCATAGTCCGGTTGGAATTTTGCCTGAATTTACCAAAACTGGTGTTGGGTCTTGTGGGTTCGATTCCCGCCCCTGGACACTTTTATTTTTCCGTTCGCCATTACTCTTCATATTTTCACCCTTTCATACTTTATCCAAAAAAGTTAGAAATAGTAAATATTTCTCTTTGAATAAAATATTGATTTTTTCACAGAAAAGAAACTTATGCGGTGAAACTTTAAGTGTTGTTTTATAATCATACGCCGCAGTCCTTTATAATGGGTCTCTCTTTCCTTATCACTATTGGTAAGGCTTCTTTTATGATAAACTTAATGCCTTGTACTGATGGTGGTGTCTTGTCCATGGAGCAGATCATATCGGTCCATGCACCCTGATCACAATACCGGCTAACTGAGGTGCGTTGTCCATGTGGATCTCTTCTTCTGGATTGATGGTGCATGGAGCAGATCATATAGGTCCATGCACCCTGATCACAATACCGGCTAACTGAGGTGCGTTGTCCATGTGGATGTCTTCTTCTGGATTGATGGTGGTGGTGTCTTGTCCATGGAGCAAATCAGATCGGTCCATGCACCCTGATCACAATATCAGCCAACAAAGGTACCGTATGGATGTCCTCTTCTGGATTGATGTCTGCCATATAGAGGGCTGCAAGGATGGCCAGGTATATATGGTCTGGAGTAAGTTGGGTGTTGTAACAACAGTTCCTGTAGGATCTAGTCATGTCTGGGTTTATCCTCATTCCTTTAAAATTTCCTGTTCTGCAGTTCTGTTCAATGCATTGTATTAAAGATAAATAAAGGGAGAGGTGCTTATTTAAGTACATATATATATGGAGTATCGATATGTATAGAGTTGTTCATCCAAAACTCGTACATTTTCTTGACCACTTCAGGTTCGGTTTCCATTGTGTATCGTAGTATATCTTTCTTATAAGTTTCATGGGCATCAAAATCAACGCTTTTGGATAGAAAAGTGTTTCCTTATCAAAAATTACAACAAATATAAGCGCGAAATTTGTTGATAAAAAATATATTAAAATAAATTTTATTAATTACCAGACGCTACTGCTATTAACAACAACAATAAGAATAATAATATCGCAATATGCAAATAATATTAGTTAAAATCATATTCGTTGAGGATAACATTCACTCGGGCAGACAACGGGCGAAGCCGGGTCACATTTTGATAGTTACCAAAAAATGTTGCGGTGTAATCACCTCTCGTGTATTGGTAAATAGATTATGTAAATATAGGGATAACCAAAGTTGCATATCTCCGGGAATTATGCAAATGTACGGAGAAAGGGACTGCACCAATAAACGCCGAACATTATTACTATTGTATGTTGATCTGAAAACGAGCATATGTCTGAAAGTTTCTATTCTCTATTACGAATAAAAAAGAAAAAAGGTTTATGTGTAACCACCTCTTGTGCTTTAGTAAAACACATTATGTAGATACGGGGGTAAGCAAAGTTGCATATCTCCGGGAAGTATGCAAATGTGAGGAGGATGAGGAGGAAGGGACTGCGCCAATAAAAGCCGCAGAATGGTCTGGTCCATTGATCGCAGGGAGGCCAGGTAACCTGGGCCTCCTTCCTTGTTGTTGTTGTTAACCTTCGCCCTCTCATCTCTCTTTCTGCCACCTTTACATACTGGCCGACATTGTTGCATAGTTACATGGATGGATCTCGCACATGGGTGTGCATAAGTGGAATGTATCGTAGATGAGGAGGTGAAGTGGGGCTTTGAACTTTGGCATTTATCGCGGTGTACTGTACAATTTGCATAACTCCTGCTAAATCCAATTTTTGATTTTGGTTTATTAGCTATATATATGTTAACAGAAAGTCTAGAAATGTGCTCCTAAAAGAAGGTGTTCGATTAACCTAATCGAAATACCGGAAGAAATATCAATGAAATATTTTACCCTTTTATATTTAATATGTATATATGTAAGTAGAATATATTCATACATATATAAGGACACATCTATATCTAAATATTTATTTTTTAAAGGATGGTCGGCTTCCCAAATTAAATCTGAGCTGAAGGAAGTTAATAAAGACTCAGCCATATCATGTAAGACCATTTATTACTGGGTGAATGGATTCAAACGTGGCCGAGAATCGACACAAGATGAACCACATCTTGAACGGCCTATGGATGTAACCATGGCAGAAATGGCATCAAATATCCATTGTATCGTTATGGAAGATCGACGAGTGAAGATACGTGAGATAGCTGAGACCATCTCATTAGACAGGATACACCATATCCTTCATGTAACATTACAGAGGCTCTGTGTTAGATGGGAGTCGCGATTGTTTACGATCGACCAGAAACGTAGCGAACAGACATTTCCCAGCAGTGTTTATCGTTGATAGCTCTTAATCCTCGGGACTTTTGACGCCATTTTGTGACCGTAAACCTGGATACACCACTACACACCAGAGTCCAAACACCAGTCAAAGCAGTGGTCAGGTCCGTGTTGAAGGACTCCAAATAAGGCAAAGACAATTGTGTCAGTCAGAAAGGTGATGGCCACTGTCTTTTTAGGATATTCCCAAGGAATAATTCTAATTGACTACTTGAAAAATGGAAAACCAATAACAGGAAAGTATAAATATTTTATGCAACACTTCTGGATCGATTAAATTGCGTGCCAAACGTCAGAGATTGGCTCGGAAAAAGGTGCTTTTTCACTACGATAATGCTCCACCCTATAGGTCGAATGTAGCAGCTGCCAAATTGTTCGAATTAGAATTCCAATTGGTCCCTCATCCAGCTTATTCCCCAGATTTGACTTCGTGTGGCTTCTTCCTCTTCCTAAAACTAAAGAAATGGCTGGGATTGGGGACATCAAATGAAGAGGTCATTGACGATGTAAATGGATATTTTGAGGACCTCGAAACATCAAACTTTTCCGAGGAGATAAAAAAAACAACGGAACATATCGCAGGACCAGGTGTTTGGAGCTGAATAGGGACTATGTTTAAAAATAAAACATCATTTTCCAAAACCAAATTTTTAATTTATTTTTTACCTTACTTAACGAACAGTCATCGTATTTAATTAAAAATTAAAATTTTTGGATATCACACAATGTGCAATTTTGCATATTTTCACAAAAGTATGCAAAATTTCAGCAACATCGGTTTAGCTATTTAGAAGTCAGCCCTGAACAAATATACACATACAAAATTGCATATACCCGAGTGTATATTCAACTATATATATGTATACAATGGATAAGAAAATTTAAAAATATTATCAATTATACACGATAACAATAAAAAATAATTTCAAAATAATTATGAGTGTGAAGATGTTTATATCAAATATTAGAAAATTGCGGTATATCTTTTATAAAAATATCGAAAAAAAAACATTTCGCAATAAGTTTCTTTATCACAAAATACCGAAAGCTTTCGCCTGTTGAAGATCCAGAGCTCGAAAGCTCTCGGCGTTTTATAATAAAGAAACTTAATGCGAAATTAAGATAAATATATGCATCTCCTGATCGTGCAACTTGTGACATCTGTCGTAATAAATATCATGAAATTTATTCCGATAGATGGCGTAAGCCATCAGCAACTTTTAGTTGCATAATCAGGAGATGACTTTTTTTCTTAATTTATCCACCTGATCCTAGTACAATTTCACTTTTGTTTTTCTTTCATATTATTGCGAAAGTGTTTTCGATATTTTTTATATAAAATTTGTTTAAATGCAGACAACAGGATCCTCACAAAGACGATGCCACTATTGGCTAGTTTTGATATGTTGTGAATAAAATTTTTAAAAATATAGTTACTAAATCAAACAGTTTTTTATATAAGGTTCCAACGTAGATAATATAAAGAAAAGAAAAAAGTCATCTCCTTATCGTACAACTGAAAGTTGATGATGGCTTGCGTCATCTATCGGAAAAATATATATATAAACTATTCGTTGATTTTTAATTATTCCAGAATTGGCCAAATACCCATTATTTATTAATCAAGAAAAGCTAACCATGTACGCGTGTCAGGCTGTGGGCCCTCGTCAGCGTGGTGTAAGCTGTTATTATTTATTTTATTAACCGAGTAGGTTCCTGGAACAAGTACAGAAGTCGCCAACTACTCAGGCTGTCCTTTGTACACACGCCTAAGTCTTCTTGGTTTTTTATTCTCACGAGGAGTCTGTGATATAATTGTAAATAATTCAGAGAATTTAAAAGAGTAGTTATCATCATGTTTGTTTATGGTTTTGCATAGAGACAGTTAGGATATATATAGAGATAATTGGAAGATAAGCGATAAGTTAGAAAGTTCCGGCTCTAAAATAAATACTTGTTCATCTACGTATCCTGATTTTTAAAGAAACAAAACAGAGTCCGCAGTGATTGAGAATTCTTATATGGCAAACATGGAGATATATTGTCTAATGTATATCAATTTGAAACACATAGACATTGTGTTGTTTTGGGTCATTTGTGGGTGTGCTTGTGTGTGTTGTGTGTGTGTGAGAGAAGCATAATATGTAAATATGTTAAATGAAATTTTGATTTACATATTTAGTGAGGCCCTGATAAAGATCTATAGCTCGAAAGCTTGACGCTTTTTAACATCAAAAATGAAGAAGTAACACTTTTCAATTCATTCGCTTTTTCTTTGATTTATTCATTCGCTCAATTCATTCGTTCTTTCTTTTTTTCAAACCTCTAATTATCCTAAACCCTCTTATTGATATCTATTTTAAAACCAAAGGACTCGAGCTGTTCTGGAATATGGGATGAACCGATAGGCATCAACATGTATTTCCAGTCTCAAAACTGGTAGCCATACTACACGTCAAACAAGGTTACACATCCTTTTATGTCCATATCAGCACAAACATCCAAACCCTAGTTGCATATTGCCTTCGTATATTTGAATATATAAAATTCTCCTATATCTATTCATATACCTCGCTGGTATTGAGGGAAAAAAGACTGCTCCTTTTCCAGGATGATGTCAAGACACAAAGCTCCATCTACAGGACCAAATAGGCCACACCAGACCACCTCTTGAAATGTATGGAAGCCTCAAGACAGGACTTATATACTCCAATCCTACCAAGATTATAAATATAATTCATAAATTCAGTTTACTTGACCATGTATAATATTTGTATATAATGGGATAATTTTAAAAAATTGAATGATATTTCCACATACAAAAAACATGGTTTAATAACTTTTCAAGGTAACAAACTAACGGAGGTCTTCTCTGGATAATGGAATAAAACGAGGCTTAGACGCCCTGTTGGAGAATGAAAAAAAGATAAAAAATAAAAAAGCACTCCCCATGCATAATTCAGGAAGTTTGAATAAATATTTTCATAAGAAATGGCCTAATGGAAATTCTATTTATCCATAGTGGGAGAATATTTCTTAGAAACCTGATCTCTGTTTATTCTTTTTATCACTTTTGTATTTGTTTGTTTTTTTCTCAATATCAGCGGGGTATATGAATAGATATAGGAGAATTTTATATATTCAAATATACGAGGGCAATATGCAACTAGGGTTTGGATGTTTGTGCTGATATGGGTGTTTGCGCCTAGTTATGTAAATAACTTGCTAGGCTGCATTGATTTATAATCATGTAAATTTTTCTTTCTTTCTTTTAATTATGTAAATATATATGTATATAAAATGAGTGAAAGATTCAATAAAGTGAGTCAGTTAGCTAAAAGGAGTGAGGCGTCCTTCCTCTATTCAAACAGCTTGCTACATCGCATTCTTGCGAAGGGACAACATTCTCGGTAGTCAATCCGCCGGTCTGGTCTCATAAAGTACAGTCATCAAAAAGCTCTGCCACATATCGTCATCACCTGAGACCAGACTGGAGGCTGAAGGAGCGAATGGAAGTCCTGGCTAACATTGTCAGGAACCAAGCTCCAACAATGAGCACGAAAGGAAGTGTAACCTTGTTTGACGTGTATAAGACTACATTGCTCTGTCTAGGGCCAACAACTACGAAGTGCGTTAATTTCACGATGATTTGTATATAATTTCAGATTTACACGCAATTTTCCTAATTGTGGATATGGCGTGTCTTTGCAACTGTTAGATAAATAAAAATAAGTGCGTACATACATACATATATTATATATACCATATATATATTATATATACCATGGTCTCCTGATGGGTGCTTCTCAGTTTTCCAAAGCTGGTGTTGTAGTTTTGGCACTGATCCGAAGCCGCTAGTTTTCTAGAATCATACCGGTCAAAAAAGTTTATAATTTTCTATCACAGATGGCGCGCTAATGCATTATGTTAATTTTAAAATGGTATTTTTTCCTCAATATTCATGAAACGCGCCAATCGTAAACTCAGGGCAGAATAGTAAATTATTTTATTTGGAAAAAAAAAAAGAAAAAAACGAGTAAATAAAGATTTTTTAAAAATAGTAATTATATTTTTTTAACACCATCAATCACATTTTTGTCAACATTTTAAACACCTTCTTTCATTTGCATATTTATCATGATGGATCAATACTTTTAAATAAAATTTCGAAACTTTTGTAATTTAACACAGTATTGTTAAAACTACAATAGGATGTGTTTTGAAAAAAACGACCCTTTACAAAAACCCAGTTAATAATCACCAATTAAACCGTTCAAATAACAACAACACTCAAAAATGTCGACGGAGGGGAGATATGTAAAAATGTTTGCAATATGCAAATTAATTAAAAGTTACCCACAATGTGGAGAGGTACTCCACACAGAAATCCCTTTCAGAACGTGGGCAATGTCAAGTGGGTTAAAATTCTTTTTTTTTCCCCTCGAGAAAAGTTTTAGAAAATATTTGGCGTTTTTAAAAATATATATATTTTTTTTCAATTTGTTTTTATTGCATAAAAATGTTTTCATTAAGTTTAATTGAATAAATGAAATTCTTTATACCATGAAAAATCCATTTCTCAAATATTGAATATCTTTGACTTAATGAAAACTCACGCCATGGTAATCATGATGGATAGTTAGCGACTCTCTTTTGCTATAAGTTGAACTAATGTCTATACATTTTTACTCAAAATGCCAGAGCCCCGTTTGGTTACTTGTACTCATTAGTGGAAATGGACTTGTTAAATAATAGAGGGCCATTAGAGTGGAATAAATAGTGACATATCTAATCTTGTAAAACGACATTTAAAGATTATCCCGCATGAGTTTCTTTTCAACGAAAAATAAAAATAAAAATATATTTTTAAAGAGAAATATCGATTATTTCTAACCTTATGGATGAGGTTATGTGTGTTATGTCTGTGAAGAGTAATGAACTCATGCGGGATAATCTTTAAATGTCGTTTTACAATCACAATCCGCATTATATTGTATTATAAATATCTAATCTTACCAAAAGATATATTATATATAATGTTATATTTTAAACAATACTTAAAATTATACCGCATAAGTTTCTTTTCCACGAAAAATCAATATTTATTTCAAAGAGAAATATTTACTATTTCTAACTTTTTGAATGAAGTATGAGAGGGTGAAAATATGAAGAGTAATGGCGAACGGGAAAAATAATTTTAAAATATTTTAATTTTAGTTTTATATGTTTATATATTTCTGGGATTCTCCTCACAACTAACCCCTTACAGCTGATTCCTTTTTATGGAATTCGAGCTGCAAATGACGTTACACAAACGGCAGCATCTATTATTTACGTTATAAAGAACAAATGAGTCTATTCCCGACCTTGATTATATGGAAACCCGCTCGGTGTACGACACAAAGAAGGAAGGAATCAAGGTGGATGAACCTACAAAGCTGAAACACCGTTTAACAATACTATAAATAATACACATATACATAACAATATTATGTATATACACAGTACATATATGCATATACATTATGTATATACACAGTATAGTATTTGAAAATAGAGCAATCCATAAATAGATCTTTATTTTAAAAAGGTATATATTGGATCCAAATATCATTTATTTTACCAATATTTCAGTTGGCTGAACGCCAACCTTTATCAAGGTGTTTATAACACAAGTTAACACAGATTAAATATGTTATAACACCTTGATAAAGGTTGGCGTTCAGCTAACTGAAATATTGGTAAAATAAATGATATTTTAATCCAATATATACATTTTTAATTAAACAGTACAGTATATACACGTTTATTATGTATATACATAAAAGCAAGTTGCATAAAAGATTTTTCAGGGCACAAAATGATGATTCAATTGAACGTTACTGATAGCTGAGCGTCATCTATCAGAATAAACATAAAGAATTATTTAGATTTATTCCAGAAATTCCCTCATTTGAATTTAGGGAAACGTAAAAAAAGAGATGTAATCATTGTTAAACTTAGTTGAATGAAAGCTTTTTTTAAAGGCACAAACAGAATAGGAAACCGAACGTTCTGTTTCGTTTATCGCCATCTATCGGAATAAATTTAAACTAATCATATTTAGATTTAATCAGGAATTTCATTCATAGAGAGAATGTAAACATTGTTTAGAGAGGGAGTCTTGTAGTATTTTAACATTTAAAAACACCACACAAAAAATTATAATAAACATAAATGTGTATTTAAGTTGCATAAACTAAAGATTTTTCCATTGAACTTATAGGTTGAAGAAGAAATTATTTCATAATAAAAACAAACAAGTACTGGTCAAAAACATTTAAAATTGTAAATTAATATCATCAACAAACCGATTTTCTTGTGTATAAAAACAAAGGTATTGCCACGTGGAAATTTAGGAAAGACAAAATTCGGGATGACACAGCGATTTATTTTAGGCAAAGAACAAACTATGAATGATAAACAAAATATAAGCAATGAGGAAAGTTTACAGAGTAGCAAATTATATAAACATAAAAAAATGATACTCTGTTAATAAAATAATAAATACTTTTTGTTAAAATAATAAAACAATAATTTCATCTCTTTTTTAAAGCTACGTATTAATGAGTTGGAGAAGTTGGGAGAATATGTGTTTAAGTAGAGAGGAAGTTAACGATGATGGATAACTTGCAGGGTTGCCGGATTGCAAACCCCGTAATCACTTTCGACTCACAGAATAGCCGATCGTTTAAAACCAATTTCACAGAAGCGATGGATGAACCCCGCTCCGAAAGATTTGAATTTTTTTTTTTCGTTGAAAATATTTTATTTCAATATATATACATATATATATATATATACGTATGTAAGTATGTAAAAAAAAAAGAAAGCATATCCTGACCACGCTCACATGTGCATTTTATATAGCAGAACGCCATCTAGTGGAACAAAAATAAACTAAATGTTTATATAACTTGTTCCCTGATAGTTGGCCAACCCAATTTCTTGATAAATCAAGTAAACTATAATCTATAAATAAAAGAAGATAAGTTTCTTGAACGATTTTAAATAGACGCAAGCTTTCGGGTTTAAACCCTTCAACAGGCAGTATAAAGTGAACGCGACGATACAAATCAAGTAAAGCCAACCACGTACGGGTTTCGGGGCTGTTGGCCCTCGTCAGCGTGGTGTAGGCTGTATCTTTACGAACAAAAAAAAATATTTGCTTCCAGAGGTTTACTTAAAAGGGCCCGAAACCCTACGTGGTTGGCTTTTCTTGATTTATCAAGAAAATGGATTGGCCAAATATCACGGAACACATTTAATTTTGAGTGTATTTTATAGCTTGTAGCATGGAAAAAAGTACAGAAGGTTAATATCTGTATTCAAAAGAGCACCTCTCCCTTTTAATAAATGCAATAAGATGCAACCAAAAAACACGCTTTTTTATCTTCGTAGGTAGCGAAAATTCGGACTAATAAATAAGCCACAACACCAGGATTGGGCAAATTCGAACCAAAGAGCAACAAACCGCGGTTAAGACCTTCTTATACTTTCTAAAACATATGCTGCCATCGTGATTACGTGCAACTTTAAAATTTCAGCAAAACGCTGCAGTACGCAAATGAGTTGATTTGCATAAAGAATTTTAAGACCAAACTCAGTGCGTTCGATAAAGGTTTATAATATAAATAGTCCCAAACCCCAAATAAACGTATATACATGACTACTGATACAACTTTACTAAATTTGTAGTATAATAGTCCGCAATAACCCAACTATTGTATTGTGAACTGATAACGACATGTAAATTCCTGAAATATGCAAATAGGCAATCGTTATTTGCATACTTTAATTGAGAAAGGACCATCGCAGTAAGGAGGTCTGTCACAACCCAAACATGATTATAAACGACCTAATGACGAATGTGTAATCCCTGAAATATGTAAATAGGTAAAAAAAAATCGTTATTTGCATGCTATAATTGAGAAAGTATCAACCCTTGAAAGCTTCGATTGACCTCAAGTAAGAAGAGAGAGATTACCAGAAACAATGCTGGGACAGAACGAAGGATAATTCCAGAATTGCCCGGACAATGAATTTCCCGCAGGAAAATTGCCCCATTGATTGGCACAAATTACCCTGGGTAGAACCTCTCTCAACAAATATTCCAATTACCGGGAATCTTTTTTTTTTCTCTCCAACTTTATTTGAAGACTGCTCTTTCAACAGGATGAAAATCCTTTTTTTATTTTTTAATTTCTTTTTGTGGTTGTTCAGTTTTTTTTTTATTTAAACCGGGGGAAATTAATAAAAAATGGGTTTCTTTCAAAATATCGTTCCTATTCCCACAGGTAAATGCTTTGTCATTCCTTACTGTAATACGGATTCTACTTTATTCCTTCTGATAACTTAACTACACTCTTGCTTTCTGGAATTACAATAACGTGTTCAGTAATTAGAAGATCTAGAATCTATATGCAAATCAAATTCACAATAAACAGGCATCTTCTGGTCTCCCTTATAAACATATTGTAACAAAGTATTTGTTAACAGAGTATTATTTTGTATGTTTATATTTTGCTACTTTGTAAACTTCCCTCGTTGCTTATCTTTTTTTATACATCATTCATATAGTTTGTTCTTGCCTGAAATAAATTGCTGCCTCATCCCGAAGTTTTTGTCTTCCCTAATTTTCCACGTGGCAATATTGTCGCGGAGATAAATAAAGCAAGGGCAAATTTGGGGATAATTAATTTATTATAAAGGTGGGTATTTACCTTTTATTTCTCCAATAAAATAATATACAAAAGGTATTTATAGGGAGAACAACTTATCTCAAGGTGAAGATAATAATGAGAGTGGTCAGCCACCGAGACGTCCCGTTTTCCTTATTTGCCGATAAGATTCCGAAAACCCCTCACACCTGTGGTCCCCCCCGGAGTCCAATGATGATTGACAGGTGTCCCATGGAGCTTCTTGTGACCGGAGTTGCAGAGCTACTTGACAATATTGTTACGAAATTTCTCAACTGTCCATGTTTGCGTACAAGGTTTATAAGAAAACAATGTGGGTTCGTTGTGGATACAGCTTAGAGTGATATCATTGATTACAAGAACTTCTAAATAAAAGTGCGAGCGACACGAGACGTGTACGGACACAACCCGAACTTGTCATATAGAAAAGAAAAGAAGAATCCATTTTACACTGTTACATATTATACTAGAAGTTCTAGAATCTATATGCAACTCAAATTCACAATAAACATACATATTCTAGTTGTTCTGGTTCTGCGGGGGAAATAAATGTCTGGGTAATAATTCTGTAAAGAGTGCAATATGCTTGTTTCACTGTTTTTTAATATATAGACGACGTATTTTGCATTTGTTTAAAAAAAACAACAGGGAAACAGACATATTGCACTTTTTCCAGAATTATCATCCAGTTATTTCTTTCACTACAGAACCAGAAGAGCTAACATCATACCATATCTGGACATACTCATTATCAAATGTATATACCACTTAACGCTTGTGTTTGGTTGGTACAACTTTTAATATAGGAAGGATACAGATAAGATTAGCAATGGCCCCTGCGCAAGGATGACACGCAAAATCGTGAAGTATCCCAAATAACACTTCAACGTTTATTATTATAAAAAAAAACACACAGCCTCCGCATATACCCATTTCATTTAAAAGAAGTCATTGGACCAGTGGGTAACACCCTCGATTCCCGACAGTCATGAACCGGGATTAAATCCCACGTTAACATTTTGTTTAATATATGTAAATAACCTTCACATAATATTCACTGTTTCAATTATCATAAACTAGGTTGCTCTTGTTAAGCGGTACCTAATAAAGTGATTTTAGACCGGACCCATTTCATCTCAAGTTTTCTAATTAGTCATAAAATAAACACAGTAAAAACTGACTAAACGCTTATTTACACATTGTTCCCATTCCAATTCTGGCGAAACCGCTGGTAGTGTACACCACTGATGAGCCAGGCCCTCCCAATACTTTTATCATCGCAGTAAAGATAGTAGAAAGTTTTTGTTTTGTATTTAAAAGACCCATTCATGCTATGTTGTTCTATTTCTTTAAAAATAATAGTGAATATATGTTTGACATATATGCATATTTTCAGATATCTAAATCGATTTGAAAAAAAAACAAAAACACTCTAATCGATGATTTATAAATATTCACTGAATTAAATATGGAAAAAATCAATAAAAATCATTTAATATTAAATTAATAATAGATCGGTTTTTTTTTTTATCTTTCTATTTTTAATGATGATACGATATCTCTACTTTTGGAGAAAAAAAAATTGACAGGATTGCTAAATAAAATAAATATATTTTTTTTTATCGTGCCATATTTTTATACCTGGGCCTTCTATGAAAAGGGCGAAGTCATTTCTGCTTCCTATACTCCATGTTAATCTGTGACTTATCTCTTCCATTAAGTCGTTTCTTTCTTTAGCTTGCTCAGCGCCATTTTGTTCCCATTTAATGGCAGGGTTGCCAGGCGTACATAACTTTTATACCCTTTATTTATAGACGTGCACTTGTTTAGTTGATCACGTGGTGTTATAATCGCCTATAATACCTCCCTTTATATACAATAAGCCTATTTTTTAAAATAAAAATGTATACACTTTTCTAACAAATATTTGTAATAAACAAAAAATTATTGACCAATTAGAAGATTCTTGAAGATAAAAAAAATGGTTATATTAAGAAATAATCAATCTCATCTTGTGCAAATTTATGTTGTTGATAGCTTGCGCCATCTATCGGAATAAATATAAACTGAAATGATTTACTTATTTTATATATGTGATTAAAAATTCTTTATATATATTAAAAATAAAATGGCATATCCTGACCAGGAGCACATGTGCTTTACAGAAGGCAGAGCGCCATCTAGTGGAACAGAAATCAACTAAACAATGATTTAGCCTGTTCCCTGAAATTTGGCCAACCCAATTTAGTGATAAATCAAGAAAAGTCATCTACGAACGCGTTTCGCGCTTTTGGCGCTCGTCAGCGTGGAGTAGGCTGTACCACTGTGACCAAAAAGATTTTTGGTCCCAGAGGCTTCTTGAAAAACCAAGAAATGGGTATTTAAGGCCAAAATTGCGTAGATACGTGTGTGTGTGTGTGTATATAATTTGAGAATAGTCAACCATGTACGGGTTTCGGGCAATTGGCCCTTGTCAGCGTGATGCAGGCTTTACATCAACAAAACAAACATGGTGGTCCTAGAGGCTTTTTAATATATAAATCAAGGTGATTGACTTTTTAAGAAAAGGTTATTGGCCGATATTCTGTAATTTAAAACAAAAATCGAACTATAGTTGATATTTTTATTCCGATAGATGGCGCAAGCCATCAGTATCTTTAAATTTGCACGATCAGAGAAGAGAGAAACGATTATTTTTAAAATATTTTATAAATATATTTATTGTTTTCAAATATGCAAATTGTATATTGTATTTATTCTTTCAAATGTAAAGAATTCCTTCTATATATGTAACGTTATAGATGTTTCAATTATTTAAAAAAGGTATTTTTCAATGAAATTAAAATTTACTTATTTGGTTTATTTATCATAGTGTACACTCATGGACAAAACTTAAGGAAGTTGTAACTTTTACCATATATATCGGGATTAAGATAATAACTCTGAAAGATGTTTTGTACACAGTAACCTTTATTGAAGACACACGAGATAACCAAGGGTGAACAAATTGCCTCTGTCTCTCAAAATAAAAAGGACGACCTGCAACACCAAAGACTCAAATTTCTTAAGATTTGTTCATGAGAGTGTGCATATAATTCTTTCATAAAGATTTAATATGTAAATATTTGTTACGATCAATATTTTTAAATATTGCTTTTATAATAAGAAATTTTATCATTAAATTATTATAGATATATTTTCTTCTATATATAAAATTTTATAAACTTGTAAAATTGAAGAAGCGCAACATTAATATTATTAGGTTTTTTTTAATTATTATTATTGTATTTTATTAATTAATTATAAATTATATTCATAGAATTTTATTGTTACTTATCATCATTCTTTTTTGTTGTTTCTTCTTTTTTTTTTCTTCTTTTTTAAAATTTAATATAGTCTTTTTTTTATGTAATAAATACAATTAAATCGCATTAAATCTTAGTATAATTCTTTTTTGTTGTTTGAAATAAATCGAATTGAATCGAAGTGAGTCAGCTCGTTCAAAGAAAATGTGCTAACAAATATATTAATAGAAAATATAAGCGCTCTTTAAACTTATATTTTTAAATTAACCTATTTCGTATGTTTATTTAAATATATAGTTTTCGTGTATATATAAATATGTAATTTATACACAAAGATAATTTATCAATTTTTATAAGTTCTTTCTAGAAGAAAGTTCAAAGAAAATGTGCTAACAAATATATTAATAGAAAATATAAGCGCTCTTTAAACTTATATTTTTAAATTAACCTATTTCGTATGTTTATTTAAATATATAGTTTTCGTGTATATATAAATATGTAATTTATACACAAAGATAATTTATCAATTTTTATAAGTTCTTTCTAGAAGAAAGTTCAAAGAAAATGTGCTAACAAATATATTAATAGAAAATATAAGCGCTCTTTAAACTTATATTTTTAAATTAACCTATTTCGTATGTTTATTTAAATATATAGTTTTCGTGTATATATAAATATGTAATTTATACACAAAGATAATTTATCAATTTTTATAAGTTCTTTCTAGAAGAAAGTTCAAAGAAAACGTGCTAACAAATATATTAATAGAAAATATAAGCGCTCTTTAAACTTATATTTTTAAATTAACCTATTTCGTATGTTTATTTAAATATATAGTTTTCGTGTATATATAAATATGTAATTTATACACAAAGATAATTTATCAATTTTTATAAGTTCTTTCTAGAAGAAAGTTCAAAGAAAACGTGCTAACAAATATATTAATAGAAAATATAAGCGCTCTTTAAACTTATATTTTCAAATTAACTTATTTCGTATGTTTATTTAAATATATAGTTTTCTTGTATAAATATGTAATTTATACACAAAGATAATTTATCAATTTTTATAAATGTTATGCCAGTATATAAATGAAAAATATTTAGAAAGAAATAATAATCAACTCGTATTTTATACCATATGTGATATTTTCTTATAAAAACAAAAGTTTATTTTTATAAATGTTTTTAAAATATTGTTTTTATATATCTCGTTGTTTTTTTTTTTTTGTTTTTTTTCGTTTGCATACACAAATCATTTTAAATATTAATAAAATTAGAATATATTAAAACACAATTTATATAAAATTTTAAATATATAAATATTAAATCACTATTTTATTTGCTACAAGTTATTTCTATTTCTTTAGTAAATACTATTTTGCATATAGTGCACGATGAATATATATTTTTGCATATTATATAATTCATATTAGAGAAAAAAAGGAATATATTTTTAAAATTACATATAAATTATATTTACCTTTGTTATTATAAATAAAATACTTTTTAAAATTAATGTTCATATATGAAAATTGTGTGTATAATAGTTTGCTTTTCAATGCGTATATTTGCCATTTTGTGTTTGTATTATTCAAGACTATATTCACACCAGAATTTATATATTTATAAATTCACATCGTACACCTTCGATATAAACTCACGTGTATAAAAGGATACCTATTTATTATTTTCTGAGATTTAAAAAAAAAATAATATAAATATAATATATATTATTCGTTTATATTATTATATATTTTCCATTCAAGCAATGCTTTCTTCTCAAAATATGTCTATTATTATTTATTTTATATAATTTAAAAGGATATATACATATATATTCAACAAAGTTGCATAATTTGGATTTATAATCATTTCATTGTTCCAATATATACATATATATTTCTGACATATTTAAAATGTTTTTTCAATATAAAATTATAAATATATACAACAATTTTCAAATGATCTAAAAATGTAAATAAGTTTTTATTTTCTTGATGTCTATATTGAAATTTATTAAAAATAAAATTGCAATTATTAAATGAGATATACGCAACCTATTTTAATCTATACTTCTAACAAATCCATTTTATACTTCTAAAATATAATATATATATAGCTATTTTATTTTTAAAATCCTGTTTTAATATATTTATTATATATCTATTATTTTCATATCGCATTACTTTGTTTTTAATTTTAAATAAAAAGAAATAAGATAATTAAAGAGAAATATTATCTTATCAGGAAATATTATTAAAAAAGAATTTAATTTAAGCTACAATTTATATAATAACAAACGATGAATAATTTGATAATGTTTAACCCTTCAGCGGTCGCAATGGGTAAAAATTACCCAGAAGGAACTTTTCGAAAATATTTCTATATTAAAAAATATATATATTTAAAATATATTCTCAGTACCTTTCTAAATCTATCTAAAGAATATTATAATAAACCTATAATTTTAATTTTATGACATATATTCATTTTATTAGCATGTTTGGGTCAATTTTACCCAGTGCGACCTTTTGAGTTCTCGTCAATGGGTAATTTTTACCCAGCGCGACCTTTTAACGCTTTTGGTTTGGGTTTGCGTAAATAAGTTTCGAGTTACTTTCTGGCTTCTTGTTGTTTGGTTTTGCTGCCCCAAGTGCAATAATACAATCATTTCTTCCAACAATAAGGTAGGATTTATATTTTATTTCCTCTTTTTACATTATTTCACATAAAATGCTTTCAAATGCTGATTTTCTCCGTTATGATAATAATATTCCAAATCCCGATGATGAGGAATCAGAAACTGATGATCATATAGAAGAGAGGAATTGGAGTACAGACACTGAAAAGTATACATTATCAGAAGAAGAAAACAATGAGGATCCAAGCTTCAATTACTATATAGGAAAGGACCAAAAGACTAAATGGAAGAAAGCTCTTCCCCCAAAAAATGTTCGAACTCGCAGTGAAAATATTATCACCCATCTACCAGGGGTAAAGGGTGAAGCAAAAAATGCTAAATCGATATTAGATTGTTGGAATCTCTTTATAGATGACAATATACTTGAATGCATAGTTACAAATACTAACATTTACATTAGGAATATTCAGCAGAACTATAGCAGAGAAAGAGATGCTAATTTGACAAACCTACATGAAATTAAAGCTTTATTGGGAATTATTTACTTTCTTGGGGTCATGAAAGCGAATAAATTGAATACAGATGATGCATGGGCAAGAGATAGTACTGGATTTGAATTGTGTAGAATATCTTTGAATATATTTGAATTGTGTAGAATGTCTGAAAACAGATTCCGTTTTCTTCTCAGAGTAATTCGTTTTGATGACAAAGCTACAAGAAATGAAAGACTTCGTCAAGATAAATTAGCAGCTGTGAGATTGATTTTGATACTTCTGTAAAAATTGCCAAAAGCATTATTCTCCTTCGGAATATACACTGCGTGACATTGAAAATGGAACACCAAGAAATAGTGGCCAGAAAATTATGCAAATTTCAGGGTAGACGCGCCTAACCGAGTTATGCAAATGATGTAAAATGCGCAGCTCTCGTGCGCACTTGGAGTAAGATATAAGGCAGGAAATTGCAGAAAGGACAGTATTCGTGTCGTTATTTCTTCAAGGAAAATCATTGTAGAAATTTTGTTCTTGTGTCAAAAGACACGTGTAATAACAGAGAATGCCAGGTCATCGTAAACGGAGGCAGTTCAAGCAGACAGACGCTTTTACGAGGGGCATGGTGATCGGACTGAAAAGGGCAAGTTGGTCCATACGTCAAATCGCAGCTGATACACACCTTGGTGCGTCCACGGTGCACCGACTGTGGAGAAGATGGTTGGAACAAGGAAATGTGGCAATTTATAGGAATGCCGGTGCAACCAGAGTGACGTCAGCACGTGTGGATCGGCGTATCCTTCGACAAGCAGTGGCGGCCCCACAAGCCAATTATACCGCCATCCTGCAACTTGTGCAAGACACCCTAGATCATTCCATCTCGACCAGAACCATTTCCCGTCGATTGGTTGCTAATGGCTTGCACTCATGCCGTCCGCTAAGAAGACTGCCATTGACCCCACCGAATAGGCGCCAACGTTTGGAATGGTGCCGGGCTAGATCGACGTGGATGACGGAATGGCACAGGGTCGTGTTCTCAGATGAGTCGCGTTTCTGCTTGTCCAGTGATAGTCGCCGTGTACGCGTGTGACGTCGACGTGGAGAAAGGTCCAATCCGGCAGCAATTGTGGAACGCCCCACCGTGCGACAACGTGGAATCATGGTTTGGGGCGCAATCGCGTATGATTCCAGGTCACCTTTACTTCGTATTCAGGGCACTATGACGGCCCAACGATACGTTGATGATGTGCTGCGACCGGTGACACTCCCCTACCTTCAGGGGGTGCCCAATACCCTTTATCAGCAGGATAACGCCCGACCGCACACTGCTCGCATTAGCCAACAAGCTCTGCAAGATATACAGATGCTTCCCTGGCCACCGTACTCTCCTGATCTCTCACCAATCGAGCACGTCTGGGACATCATTGGACGCCGTTTGCATGCCTTGCCACAGCCGCGTTCAGAAGATGAACTGTGGCAAATGGTTGAGAGGGAATGGAGAGCCATCCCTCAGGACGCCATCCGTACTCTGATTGACTCTCTACCTAGACGTGTTGCTGTGTGCATCGCCGTCCGCGGTGGTCCTACTTGCTACTAAGCCGACGCCGTTCTCGCTCTGTATTATGACTATCATTTTGAAATAAAGATCACTTATTGTTCGTCCCTGTCTCTCTCTCTGTCTGCCGAGTTTCATCACTTTCTGGCCACTATTTCTTGGTGTTCCATTTTCAATGTCACGCAGTGTATAACGGTGGATGAAAAGTTTGACGCTTTCAGAGGGAAATGCAATTTCAGGCAGTATATTCCGAGTAAACACAATAAATATAGAATAAAATTATTTGCTCTCGTGGATTCAAAAAATGTTTTATACTTGTAACTTGGAGATTTATTCAGGAAAAAACCCTGAAGGTCCTTACAATGTCAGCAAAAGTCCAAGTGACGTTGTGGAACGATTGTGTGAGCCAATCAAGGGAACTGGCCGCAATGTAACAATGGATAACTGGTTCACCAGTTATTCTTTAGCTCTAAAACTTTTACAACAATATAGACTAATAATTGTTGGTACCTTAAAAAGAAATAAAAAGGAAATCCCCTCAGAGTTTGTCATCAGCAGAGGTAGAAATGTACACACTAGTGTTTTTGGCTTTCAAAGTGAAATGACACTTCTTTCATACAAGCCTAAAGAGAATAAAGTTGTACTTATGCTTTCAACTCTGCACCACGATGCAAATATAGATGATTCAACGGGAGAATTTAAAAAGCCAGAGATGATAATGTTTTATAATATGACAAAGGGTGGTGTAGATATGATGGACGAAATGACAGCTACATATAACTGTGCTAGAAATTCAAGAAGATGGCCCATGGTTATTTTTTATTCACTTTTAAATATTGGGGCAATAAATTCCCAGATAATTAATTTTGCAAATGGCAACGCATCAAAGGTTAAATCAAGACGTCATTTTTTGAAAACCTTATCCTTAGATCTTATTGAAGAGATGGTCAAAGTTCGCACAGTAAGCGGAAGAATGCCATGTGAAATAAAGGAAAAGGCATCCGATATTTTTAATTTGTTAGAGCCTGGTCCATCTAAAAAGCCAAAAATAGGAGAAAGACATCGATGCAAGAAATGCCAGAAAGAAAAAAAAGGACAGAAAAACTATTCAACATTGCCAGTACTGTTTTGCTTTTTTGTGTAAGGAACACTCTGTAATAATTTGTCAAGAATGTCATAAAGGACGAAACAAGTCCTAATTTCTATGAAAGGAAGTGATAACTTTCATACAAATTTATATTTTATAACCTATCTTCAATATATATTTTTATTTTCATAAAATAGTCAAATATATCATAAATATTTGATATTTTGATTTGTTATTAATAAAATAAATAAAATATGATTTTTATATCTCAGGATTTTATGTAAAGTTATTTAATAGACAAATCATTATTCTAACATAGAAAACAATAAAAATATTGGAAATAATATTTGATTTATTTAGGTTTTAAAAAGTGGGTAAATTTTACCCACCGCGACCTTTCAAGGTATAAAAGAGGGCGCGACCGCTGCCGGGTTAATAGATGTATAATACGTTAGTATATTTTATATCAAGTTTAAAACTTTATCAAACGAATAATTTAAGAATATATTTTAAAATATATATATTTTATTTAGAAACTACGAAATATCTATTTATTTATTTCGATAAATAATAAATATATCAAAAGATAAGCAACAAATGAGTAAATGCCTGTTATGTAGCAATAAGAAGAGAAAAATCATCAGCCTAGAAAATAATTCTGACATAAATAAATAAACAAATCTTTTGGATCGATATAGGTAGGGTAGAAGTAGGTCTGAGAAACTTTCAAGATTGGTAAATAATTGATTGAGGCATCGTTATGCCTGGCACGGGCATTTTCCCGCCAAATGTAGCCCTAGATTTAGAGTCGCTTGGTTTGAAACGGCCGCTGCCCCACAAATTAGATTACAACAAAAGATAATTTTCTATAGTGTTGTCGGCTGCTATATATATATATATATTTTTGTGCTAACCCTATTATGATTCTTTTTTCATATTAACTTAATTTTTTTTTTATAGATTTAGCTGCATTCTATATTTTTTCAAAATTTATATTTAAAAATAGTGTTATATTTTTTGGAAATTTTTTAAAAATATTTTTTGGAGATTAAAATTATAAAATAAATGAAGCTTCCAGGGTTAAGTTTCTTTTGCAACTTTTTATTTTCAAGCTTTCGGACTTGTCAGTCCTTCAACAGGATTATCACTTTAACAACTTAATAATAAATACAATTTTTATAAACACATTATTATATATATATTTTAAATACATATTATCTATTGAGAGAAAAGTATATTACATTATTTCAGTTTGAAGTTAAAATGTTATAACACCTTGATAAAGGTTGGCGTTCAGCCAACTGAAATATTGGTAAAATAAATGATATTTTGATCCAATATATACCTTTTTATTTAATGTTTTATAGTGTTATATATTAATAAAACCTGTTTTAATGCATTTTTAAAAGGAAAAGGTAATTTCTTTCGTACATTAATAAAACTGGGCTCTTATATTTGTGAAATTGAGTAAAAGCTATTTATACTTCTCGAAATGAAATGTATTTATACTTTAATAAATTTCGTTTTTAAAACTTCAAAAACTTTGTTTTTTAAATAATTTATTTATATATAACACACGCACCTATGTATAATGAAATGGCAAAATTAAAATAAAAAAGCATGTTAATTATTCCTTTTGCCCCCCCCCTCCCCTCTTTTTTTTCTTTAATATGTTTTATATATCTTTTCATTTATTAAAAAAATAGTCTACCTCTTAATCAATTTTAAATTTCCTATATATATATATAGGTTATGAATATTTTGTTTTGTTGTTGAAAAAGATAGAGAATTGAAGGTGCAGTCGTGAAAAAAAGGAAATAAATAAAAATAGCTTTAATATAATGGAATATAGAAAACATAATTTGAGAAAGGTATTGCCTGGCTTAAGGCGTAAGAATAATAAAATGAAAAACTTATTTACATAATGTACAAAAGGTTCGAGCCGACCATCGGGAAACAACACCAATTAGTTTTTATAGGGGACGCATTACCTCTGGCGGTCGATTTAGCAGAGTATTTGAATCTATGAAATATAATTTTAAATAAAATAATATTTTAATATAACATATATAGTAATACTATAATATATATATATATATATATATATATATATATTATATGTAGCAATATATAGACCTTATTATTGAACATTTCTTAATTAGTTTTTTTTTTATTAATCTAGAGTATTCATCATTTATTCCCTTTTTGCATATTTTCATTCTAATATCTGAGTTGTCTCGCGGTTTGTAAACGTCTGTAGTGATATTTTTGCAGCGCTCCTATTTACATGTTTTCTCTCCCCACTAGCCTTTCCCTTCCAATTTTTATCTTATATTTTAAAAATTTGAGCGAACGCTCATTGAAAAAATAATATAATAGAGAGTTAAATTTTTGAGTGAATCATATATGACAGAGAAGTACCTACGATTAAATATCCCGCTTCCCAACAAAAGACTAGTTGCACAACAAAGAGTTTTATGGCAATTCTTTAGGGAAGAAAGAAAAGACTTCTGGAAAGAAAATGGCCGGAACTGTTTACTTTGTAAAGATCTCATGGATGATAATTTGGTTCACTATTTCCTCCAATGCCCTCTCTTAACAGAAAAACGTACTGCAATTTTCCCAAGCCCTAACTTTGGTCAATTTATATACCAACACATATGTCAACTTCTCTCTTCGGCTCTGGATGATGAATTACTGATTGTTAAATACTTCAAATTCTGCACAGAAGCTGGGCGGATAAGAAAGAATGCAAGGCAAAGGATACTGGACTCTGTAAATAGGTAACTGAATGAGCCACAAGCTTTATTTTGGTGTAAATGTTCCCTCTCCTCTTGTTGACGTGTAAATACGGCGAATCCTGTATGGGGCGGAATGCCCTAAATAAAGGCTTTTGTTGTTGTTGTTGTATAATAGAGAGTTTTTAATTGTTTTTTTTTTTTTGGCAAATTGTCTGCAGGCCAGTATCTGTATCAGCGTTTAAGAAATACTGCTATATATCACCACTGAGCTAAGAAAATATTGCATGCTTATTGACTGATGAATATATCGCTGATTACAATAATAAGTGAACTCAACCAAACAATACACCTGGAAATATTGCAGAATATAATGTTGATCTAACCCCCTTTAGAGTTCCGATAGAAAGTAGGCTTAACAAAGTTGATAAGGAAAAATAACCACCCTCAAAAACCATAGGAACAAGTTGATTAATCAATAAAAATTAACCATATCCAGCAGAATTAAGAATAAATTCATAATCCTGAAAAACAAAATCTTAAAAAATCTACTAAACATGGATTCATCCGTCCCTCATACCAAATTACAAACACAAAAAATAACCATTAATATAGAATTAGGAAATGAACTAAACAATAAATTTGAAAACCTACATATTTTTTATTATTACAAAAATATCACAAGATAGAATTGAAAGATATTCACAAGAAGAAATTCTTCTCCAGAGATAGAGAGAGAGGGAGAGAGAGAAACCTGTTGTATTATATAATTGAAATAAGAATGTTGCAAAAGGAATGATACTATAAAAGGAGAATGATACTATAGAACATAATATTTCCACGTGTGTGGAAAATTAGGGAAGACCAACTTTGGGATGAGACAACAATTTATTTAAGGCAAGAACAAACTATGAGTGATCAACAAAAGATAAGCCACGAGGGAAATTTACAGAGTAGCAAAATATAAACATAAAAATGACCACTCTGTTAATAAAAATAATAAAATTAATAAATACTTTGTTACAATATGTTAATATTAATTTAAAATAAATTTAAAATATCAGATATTATTTTGAAATAAATGGAGGGACGCATCAAACATGATGTAACAGTACACCCAGGACTCTATCACGTTAAAAGGTGAAAACCAATATGGAACAAAATTTATAAAAAATATTTCACTGATGGATGTGATGATGTACAAGGAGTGGTGTGTTCATACAGGATAGAAACCAAAGTCAGGAATTCAAGTTCACCAACAAATTTGGGAGCTCTGTGTTTAATCCTGAACTACAAGTTGTCAGTCTAGCAATCCAGGTGTCGGTAATCTTATGAGTAGGAAGAGTCAAAAAATTACAATTTAAAAAATTTCAAAGTTTTTAAAGAGTCACAAAATATTTTTCTTTCCAACAATAAATAGTACTCGCATAAATAATATTTACATATGGAACTATATTGTCGCGAAGATAAATAAAGCAAGGGCAAAATTGGGGATAATTAATTTATTATAAAGGTGGATGTTTACCTTTTAGATCTCCAATAAAATTATATACAAGAGGTATTTAAGAGAGAGAGAGAGATTCAGATGATAAAAACAACTTATTCCCAGGTAAAGATAATAATAATGAGCAACCGTCCCGTTTTCCTTATTTACAGATCAGCTTCCGAGAACTCCTCACACCTGTGGTCCCCCCCCCCCCCCCCCCCCCGGGGTCCAGGGATGATTGACAGGTGTTCCATCTGGATGGAGTTTCTTGACAATATAAAGAGCCGAAACTTCACATACAAAGAACCGCATATAGCTCGCAGTTTGCAGACTCTTGGTATATTCCTAGAACACATTGACATGGATGACCACCATGAACTTATTCACAGACTCGCTGTCAGCTCTACAAGCCATTGTGATACCAAATCTAAAATGTAATTGAAGAAGATTCTTAGAAATTTGGAAAAACTTCACAAAAAGTCATCTTTCACCACATACCATCCAATATAGCAGCCCTGGCCAACCTAAATGACGCCACGGGCCGCACGGAATCGTAAACAAGGTTTAAAAACTTTAACAATATCAAAATTTTAACTTTAAAATGTATTTTAAAAAAATACTTAATACTTCCTTGATGCTTAATGTTTTTATTTATTATTTTTCGGCTGCTTTTTTTCAAATAAAAAAAATAATAACAATTTAAAATAAAAAAAATATTTCTCTATTAATTACCATTATTCCTAACTTTTTTTCTTCCTTTTTATGGAATCGAATATGTATTTTAAAAATTGTGGGACATATATATTTTAAATAAAAATATTATTATAATTATTTCAATATATTTTCTGTTTTTGAATATACAGACGAGAAATGAAAGTTACAAAAAAATATAAAGTTAAATGGTGAGCCGCAAAATATTTTACGGCGGGCCGCGGGTTGGCCCAGGCCTGCTATTATAGGAATGAATGGTAATAATACAATAGATCGTATTGGAGAAATAGCGACAATATACAACTGAGACTTTGATTCCCATTTATTCAAATACACCTACAAAAAAAAAGAAACATCAAATAAATGTACGAGATTCGGTATATCCCAACATTGATAAACCAAAGGCTTGAAACTATTTTGGAATTTGATTGAACTGACAGGACTATATTTTTTCAAGCTCAAAACTGACCGGGATCCATATATCAGTTTTTAAACAATAATTCTTAAATATATTTGAAACACAGTGGCCTTTATGGAAGAAAAACTATATAACCAAGTATGAACAACTTCTGTCTCCTTCAAAAAAAAAAAAAAAAGACGACCGGCGATATCAAATACTTTCCACTTCCTTTATATTTGTCCATGAGTGTAGTGATAGATCAACAGAAGATTATATACATCACTCCATAGCAATGACATCAGCAGGGTGACGTTACATTTACAGTACCTACAGGCCAATGTACTTACACGACCAGAAGCTGGTAGCGCCAGAGTAACTGCCAGGTTGTTTATCACCCAATTAGTATCAATTAGCAGCTTGTAATTAGACGCCGCCAAGGTCACCAATTAATACGACCTCGTGAACCTAATTAGTACTTTGACACATTCCCGTGACCATTCATTCAAGCCGGACACTCTAGAGACAACCATAAAACTACACTCAACATTTTTTACAAAGTCTTTGAAAACATTTTTTAACACACACACACACGAGATTTACCATTATACAACTTCCTACTGCCGTTTTCTGCAATGAATAATAATTAGGAGGGACTGGCTCATCAGTGGTGAACCCTACAAGCGGTTTCGCCAGTTTAAGTCAAACCATTTTGATATTCATTATCAAATAATTGTATTTTTAGCGAAAAAAAGATTTTACTTGCATATAAGCAAAGATCTTATGGAAAAACTGAGAGATGTTTCTTTTATTATATCGATAAAACACGAGCTTTCAAACACGGTTCTTCTACAAGTGAAACTCCTTTTTCACCTGTATAAGAACACTGAGGTTTGAAAGCTCATGTTTTTTTTTTCGATATAATATCATAAAAGAAACATTACACACATGGACAAAACTTGAGGAAGTTGCACCTTTTAGCATGTATATCAGGATTCAGACAATAACTCTGAAAGATATTACAGTGACCTTTATTGAGAACACACCAGATAAAAAAGTGTGAACAAAATTGTCTCTGTCTACTTTAAAAAAATGAACGAACAGCGACATCAAAGATTTTTCACTTCCTTAAGCTTTGTTCATGAGTTTACCTTTCTATGTTGTTCTTGGATTTTTATTTCGAATAATTGTATTCTTTAAAATATGAAAAAGATTGAGTATATATATAAACTTTCTTTTAGTGTCAAGGTCATCCCGCTTCTCACGGATTCTATGTTACCATTATTTTTTTGTCTGATGATGGTAACAATGCTGTTAACGTAACGTCACACACTATTAATTTATTTGGATTAGGTCTTATTGATTAATACAATCGCCGAATGTCGTGGTCCATTTAGACGAAGAAAGTGAAGACTCGAACGCGGCTGATTCCACACTCGCCTGTTCAGTGATTCGCTAACCATGACGTATGCACGAAGGAACGTGTGGCCATTGGACATACATCGGACCTGGAGGCTGTTGTTGGGTGCTGCGCTGCCTGGAGTATAGGAACTCTATGATTCCTTTCTTCCTGTAGTGAATCTGTATAAGACCGGTGGTCTTAATAAAGCTTTGTGTGTGTGGATTAGGTTTTATTTTCTTGTATCTATATTTATTTTAAAAATGCTTTTATATTTCTGAAATACACTCATAAACATTGGTGTCGTCAGTCTTCTGTTTTTTTTAAGAAAACGGAGGCAATTTTCTTCACACTTGGTTATCTCGTATGTCTTCAGTAAAGATCACTGTAATATCTTTCACAGTTATTGTCTCAATCCCGATATAGATGCTAAAAGGTACAACTTCCTTAAGTTTTGTCCATGACTGTATATTGGTTATCTCGTGTGTCTTCAATATAGGTGACTAATATATTTCATAGTTATTGTCTCAATCCCGATATAGATGCTAAAAGGTACAACTTCCTTAAGTTTTGTCCATGACTGTATATTGGTTATCTCGTGTGTCTTCAATATAGGTCACTGTAATATCTTTCAGAGTTATTGTCAGAATCCCAATATAGATGCTAAAAGGTACAACTTTCTTAAGTTTTGTCCATGAGTGTAAGTTAAGAATACAATTATCACAGTATATGCAAAATTGATATCATATTCCACCACTAAATTAATCATATAAAACAATTGATAAGACACAATTTGGATTATAGATTATAAACACAAGGTAATAAGACCAAATCCAAATAAATAAATAGTGTATGACGTTTCGGCAACAACGCTGTTACCAAAACGTCGCACACTATTTATTTATTTAGATTTGGTCTTATTACCTTGTGTTTATATTAAACAATTAAAAAAACGAGTATTAGTCTAAAAGATTCATTAATAGCTTGGTAAAGAAACCTGCCAAAAATTTTAATGAATTTCTTGTAATAAAATAGTTCTTTTATCCCATGTAATTTATTCGTGGAATGGGCGGGAAAATTTTAGGCTTAACGGAACATCGTCTGCTACCTTTTACATATTGTTTTCTTTTGGTTAGATTTAAACTGAATATTGATTGGGGCACGTTTGGGATTTTATTTTATGATTTTTTATTAAAAATGAATATATTTTAAATATTTCGTGTGTAAAAATTTAAATTAATATCTATTTATTACAATAATTTTATTTTATTTAAAAAACGCGTTTATATAATACTTTTTCTATTATGTGAATTTAAAAATAATTCTACAATATCCCAATATTTTTTATTCTTTATAAAAGCGTAACGATCAAATGTAATTGTATAAATGACAAAAGGTAACCATGTTATTATATATACAGTTAAACCTGTCTATAGCGCCCTCTCTTGGGGCTCACCAAAATAGGGTGCTATAGACAGGTCACTTTTAATGTAAATCTCATCGTACTACGTATTTAAAATCGGGCGCTATAGAGAGGAAGACGTTATTTAAAGGGGGCGCTATAGACAGGTTTAACTGTAGATAATTGGTACACCTATTAAAATAACAATATAAATCTGAAAATATAAAATTAAATACATACTTAAAACTAATTCTATTAATAATTGGATTTAAAATATATGCAAATAAAAAGAAATGAATTGCTACTTATATTTTTCTTAGAAATGTTCAGAATAAATCGGGCATTAATACAATTTTTAAATTTGATTAAAATATTTCTACTTGATCAAACTCACTTCTATTTGATTTGATTGGTTGAGATATTTCATTGAAAAAATATAATATATATATATATATCTATATGTATATATATATATAGTTTCTTTTTTATGGTAACTGATAGTCTCTAGAGAGGGTAGTCAATAAAATGACATATATGTATATAACTCGATGTTCGGTTAATCAATTTGCATATTATAGGGTATGCAAATTGCATATTCCTTTTTGAAAAGGCGGTATAAGATGGGAAAAAAGGGGAAATATGGAAGATTAAGATGTGGGTGTCTGATGGGAAAAATATTAAAACGTATTTACGTATTTACTGATCATAAAGAGTCTTTTGATGGCTTGCATCATCTATCAGAATAAATGCTAACTGAACGTTGACATTTTGGTCAATGGTCGAAATTTTTAAAAATATCAACATTTAATCAATAATTATTCCGATGGATGGCGCAAGATATCAGTAACATTCAGTACACTCAGAAGTTACATTATAATGTTAAAATACTATTGAATCAAATTGGAATATCGTTTATTTTTAAAATAAGTATTATTTTAGATTTCTTATACCTCAATTTTATATAACTTTCAAGAGAATAGGTACAAATAGCAATAATATTAAATATGTCCAGGGTAGCCTAGTGGACATGGCGTCTGCCCGGTGGGCGGAACACGGTGGGTTCGATTCCCATCCCTGGACACTTTTATTTTTCCGTTTGTCATTACTCTTCACAATTCATCCTATCATACTTCATCCTTAAAGTTAGAAATAATCGCTTTTTCTCTTTGGAATAAATTTCGATTTTTGTTTAAAAGAAACATTCGCGGTATAATTTCAATTTTCGTTTTACAATCATCAGCCGCGTTATATTGCATTTTACATTATATATACATATATACCTCATAATAATAATATATACATATATACCTAAACCTTTCTCTTTTATTAACGGAGAATTAAGGACAACAGTATCAAGAATCAGAACAGGACATTTTTTAAAGGAATAAACCCAGACATGACTAGATCCTACAGGAACTGTTGTTACAACTCCCAACTTACTCCGGACCATATATACCCGGCCATCCTTGCAGCCCTCTATATGGCAGACATCAATCCATACGGCACCTCAATTGGCCGGTATTGTGATCAGGGTGCATGGAGCGATCTGATCTGCTCCATGGACAAGACACCAACACAACCAACGTTTTGGTGACCCAACGTTATACCCTTGCCAAAGACACCTATTTCATGCGTTCCTCTAATCCACTCACGTATCTTCTACCTTCTACACCTTCTTTTTCGAATTTTGCCATCAATTTTGTACTATATTTTCGACTCAACAATGAAAATAAGGGGGGGGGGGGAGAAGTCCGACCACACCTCCCTGCGGTCCCCCCTGGACCCTTGGAATATTCGACCAAATTCTGGTTCGTTTCCAAGGTGACTAACGTGGCAACGGCACCCATTTTCCAATGAAGGGCAAGATAGTGGATATTGCTGCTGATGTGATGGAGATGCATGGAGACATCTGAGACTCTTCTTTGGACACGACAACAACAACAACAATGAAAATAATAGAATATAGAAAGATTTAAATTGTAAAAAGATATGGAAACATAAACTAAATTTTTATAAACACGCTCCTCTCTGAGTAGAATGACAGCGATTCATTGACGGTAATTAAATAAATAATTTGGTGATGTAGTCATATATATTTCCAAACAAACTCCCAACCAAAAAATATATTCAAAAAATATTTTAAAATCGTTATTATTATATGAGTTTATGAGTAGATATGATAGGCTTAGCAAAAATACGATGTTTCTATTTAAAGATTCCAAGTTGTTTTGTACTCACTTATTTTGTAGTTACGAGGACATCCCATTTGATATAAACTAATATATTTATTTAAGGAACGCGCCACTTGTTCCAATACAAGTGTTGTAAAAACAAGCGAGCGAAAAATCAAAACAGAAAAGTCTGAAGCGTAGTGTGTGACGTCAACCTCGATGATGATAAAGTCAAAGTCTGCGTAACAAGATAAAAGTCAGTCTTCCAGTATTTCTTGAAATAAAAAGCGATTGTTGTTGCTGGTTGAAACGTTTCCTTTTTGCATATTGTAAAATCTTTATCGTAAAGATAGAGGCTGCCTGGCCGGCATTCATATTTCTTTAAATAAAAGACACTTCGGCCAGTAAATCCTTTTAATTGTAAATTTAGTAAAATGATTTACTGGCCAAAATGTCTTCTATTTGAAGAAATGTAAAATATTTGTTTACGTTATAGAATTAAAAAAGGTATTATAAGATATATTTGTTCGGGTATTAGATGATTTATTTACTTATAGGTTAGTGATATATAATGTAGGTTGTTTACATTCTATATACAGAACTGAATTTTGTTGCTGAGTTAAAATATAATTTCAATTGTATTACATATACCTTCGTATGTACATTCCATTATTTCATTTCTTTTGTTATGTAAATATAGTTTCATTTTTCTCGACATATATTGTAATCATCAGCCCGTAGAAGAACAAATTGTCTATAAATTTGCATAACCTAAAAAAAAAAAAAGATACACTTCACCCAACTTAGTTCATCTCTTTATTGTTATTTCCCACTTTGAATTATTCCTGCAAAGCCCTCTCTGATAAAGCACAAGGAATATTCGTTCCATCCATTGCAAAAGAAAAAAAAAAGATCGAAATATATAAAAGAAAAAATTCTAAATGATATATTTAAACGATATAAACTAATGTCGTTTCATATAAAAATATATAAATAAGGATCTATCTTTACTTCTTTACATTGGAACGGCTTGAATAAGAAAAGTCACTTAGTACGATTGCCAAGGAAATCCATCAGATCTTTAAAATTCCATCTTCCAATGAGCCAAATACGAAATTCACTTGCAGAATATTTTCTCACCTATCAAACCGGGAATTTCTAAATTATACAACTGGAAAGCTTGGAACATTGACTTGAGGCGTATGATTCTTTTAAAAGTTAAACAATTTCTACTGTCCTTACTGCAATAGAAAAATTAATCGGAGGGCCTCCTGGTTCATCAGTGGTGAACCCTCTCAGCGATTTCGCCAGTTTAATCTACCATTAATTTTTCAATTGCAGTAAGGGCAGTAGAAATTGTTTAATTTTTAAAAGAATCATAAGCGTCTATAATAGTTTCGAATTTTCATAACAGATGGCGCGCTAATGCATCATAATATTAAATATATATATGTGAAAAATGTGTTGCGATAAATAACAAAACAGTAAATAGTGAATTAATATTTAAATATTATAGAAAGAAAAACAGATTAAAATAATCGTCTGCCATTTTCAAATTCCCGCCAAAAAGTATTTTGTTTTTGTTCCAATTAAAAAAAAAACTTATTAGGAAAGACCCAATCTCAAGGATTCAGGAAATGAGGATGCCCTTTTCCCAAAAATTAATTAAACTTTGAATCGACAAAAAGCACATTTTAGCGCCTTAATTGCAATTTCCTTGGCGCGAGTAAACACCAAGGGAACAAAGGAATTTTGCATTATCGTCTGCTCTAGAAATTGACACAAGCTGCCCAAAGTTCAATCGACAGTATATATTCAAATATTTTCTTTTTAAAATCTTTCATCTTTTATCTTTATAATAAATAATAGAGTAGCTCTCTTCGATTGATTAAAAAAAAATATTGTTTTAGAATAGAATGGTTAAAACTCTTATTATAAAATACTCTCAATTTTTTTTAAATTAATGAATATTTTCTTTTGAGATTTTTAGAAAATATATTGTATATCTCTATTTTTAAATTATCAATAGAGAGAATTTTACTTTTATTTTATATAATTATATAATGGGTTTATATAACAAAACTGTATGATATATAGGTTTTTATCTTTTAATTAGACAATTTTAATTTATATTTAGACATATTTCATATATTTTAATTTAGAAACTTTCATTTTTATTTAGACATTTTCAATTTTAATTTAGACTTTTCTATAAAATGTCCATGTATCTAAATTAAAATGAAAAATTTCTAAATTGAAATATGAAAAATGTCTAAATATAAATTAAAATTGTCTAATTGAAAGTTAGAAACCTATATATATATATATATATATATATATATATATATATATATATATATATATATATATATATATATATATATATATATATATATATATATATATATATATATATATATATAAAATAAATTTTAGTTTCATATATTATTTATTAAATTTTGACTCTATATATATATACGCCATATTTGTATTCATCAATTGTTGTATATATCATTGCAAATATTTTTTATTTGTTTTGCTTAATAAAAGAATATAAAAATTAATATTTAAAATTCAATGTTATGTATTTAATGAATTTTGATATACAATTTAACAAAATTTAAATAACAAAATAATTTGTATAAAATAGATAGTTATTTCTATTTTTAGGTAAGACATTTTTAAGTTTAAATTAATCATGACACTTATAAATACAATTGCAATTATAATTTAAAGTGTGTCATCTTTAGATTAAATGCATTAATAAATATATTTAACAATGTGTTTATCTTTTGATAAATATGTTTAATATATATTTGATATTAAATAATAAATATCAAAAGAAACACATTGCCAAAAATATTATAACATATTTTATACATATATTAACGCTTGAAAATGAAGTATACGATCAAATATAAATATTTAATGCATATTCTTAATTTGTAATATACGCATTGTTCGAATTTATTTTTATTATTAACTATAAAATTTTAATATTTAAAATAACATATTTTGATAATGAAAAATTGAACGTTGTTCAAACTATAATATACATTATAAATTTACTACGGACAAATACATCATCCTTTCTGATTTAATATAATTTGAGAGAATTTGCTTCTTTCAAAAACAATTTTTTTGGAACCAATCATATACAAATATATCCTAAAAGAATATATTTTGAGTAATTTTGAAAAAAAATCAAGCACTTTTAAAATATGTATATTTGCTAAAATAATGTTTGGCATATCATTTTAATGGAAGGCTGTTTTTATATAATTTTGTTTGATTTTACTTATCATTTTAAAAATCATTATAACTTAAAATTTTGAAATGTACTGGTAATTTAGGGTAATAGAGACAGTATGTAAAAAGGTACATACGATATGCAGGAAGAACATATATATAACGCACAAAGAACACTTGGAAAAAATACACTCATGGTCAAAGCTTAAGAAGTGGCAAGTCTTTGATGTCCCCGTTCGTATGTTTTTTTTTTAAGAGACAGAGGTTGTTCACACTAGATTATCCCGTGTGTCTTCAATAAAGGTCACTGTAATATGTATCTTTCAAAGTTATTGTCTGAATCCTGATATGCATGCTAAAAGGTACAACTTCTTTAAAGTTGTGTCCATGAATGTAAATACATGTCATATAATAGTCAAAAATAAAGATGTATATACTCTATGAAGACGTTTTAATTGAAATTATTCTTTATGAGAAATAATAAACAGTTTTGTATAACCTGTATTACCAGTTTGGTAAATTCGACCGATTACATAACTCCTCTCGTAGAATGTTATGAAATAGAAGCCGTCCCTGTACTGATGAGGGCCATAGCCTGAAACCATGGTATACTGGTTGTTGGCTTTTGTCTGAATTTATCAAAACTGGTGTTGTGGCTTATTCATTATCATCATCTTTAGGTTTACCACTAGGGTGATGAACAAGTGCAACGTTCTGATGTATAATTAACGATTAGGGACCACAGGACTGTGTTTTTAAATACTGTGGTGGGAGTATTCTGGAGTGTGAGAAAATAAACACTTTTTTTTATGGTAACTTCGACTAATTCCGTAACTCTTCTCGTAGGATGTTATGAAATAGAAGCCGTCCCTGTACTGATGAGGGCCATAGCCTGAAACCATGGTATATAGGTTGTTGGCTTTTTGTTTGAATTTTGCAAAAGGTCGACAACCTTGTCTTGCCTTCTTACATACTAGGTTCGTTAAATTCTGGGATATCTAGGGTAAATTCTCTGTTCACCAGTATAATGTGATCTCCTTCTATCTCTTTTTTACGTTACAGATACGTGTAGTTTAAAGTGACATATATGTATATAACTCGATGCTCGGTATAATAATCAATTTGCATATTATAGGATATGCAAATTGCATATTCCTTTTTGAAGAGGCGGTATAATGACGAAACTGCTGAGAGAGTTCAAAAATGATGAGCAAAAGCCCTCCCATTGATCCATCATTGCAGTAAGGGCAGTAGAAAATTGTTTTAATTTTAAAAAAGAAACATACGAGTCAAAAATAGTTTAAATTTTATAAAATAATATTTTACAATAAATAATATATAAATGTACACAAAGCAATAACGCGTCATCTATACATATAAAATGAAAGGATTTAAAATCCCGAATGTTCCACCCTTCAGTGCTGCGTACGAGCAGCATATAAGCAGAATCGTCCAATACAGTATTAGAGCTCTGAGAAGCGGTCTGGTGGATTAAATAGGCGAAGACGTTGGGAGGGTTCACCACTGATGAGCCAAGCCCTCCCAATATATTGTTTCATCGCAGTAAGGACAGTAGAAGTTTGTATTATGTATAAAAGAAACATTCGTGTTTTTAAATCCTTTCATATTTTTAAATATATAAATGTGTTATATATAATAGTGCCCCAATAACAAACACAGAATTCTAATTGCATATCTCATTTCTTATATAATAACATCTTTACTCCTATTTACATATTATGTTTCTAATAAATTCATATTTAAAACCTATATCAATTTTGGGATTCTAAATATATATTTATAAATTCCCCCATATCTTAAAATATATAAAATTCATTTTATTTCCCAAAGGTATATATATATATGTCGATTAAATTGTAAAAAGGGAATATTTTTATAAATATATTATTAGAGAGAGCGGCATAAATATATATATGTATATTTGAAGCGAAGATGGTTTTTTAAATATTTTGTGTTTCGAAGATGGATTCGCTTCCATATTTATAAACACATCAAAATAATTTATAACGGATAGCGCCGTTATTTCAAAATTCAAATATTTAAAGTGCGGCGGGTCGAAAAACATATTTCAATAATTTAAACTTTGAATTTCGAAAGCTAATTAAAATTATAAAAGTTTTTTTTTTTTACAACACGAGTGTTTCTCTTATATATATATATATATATATATAGAGAGAGAGAGAGAGAGAGAGAGAGAGAGAGGTACAGCTTGCACTACGCTGACGAGGACCAACAGCACGAAACGCGTATGTGGTTGGCTTTTCTTGATTTATCAAGAAATTGGGTTGTGCTAAATATCACGGAACAAGTTATATCAACGTTTAGTTGATTTATGTTCCACTAGATGGCGCTCTGCGATCTAAAATGCTCATGTGAGTGGCCATGATATGCTTTTTTTTTGTTTATATAATATATATGTTATATAAAAAAGAAATAGTTTTTCTGTTGTATTTTGATTGTTGAGGATTATGGTAATGCAGTCGTGGTTGAAATCTTTAAAGTATGATAATAAAAATAATTTTGATCAGTAATTTATTTAAACTAAAGGAATATATAAAAAAACATAATTTGATAAAAGTAATGCCTGGCTTAAGGCGAGTAGAATAAGGAAAACAGAAGATTATTTACATAATGTACAAAAGTTTTGAGCCGGCCAACGGGGAACAACAACAATGAGTATTTATAGGAAAAGCGTGACCTCTGGCGGTCTATTTAACAGAGTATTTTAATCGATGAAATATAAATTTAAATAAAATAATACTTTAATATAACATAATTTTAAATAAATATTTTAATATAACATATATATATATATTTAAAATGCTAGCTTTCAAGCGGTTTTCTCTCTGTTTTTATTACAGTCTGTCGAAGAGCGATTTTCGCTTGAAAGCTTTCGGCAGTTTGATCTGACATTACGGTGCAAAGCCTATGTCCTTAGTTTATTTATATAATACATTATCAAGATTACGTATATATAGGCAGAATCTTCCAATACAATAGTAGAGCACTAAAAAAGCGGTTTGGTGGATCAAACTGGCGAAACCGCTGGGAGGGTTAAACACTGATGAGCCAAGCTCTTCCCGAATAATTTTCATGGCAATATGACACAGTTGAATGCGTGTTATATTTGAAAAATAATTTTTCAGGCTTAATATATTTATTTCGTATATATGGCCCATTATTGTTTTATGTGCTTAATATATTAGCGATATATATGTAAATATGTATCATTTCTCTAAATTATTTTTTATAATGTGTAAATAAGTATTAAATGAAGAGAAGGCTATTTAATTTTCAATCTTTAGCATATTCTCTTTTAGATATAAAAGAAAAAAAATTCAATAAATCGATAAAAATAAACAATGTTTTTTTTTAAAGGGAAATAAAAAACTATTTGATCGATTTTTGAGGATAAGGTTTATATATATATATAGATAGATATAGATAAAAGAAACCTATAATGGCTCTATGATTTCGCCAAGGTATGCTTCCTTTTGAAAAATATTTTATGGCTGGATTTTTTGTATTTTTTTATTTTTTGGAGAAAGAATTGATGTCCGATATGTGTTTCGGAGGTCGTTGTTTGGCGTTTTCTATTCATACCCTGTCTATGTAACTTTGTTTTGGATTCTGTGCTTCCTATAGGACAGGTAGCATACGATATTCTCACGGTATTATTTGCATATATATTAAAAATGAAGAAGGCATATCCTGACCGCATTTACATATACATTGCTAGATAGCAGAGTGTCATCTAATGGAACAAAAATAAAATAAACGTTTATTTAACTTGTTCCGTAATATTTTGGCTAACCCAATTTCTTGATAAATCAAGAAAAGTCAATCACAAACGCATTTCGGGTTGTTGGCCCTCGTCAGCGTGGTGCAGACTGTACCTCAACGAACAAAATTTTGGTTTAAGAGCATCCCTGAGATATTACATATATACTAATATCATTATATGTATTTCTACTGTACTCAAAGCTTATGTCCATAGTTCATTTAAAATACCCTTTCCGTCCCTGTACTGATGAGGGCCAAAGTTTGAAATCATGGTATACAGGTTGTTGGTTTTTTGTCTGGATTCTCCAAGACCTGGTGCTGTGGGTCATTCTTTATCATCACTATTGATAAAGCACAATTTGGATTATAGATTAATAAACACAAGGTAATAAGACCAAATCCAAATAAATAAATAGTGTGTGACGTTTCGGTAACAGCGTTGTTACCATCTTCAGACAAAAGTACTGAATGACAGTACTTTTTTGTGACAATGACATACATTCAGTACTTTTGTCTGAAGATGGTAACAACGCTGTTACCGAAACGTCACACACTATTTATTTATTTGGATTTGGTCTTATTACCTTGTGTTTATCATCACTAGTAAAGTTTTTACTGGTGCACTGCGCCATTGTTCTTATTCATAATTAAATGTAGAGTCGTCTATTTTGTTACATACCTACGCGATATTTTTAGATAAAAAAAAAACATTAACTACTCTCTCCTTACTTCTAAGATACACTCAAAACTTAATGTCGCCGGTTGTCTTTTTTTTTTTTTTGAAGGAGACAGAGGCTGTTCACACTTGGTTATCTCGTGTGTCTTCAATAAAGGTCACTGTAATATATTTCAGAGTTATTGTCTGAATCTCGATATACATGCTGAAAGATACAACTTTCCTAAGTTTTGTTTATGAGTGTATATCGCTGTCTGATCGATTAAACTGGCGAAACCGCTGGGAAGGTTCACTACTGACGAGCTAAGACCTCTCCCAATATTTTTCCATTGCACTAAGGACACAGTAGGAAAGTTTCCTTATTTGCATATAAGAAAATAAATCGTGCTTTTAGTTTCTTTTCTTGTACATAGAGGGCGCGATAATGTATTTTACAGTAGACTCTCCTATAACGCGAGTTTTTACAACGCGATTTCGTACAACGCGATAAAAAAAATTGCGACAAATTTGTTTATACAACGCGAATTTTCGTATAACGCGTTATAAAATACATGATATTTGTCACTAACAATTTACCCTAACAACATTCGCGTTATGCAAGTTTTATTTCGTACAACGCGAATTCCTATAACGCGATTTCATACAACACGGAACACATTAATAGCGTTTTAGGAGAGTTTACTATATTTTAATATACAATTTACTACAAGGGGCATCATGAAGAATAAAATAAGTACAAAAGTTAAATTGTACTGGGATATGATAATAATATATTTCGAAAAAGGTATATCTTTTTCTTGATAGTGGTAAAGTAAAAGTTATTGATGGTTTGCGCCATCTATCGGTAAAAGATCAATTACTAATATCAAATCGTTTTTGTTTTCGTTTTTCTTTTCATTGACAATACCGGAATATATTGTGCAAATAAATATAGTTTATTGAATGGGGGGAGGGAGGAGATATTTTCTGTGAAATATATATTTTTCCGAAATAGCAATCAAACTTATGTGGAATATTTTACATTTGCTTTTTCAAACAATATTTCACCAAAAAAATGAGGGAAAATTACACCCTTTGGTTTAGAAATCCAATACAAATTTTTCAAGTTGGGAAATATAATATTGGGCAAGATATTTTTTTCTCTTTTTTTTTTAACAAAAAAATAATCAATAATTTTCACAAATTTCTTTATAAAATCGATAATTTTTTCATTCGTAAAACTATAAATATTTTGTATATATGTGTATGTATATCTTGAATGATATAATTTAAATGATTTTGTAGATGTGTTGGTTACTTTTCTCAATTTATTCTAATTCATTATGTATTTAAAATTATAAGGCAATACCGCGCTACTTATATATAAGAATTGAAGGCATTAAAACACGAATGTTTTTTACACAACAAACTTCTACTGTAATATAACAACTTCTACTGTCCTTACTGCTATGAAAAATATTGGGAGGGCTTGGCTTATCAGTGGTGAACTCTCTCAGGGGCTAGGTCCGGAGAATAAGGGGTTGGTTGGTGATTTTGTGAACCTGCATTTGTCGATTGAAGAGATGGAAGTGGCCGACACATAGATGGCATTCGATCATATTCACGCACCTCTCTTTCAATATAGAAATAACACTTCAAAAATGTAAACCTAAGGTCTTGTGATGATGATTATAATTGGTGGATCTAACCGTGGCTGAAATATGTAATTTAGAAAACCCAACTATTAGTAGATGTCACAACTTCCTCATTGAAATCTTATAAAACTGCCTTTACTGTATTCACGAAGGCCATTTAACCCGAAAGTCTAGTATGTAAATTGGTATCTTCCTGGAAATGCCTAAAAGCATATCTTTTCGCAACTCTATATTGTTCTTGAAATTAGTGATTTGCATAGGAGAAGAAAAAGGTGAATTAATCGCACATCCTTCTAACAGAAAAAAAAAGACATTTACGAACTTAAATGCATATTATTGTTATGTAATTTATATCTTTCCCAACCCAAATGGTATTAGATAAATCAACCCGCCGTGCTCCACCAAATGTCTATTATTGCATTAACAATATAGCATGTGAAATATATTTTTAAAAAGCTTCCCTCCAAAAATAGATAGATCACATCCATCTAATGTTTTCTCCATTTTTTAATACCGAAACTGCAACAAGGCTAATGGAATCCTGACGCTCACATTTATCTTAATCCCTATTTGCATATGTCCGCGTTGCCCCGAAAGAGCTTATGCAAATCTCAATTTAGCCCTGGAATATTTTTGTTACAAACATGTTAACGGTTTTAATAACTATTGATTTTTGTGGGTTTTATAAAGAAAGGCCTTATTTTTTGTACCCGGCAATTTTACCATATTTAAATAGAATATTTTCGAATGCGATTTTATTACATTTAATGGATTTTTATCCTCAAATTTTTGAATGCTTCCAATGCGTTTATATAAACTTGGCGTTGAAATTATATTTACTTTGGAGCCTAGAAATTTCCATAATTTCCAGGTTATATCCTCTGGTTATTAATCTGTCTGTGAGTGTAAACATTTTAATTTACATATTTACATATTTACCGTGTATTTTGAATCTCTATAGCGCGTGATTTTGTTTCTTTTTCAAAATAAGGCATGTTCCTTACTGCCTATATACTGTAATGAGAAATATATTGAATATATTGTATGGGGCCTGTCTCATCAGTGGTGTGGATCCCCATTCCATTCTGGTAGATTAAACTGGCGAAACCGCTGGGTTCACAACAGATGAGCCAGGCCTTTCCATAGGAAAACTGCCTTATTTTTAAAAATACTTAATCATGGTAAATATATGTTTTTAATATTGAAAATAGTATCTGTTACATCAAGAGGATTGATATAGTTAGGTGAAACGCGTCTTTTTATCTGAGGCTTTCGAGATAACTCTTCTACCTGGCTAAAGGGGAAAAACTGCGTTTTCCTTTAGAATTCTTCCTTTAGTGAAAATTACATGCTAATTTAATTCAGGTATACATTTCTACAGTCCCATCTTATATAGTCCATAGCATTCTTTAATAAATGTATAATACACTCGTGGACACAAAAAAAGTTAAGGTAATAAAAAATCTTTAATGTCGCGGGCGTTTTTTTTTTTTTTTTAAGGAACAGAGGCAAATTTGTTCACCTTTAGTTATCTCGTGTGTCTTCAATAAAAGTCACTGTGTATCAAATATATTTCAGAGTTATTGTATGAATCCTGATATACATGCTAAAAGGTATAACTTCTTTATGTTTTTGTCCATTAATGTAAATGAAAAAAAATTATGAGAAAGAAACCAAAGAGTCAATTTGGATATAATAATAATAATTTGTATTATATATGGAATAAAAAATATTTGTAAAAAATATATATAATATCACAACGAATTGTTTTGGGGGTTAGAAATTGCCCCTCTTTTATTTACAAATTAGTTAAAGGCCACATATAATGGAAACATAATCAGTAAATATATTCAACCCATATATCCTTATTTGCATACACACAATATCATTAACTGTATATTCTACAACAAATACTGAGTATATAAGACTCAGTAGTAGAGCGGGGTGGAGATTAAACTGGCGAAACCACTGGGAGAGTTCACCACCATTGATGAGAGCCATTTCCCTCCATTTTTTTTCAATTTTAAAACAAAGCAGTATAAGGTGTGTATAAATAGCGTTTAATTAATAAATATTAGTATATATAGGGAGAGAAAGTTACAAAAAAATATTGTCAACAAATGTGTCCAAGATGTCATTATGTAAATAGGTTAAATGAATGAGCGACGTTGTTTCAAGCGTGGTTTCTCCAGGTCTCTGGCGTAGACAGCGTTGTCATGGCAACGGCCCACCCATTGATCCACAGGTGGCAGTGGAGGATTGATTCCAGAGAATGTTCCAGAGCTCTTTCTCGGCTCTCCCATTGGTTGTTGAGCGGTCGTTGTAACATTCCGGGGAACTACCTTCGTGTTGGTAGCGCTGTGACCTTGGGAATAGACAAGTTTGACTGAGAGCCATCTCTGTGATTGGGAGAATCTATTTATGAAATATAAATGTCAACCAAATTCTGGTTCGTTTCCAAGGTGACTAACGTGGCAACGGCACCCATTTTCCAATAAAGATAGTGGACATTGCTGTGATAGAGATGCATGGAGACATCTGAGGCTCTTCTTTGGACACAACAACAACAAATATAAATGTATGAAATTGTACTGGGATCAGGTTCTTAAATGAAGTAAAGAATCTCTTCTCCTGATGATATAAAAGTCATTTTCTCTCTAAATTACAATAAAGGTTAATTATATAAAGCCATATATATATAGAACGAAGTTTGACAACTATACCACAAATGTTTCTTTTGAACGAAAAATCGAAATTTATTCAAAGGAAAATTAACGATAATTTCTAACCTTAGGGATGAATTATGATAGGATGAATTGTGAAGAGTAATAATAAACGGAATATATATATACGCAAATAACAACATATATGCATATCCTGATTGTGCAACTTAATTGGCTTACGCCATCTTTAGTAACAATTATAAACTAATCGTTGATTTTTGAAAAAAAAAATAATATATTTTTTCATAATATTGGTCTTTATAATACAGTTTATTGATTAATCTAGAATCTGGAAAATGACTAAATATTTTAGTTGATATTTATTCCGATAGGTGGCGCAAACCATCAGTGACTTTCACTTGCACGATCAGGGGATGCTTTTTTTTTTAATTGTGAATGTATAGATTTTTTTAGCTATTTTATTGATCGTTTCATTGTTTTTGGAGAGAATTTAGTAAATTCTACTAAACAACAAATAAACGCATTTTATTGAGGTAACTCGTCTTACACAAAGAGACTCACGCCGGAGTAGGAAAGTAAACAATGATATAAAAGTACCAATATGTAAATAGGTAATCAGTTATATACAGTCACTTGGTGGAGAGATATAACAACTACTGGCTGTATCTTCTAGTCATATTATTCTTCTTTTTATTTTTTTAACAAATTTAACAGCGTGTTTACGCGAATTAAGCCTTAAATACCCATATCTTGATTTTTCAGGGAGCCTCTTGGACCAAATATCTGGTTGTTGAGGTATAGCCTGCATCACGCTGACGAGGGCAAACAGCCCGAAACGCGTTGGTGGTTGGGTTTCTTGATATATATCAAGAATATGGATTGGAAAAATTATATGGAACAAGTGAAATCAACGTTTAGTTGATTTTTTTTTTTGTTTCTCTAGATGGGGCTATGCATCTAAAAATGCTCATGTTAGGATATGCCTTTTTTAAAATTTTAACAACATTGTAGCAAAGTATTTATTAACAGAGTATCATTTTGTTATGTTTATATTTTGCTACTCTGTAAAATTCTCTCAATGCTTATCTTTTGTTTATCGTTCATAGTTTGTTCTTGCCTGAAATAAATTGCTGGGTCATCCTGAAGTTTGGTTTTCCTAATTTTCCACGTGGCGATATTCTTTACCTATCTGCTGAACTGTAGAACTGGTAGTGTAAAACTAGATTTACCTTTGATCGGCGATTTAATTAAAAAAATTTTTTTTGGTAAATATTTGGCTTGCTCTATATATCGATAGATTATAGACAATGTGGATTGTAGATATTCTCCCTAATGCCAGGAACAAGGAAGAACCTCTGGGATATCCCCACACAACTGACATTCTGAGAAGAATCCGTTTTTTTTTCTTTCGTTGGTTGTTAATTATATTCATATTTTGTTTCATTTCACGTCCCAACTTTCAACGACTCCGTCACGTATGCTATAAAAATTAAAAATTAAGATTAAATGTTGCCATAGGTTGGTGGCTGGCAGTATTCCTGTCCTCTCAGAGCTTCTTTTCTATGGCCAGTCTATTGATGGTATCGTAGGGTCTATCTATTTCTCCTCAACCAGCCATAGGTTGGTGGCTGGCAGCATTGCTGTCCTCTCAGAGCTTCCTTTCTATGGCTAGTCTATTGATGGTATCGTAGGGTCTATCTATTTCTCCTCAACCAGCCATAGGTTGGTAGCTGGCAGTATTCCTGTCCTCTCAGAGCTTCCTTTCTATGGCTAGTCTATTGATGGTATCGTAGGGTCTATCTATTTCCCCTCAACCCGCCATAGGTTGGTGGCAGGCAGTATTCCTGACCTCTCAGAGCTTCCTTTCTATGGCTAGTCTATTGATGGTATCGTAGGGTCTATCTATTTCTCCCCTCAACCAGTCATAGGTTGGTGGCTGGCAGTATTCCTGTCCTCTCAGAGCTTCCTTTCTATGGTTAGTCTATTGATGGTATCGTAGGGTCTATCTATTTCTCCTCAACCAGCCATAGGTTGGTGGCTGGCAGTATTCCTTTCCTCTCAGAGCTACCTTTCTATGGCTAGTCTATTGATGGTATCGTAGGGTCTATCTATTTCTCCCCATAACCAGTCATAGGTTGGTGGCTGGCAGTATTCCTGTCCTCTCAGAGCTTCCTTTCTATGACCAGTCTATTATTGATGGTATCGTAGGGTCTATCTATTTCTCCTCAACCAGCCATAGGTTGGTGGCTGGCAGTATTCTTGTCCTCTCAGAGCTTTCTTTCTATGGCTAGTCTATTGATGGTATCGTAGGGTCTATCTATTTCTCCCTAACCAGCCATAGGTTGGTGGTTGGCAGTATTCCTGTCCTCTCAGAGCTTTCTTTCTATGGCTAGTCTATTGATGGTATCGTAGGGTCTATCTATTTCTCCCCTCAACCAGTCATAGGTTGGTGGCTGGCAGTATTCCTGTCCTCTCAGAGCTTCCTTTCTATGGTTAGTCTATTGATGGTATCGTAGGGTCTATCTATTTCTCCTCAACCAGCCATAGGTTGGTGGCTGGCAGTATTCCTTTCCTCTCAGAGCTACCTTTCTATGGCTAGTCTATTGATGGTATCGTAGGGTCTATCTATTTCTCCCCATAACCAGTCATAGGTTGGTGGCTGGCAGTATTCCTGTCCTCTCAGAGCTTCCTTTCTATGACCAGTCTATTATTGATGGTATCGTAGGGTCTATCTATTTCTCCTCAACCAGCCATAGGTTGGTGGCTGGCAGTATTCTTGTCCTCTCAGAGCTTTCTTTCTATGGCTAGTCTATTGATGGTATCGTAGGGTCTATCTATTTCTCCCTAACCAGCCATAGGTTGGTGGCTGGCAGTATTCCTGTCCTCTCAGAGCTACCTTTCTATGACCAGTCCACTGATGGTACCGTAGTGACTTCTCCAGAAACTGTCCATAAACTCCATTTCCTCCAATCATCCCTCCAGTAATACAGTTAACCACTCTGAGATAAGATGTCCGAACATGCTGATTCTCTAACAGTTTCAAGTAGATCTTCTTCTTCAAAGGCCATCTACAATGATAATGACATGTCACATATGCACAAAGGAACGTGTGGCCATTGGATATGCATCGGACCAGGAGGCTGTTGTTGGGTTCTGCGCTACCTGGAGTATAGAAGCTCCATCTATTATTTCTTCCTGTGGTGAATCTGTATAAGACCTGTGGTCTTAATAAATCTTTGTGTGTGTCTGTAATAATGATATGTTATCATGGCATGTTACTTGGTAATATTTATATCTTAGAATAAAATCATCTTTTACCCCCCAACACCAAATATAAACACCTCTACCTTAGGTATTGTTCTACCGTCATTTATCATTTTAGAGTCGTTTGGGGGTATATTGGCAAGTGATGTGAGTTTAGAGTGTAGTTGTGTGAATAGAATTCTCTCCAAATGGTTATTGTCGCCCTGATTGGAGACATTTTGGAAATGTCACGCCATTCCCCGCAATGACGTCTCTTTCAACTTTTTTTTTTCATTTTATAGAACACAAATACAATAAATGAAATCTCCCCTTCTCTATCAAATAAATGGAGGAAAGTTCAAATATAACGTGTTGTTTGTTTATTTGTTTGTTTCTCTTTAGACTAAAGGGGTAAGATGGATTTACGTATGTTCTTGAGAAGTATATTTTCTTCTTTCTTATCTCCACTCAATCACACTAAGGTATCAAGCTTGTAAAGATTGAGATTTTTGATGGTGTCTGCCGGGGAAGAGTAGAGCTCATCAATGGATGAGTCAATACAGTCAATAATATGTCTTGGGGTTGCAGGTTGAGAATTGTACTTAGTACATAGTGGGAAAACCCTGCAACCATTCTGGAAAGTCATTGTCCGTAGATGACCAGACTTAAGTCTGGAAATCAAAGACTGTTGTTCTCTTGGGAGGACAGAATTGTTGCTTGTCCCTCCTGCTCTGTACCAGTCATGTGCAGCATTAAATTTCCATTCCTTCAGGCATTGGGTTTTGATGGTACGGAGGAGGTCTCTTTCGTCTAGTTGGGTAGTAGATTATCTTGCTTCAGGTAGGCCAAGAGCTCCAGCCTTTGCCAGATAATGAGAAGTATAAATACACATTAGCGTTGTTATCAAAATTAGAAACTATTATAGACGCGTATGATTCTTTTTTAAAAATAAACAATTTCTACTGCCCTTATTGCGGCCCTTCCCATTAATATTTCCATTGCAGTAAGGACAGTAGATATTGTTTATTTTTAAAATGAACCATCCGCGTCTATAATAGTTTCGAATTTTGATAAATACACATGTTTTATAAATTTGAAAAGAGAACAAAATTTATTAACAATTCTGTATACAGAATTGAAACACGGCAAAGAGTGTCTTTATTAAAAAGGTATAAGATTGAAGAGCTTTCAGACAATAACCCTTTTCAACGAAGTCTTGTATTCAGCCTGTTAAAGGACATTATTATCCGAAAGCTTTCCAAGCTTTTTACCTTTTCAATAAAGAAACTCGCCGCCGTTAGCTTTTATCTCTTCTTAGAAAATCTACATATTGTGAAAATCAGTTTGAATTTTCCATTTACAAGTGTGATAGAGCCCTGTTTGGTTACTTTTACTCGCTTGTAGAGTGGGGACCCAATACGGTATCTCGGGTTGTAGACGGTTTATACCACTAACCTAACCTTATTACATCGGACTGTACACTCGGCTGTATTTACATATAGCGTCAATTTACATAGAGAATTCATTTTATCTGTTTTTGTCGACAGAATAATATTCCAATGTGTAAAAAAACATACGCATTAACTTTATATAAAAATGTACCTGAATCTGTAAAGAAAAACCTTTTTTTTTCTTAAAATATTTCTAGAGATTGCTCCCTCTTTATCAATTTATTGCACACTGTGCACTGAAATTTTTTTCTTTACAGATCCAGGTACGCCCTTTTATATAAATTTATTTGATGGATCACCTTTTGACTCAAAATACGTACACCTTAACATTGATACAAAGCAATAACACGCCATCCATCTATAACGAATGAAGACATTAAAACGCGAATGTTTCTTTTCACAAATAAATCAAACTTCTACTGTCCTTACTGTGATTTTAAAAAATATTTGGAGGGCTTGGCTCATCAGTGGTGAACCCTCCCAGCGCTTTCGCCAATATAATCTACCTGACCGCTTCTTTAGAGCTCTAATACCATATAGTATATATAGCATTAATATTCCAAGGAGACGATGGTCGCCTCTCCCGTCAAAATAGACGTCAAAACCAGATGCCATCTATTGACCGTCGTCGCAACTAGCGGCCTCGGGTCGGTGACAAAGCCACAACACCAGCTTTGGCAAACTGAAAAGGGGCGAAACCATTAGCCCGAAACCATGGTCTCTAGGTGGACGCTTTTCAGTTTGCCAAAGCTGGTGTTGTGGCTTTATCATCGACCCGAGGCCGCTAGTTGCGGCGACGGTCAATAGATGGCGTCTGGTTTTGACGTCTATTTTGACGGGAGAGGCGACCTTTGTCTCTTTAGATCAATATCCTCCCGGAAAAATTTCCATTACAATTGTTATAGAAAGTGCTTGTTGACCATTTGTATATAATATGCCTATAGGGTAAACAATATATGTATTTAAAGTAACCTAAACAAATATACGGGTAAATGGACATTTATATATAGTGTAAACTCTGTGTGTTCACAGGATAACCTATTTTCTAACAATAACACCAAACTTTGGCTATAAAATTGTGTTTTTTTCATCCAAATAAATTGTATCTATTGTTTATCTATATTTTTAAAAAATGAAATTCTATTCTCACAATTGAGTGTATCCATCTTCTTGCGTGGCTTGTGCGGGGGTTGTTCGATTGGATTTCTCCTGTTGGAACTACTTTCTGAAACCTCTGGTTCTGGTCTATGGCGGGTACCTTGGCATACAAGATATATGTACGTGTCTAGCATATAAACATGTACAATAGGTTGTGTTTTGGGTGATGCGTAACTTTATTATTTTTATTTTTGAGATTATTTGATGAATATATTTTATGAAAATATATTATTATTTTCGATATTTTAGTATTTTTGCTACACTGTAAAATTCTCTTATTACGCCTCTGTTATTTTATTAGTTTTAATTTGGTTTTACATTTAAAATTAATTGTTGTTCTGAAAAGTTTATCTTTGCTAATTATTACGTGGACAAAATGTAAGCTTTCGATATAAGAGATCCTTCTCATAGAAACATGTCTATTCGTGACCTAGGAACTAGATCTTTTGACAAAACAACTTGGGTATATGTAAATATTATTTATGTGTATATATGATCATTATAAATTTAAAGATACGAGTAGTTCTACACGAAATATTGTAGAGAACAAAATATATTGATAGCTGTGGGATCTAATACCCACATGGACAAAACTTAAGCAAGTTGTACCTTTCAGCATGTATATTGGAATTCAGACAATAACTCTGAAAGATATTACAGTGACCTTTATTGAAGACACACTAAATGTGAACCAAATTACATCTGTCTTTAAAAAAAACAGACGATCGGCGATATTAAAGACTTTCCACTTCCTCAAATGTGTGTGTTTTGTCCAAATGTTTTTATAGATTTAAAAAAAAAAATAACACAGTGACCTTTATTGAAGACATACGAGATAACCAAGTGTAAACAACATTGCTTCTTTGTCTTTTCAAAAAAAAAACAGACGACCGTTGACATCAAAATATGAAAAACTTATTTTAGTTTTATCCCTGAGTGTATATGAGCATTTAAATATATATTTTTACATATATTTTTGTGAATATATATTTTAATATACATATATATTGCTATATATATAGCTATATGTGTCACCACCCACCCAACAACAAAGAAGACAAAATGGCGTCCAGGTTTCGAAGTAAAAAAAAAAGGTTGAATCTCAGGGGAGAGGAAGTCATCTAGCCTTGCATCATTTGATCTCGGCAGAATAAATATTTTTCTTGGCTGTTTTTTTTTTCTGTGTATACGGGGAGGAATATTAATACATATCTACATATATACCACATATATATGTACATAGATGCATATATATACTTATTTATGAAAAAAACAATAGAAAAAATATAAAAGATAAGTGGGTCAGGTGTTGATATTAAAAATAAAGAAGGCATCTCCTGACCACTGCGCTCTGCCATCTAAAAAGCACATGTGCTCGTGGTCAGGAGATGCCTTCTTTATTTTTAATACTTATTTATAAGAAAATAAATTATATATATCATCATATAATATTATTTATAGTGTTTAAAAAAGAATTTGCATTATATTTTAGCGAAAATGATTTTTTAAAGATGATAACGAAATGATGTGAGAATTATTTTATAAATTTTATATATTTTTTTTTCACAGACCCCCCTTATACAGACATAGTTATATCTGTTCTAAATTTTATTTGATTTATTCTATATTTACTCTATTCCTAAATTTCAAGTTACTCTATGTAAATATATATGACATAATATATCACATGTAGAAATATATATTATAGAAATATGTAAATAAAGATAATATATGTGAAGAGTATAAGGGAAGAGAAATCTGTGCCTGGACAGAACCCTTGGTTATCTCGTATGTCTTCAATAAAGGTCAATGTAATATATTTCAGAGTTATTGTCTGAATCCCGATATACATGCTGAAAGGTACGAATTCCGTAAGTTTTGTCCATGAGTGTATACACACTTGGTTATCTTGTGTATCTTCAATAAAGGTCAATGTAATATATTTCAGAGTTATTGTCTTAATCCTGATATACATGCTGAAAGGCACAACTTCCTTAAGTTTTGACTAATAGTGTAATTTTAAGGGTAACGTATGGCGTTACGCGACGTGGGCTCACGTAAACCAAATAAATTTGTTGTTGTACCCTGATAATGGTAGTGTTCAGTCAATCGAAACTTTAACCACATCACATTAAATCATTCTACCTTTTAAAATAGCTCCCCATTTTTTTTTTTATCGAAACATGCATATATTTAAAACAAATTAGGCATACCCTGACTGCACTCACATTAGCTTTTCAGATGGCAGAGCGCCAACTGGTAGAACAGAAATCAACTAAACGTTGATTTAACCTGTTCTCTGATATTTGGTCAATCCATTTTCTTGACAAATCAAGAAAATCAAATCACGAACGCGCCTCGGGCTGTTGGCTCTCGTCAGCCTAGTGCAGGCTGTACCTCTACGTAATAGTTTGGTCCCAGAGGCTTCTTGAGATATCAAGAAATGGGTATTTAATGCCAGAATTGTGTAAATACGCTAAACATGTAAATAAATTAATAAAATAATAAAAAAGATCAGGTGTTATATACTCATATGTGGACACATACACTCATGGACAATACTTAAGGAAGTTGTACCTTTTACCATGTATATCGGGATTGAGACAATAACTCTGAAAGATATTACAGTGACCTTTATTCAAGACACACACGGTAACCAAGTGTTGTGAACAAAATTGCCTCGGACTTCTTTAAAAAAAAAATAGATGACCGACGATATCAAAGACTTTCCAATTTCTTAAATTTTGTCTATGAGTATACAGTATGCAACCATGCCGACGAGGCCCAACATATTTACTCCGATAGATGGTGATAGCAACATCAACCCTTCAGTAAAACGATAAAGAGATTTTTCCTTATTTTTGTGATTCGTCTTTTTTTTTTTACTTTTATGGTGATAACCACATCCTTATTTCTTAATTCTGTTAATATCTCGACATTTCTATGTCAATCCTCTTTTTTTTGGGGGGAGGATAAAAAAGGAACGAATATATATTTAAGAAATGGACGCAAAAAGCACGAATGTTTCTTTTTAAATATAAAACAAACTTCTACTGTTCTTACTGCGATGGGAAAAAATATATGGAGGGCCTGGCTCATCAGTGGTGAACCCTTGCAGCGGTTTCGCCAATTTAATCTACCAGACCGCTTCTCAGATCGCTAATACTGTATTGGATCATTCTGCTTATATATGCTGCACTGAAGGGTGGAATCTTAGAAATGGTATTTAAGCAAACTATGGACTTTAATCTTATATTTCAGTAAATTGCAGAATAATGAGAGAGACAAGATTGAAATTTTTCATTTCGTGAAAATTTCCGTTTGAAAATTTCTCTCTTTCTGGCGACTCGCCATATCCCTGACAATTGATTCCATTTAGAAATTAATTTAATTGAAGGCTTCGCTCTGTTAATGAGGCTAATTGGGTTCTGTGATGTAATTTACCTTCAATCTCGGCAATGATCCTCCTCGACCTGAGGCAGAGAGGTTTTGTAAAAATCTAAAATTGACGTGACACACATCCTATTACAAAATGGTATAAGACGTCATCACTCTTTTTCATTATCCTGAAGATAGTGAGAGGTACCTGGCCGGCATTCACATTTCTGTGAAAAATAGACACTTCGGCCAGTTAGAGTTTTTTATTTTCTCAACGTTTCGACAAAATTCTTTTGTCTTCGTCAGGAGAACCATAAATAAAAATAAAGCATTTAGCATAGGCATTAAAAAATTGTTCTCTTTTTTATTAATTATATAAAGTAGCTTTCGGGCAAGCTCTTCATCAGCAAACTAAAACATAAAAAAAGAGGTAATGGAGAGAGGTTATATAGAATTTTAAAGATCTATGCAAATATAGGACTCAAGAATTCAGGAATTTACTAATTAAAATTTTTTAAAGAAAAAAAAACTATGAAAGGGTTGATGAACCGTCTTATACTTTTTTGTAATTTATCAAAATCTGCAAACAATGAACACAACATATTGATTCTTATTTTTATAAATAAAAAATTGTAAAGGATTTATAAGGTGTGTATGTTTCTGAACTAAATAAACAGTTTTCTTACACAGATTTTTTTTCAATGATTTAAAAGAAAAAAGAAACATTCTATAAATAAGGAGAATGGCATCTCCTGATCGTGTGCAACTAAAAGTTGATGATGGCTTGCGCCATCTATCGGAATAAATATCAACTAATTAAAATATACACCAAGTTTATGGAGATGTGTTTTTTTTTTTTCATTGTTATTAATGTAATATTAAATTTTCGAGCATATCTGTGTCCTTTTACAGGAGTACATACGCGAATAGTTATTATTATCCGTTTTATGTATTCTTGTGAAAAGGCAGTATACCGAAAGCTTGAGATTAATAAAAATGAAAATAAATTCATCTCCAGAAACCTGTTGTATTTTTTAAAATTTATATCTTGGAAATTTAAATCAAGTAAATGTCCAATAATCGTTGATTTTTTTAAATCATTCCAGAATTGGTCAAATACCCTTTCTCTTGATTGATCAAGAAAAGCTAATTACATATACCTTTCGGGCGAAGAAGGGATATCTGGAATAATTTAAAAATCAACGATTATTTGATATTGTAGCGAGAAGTATTTATTATTTTACACTAGTATTAACAGGGTATCATTATTTTATGTTTATATTTTGCTACTCTGTAAACTTCCCTCATTCCTTATCTTTTGTTTATCCTTCATAGTTTGTTCTTGTCTTAAATAAATTGCTGTCTCATCCCGAAGTTGGTCTTCCCTAAATTTTCCACGTGGCAATATTTATTCCGATAGATGACACAACCCATCAGTAACCTTTATTTTTATGATCAGCAGATATATTACTCTTAATTTATCCACCTGTGATACCAGTACAATTACAATTTTATACATAGGTTAGAAATAGTATGATGCATCAGCGCACCGTATGTTATAGACGCGTATAATTAAACTGGCGAAACCGCTGGAAGGGTTTACCACTGATGAGCCAGGACCTCTCTTTAATTTTTCCATTGCAGTAAGGGTGGCAGAAATTGTTTAATTTTCAAAAGAATCATACGCGTCTATAATAGTTTCGAATTTTCATAGTTCAGAAATATAGTTTACATTTTTGAATACACAAAGAGCGCAATATATATATGTATAATATATATAGATGGAAAATTTGCCGGGAGGAAATTAATCCATGGAAGCAATGGTCGCCTCTCCCGTCAAAATAAACGTCAGAATCTGACGCCATCTATTGACCGTCGCCGCAACTAGCGGCATCGGGTCGGTGACAAAGCCACAACACCAACTTTGGCAAACTGATAAGCGTCCACCTAGAGACCATGGTTTCGGGCTAATGGCCCTCGTCAGTCTAGGGCGGACTTTATTCCATGAGATCCGCACGGGATCTAATGGAATCCTCACAATCTACCAAAGAGGTGTTTTGCTGGCAATGTGGCTGGGCCAAATCTATTGGCAAAACATAGATGGAAAATTTGCCGGGAGGAAATTAATCCATGGAAGCAATGGTCGCCTCTCCCGTCAAAATAAACGTCAGAATCTGACGCCATCTATTGACCCGATGCCGCTAGTTGCGGCGACGGTCAATAGATGGCGTCAGATTCTGACGTTTATTTTGACGGGAGAGGCGACCATTGCTTCCATATATATATATATAATATACATCAGATTTCTCTATTATAAATATTACCAATCTTATACACGTCAAATAGTATTAGTTATGGCCTAATAAACGTTAACTATCATAATTTGGCCCTAATATATCCTAACGATTATAATTATTCCCCTCTTACTAATACATTAGCCCGCTCTACGAACTGCTCTACAATACCAGCCAAGTTAAAGTTTTACCTTAATAAAGCTAAGTAAGTATGTAAATATGATTCACTCTAATAGGTGTTTAACTATACCTAACGTAAATAAACGGGAAAACACAGAGTATCAAGATATAGTGCTTTATATTGTTGCATCAGGCTGCGGTTTGGCAGATTCTTCAGTCTTGATTCTCTCCTCAGACGCGTCTTGCATCTTTCCAGAACTTGTCTCAACCATTCTACAAGGTTAAACCAGTCAATAATAAGACAACTATATATTTAGGTAGCACCTAGAATCTCTCTTATTTATCACATCAAAGTTTAAAGAAGGTTGGGTATTTAGTGTATCAAAATACAAATTATTTTATAGTACATAATATTTCATAATAATATTCTGTTTTATAAAAATAAATAAATTTAAATTTGAAATATATGAAAAATATTATTATAAATAATTTTCAAAATAGACGCATTAATCATGATGCAACAATATATAGTTCTTTTCATCTATTTTATCAATTTATATGATGCCATTGGAGGTCGGTTGAAGGATGGTCTAAACCGTTGATATTCGGCCGCTACGATCCGGTAGTGAATCCCGCATTGGGCACTTTCTTTTCTAATTTAAAACTGCTTTTCACTCGTGTAGACCTGTGATACAGTAATAGCAGTCGCTGACTTCTTACCCACTATGATTATCATGGCCTGTACCACGTGTACTAGGGATAATAATAAAAAAAAAATAAGGTGACATAGGTATTCTTATACCCTTATATTTTTCATGTCGTATAAATGTGTTTTGTAAAATATTTAACAAATGTGTCCCCAGTATTTGACCTATCTGGATAATACCTTGATATTCTCTAGAGTGTATGACACATCATCATTGATTAACTGTTTTTCTATATTGATAATATATATAATAAAAGATATTCATTTCATTCCAATATATATATATATTGTTTTGAAAATAGAACAATCCATACTTAATTCATTAGATAATTAAAGGCATATATTGGATTGAATAAAATTTTGCGGAATTTTGCCGCCAGGAGGCGAAACTGAGCGGACGTGCTTCGCTAGGCTCCGCTAGTTTCGGTAAATATTGTTTTAAATATTCATTTTCCTTAAAGTCTTATTAAACTGAATTGAATTATAGCATTAAGTATAGTCGCTGAAACTCTCATTATTTAATTTTAACTATTTACTTTAAATTAAATGGACAAAAGGAAAATAGATTTGCATAAAATTTAATATGGATTTACTAATAAGAACATTGACTGTAAAATTAGATGAAATCTACGAGTATTTTGACAATAAGGTCAAACAGAACCAAAATAAACCTCACAAAAAATGATCTATCCTATTTGTCCACAATGGTAAAGCAGACAAAAGATGGTATTACTGCCTTGAGGGATATCAATAATCAGGACTTTTTAGATCAGCTTTCTGTGCAAGTGTCTGATGTCCTAGATCAAAAACTGGACAAATTCAAGGGAGAATTCAAGACACTGAGGCCCTCTTTTTCAGAGGTTGTGAAAACTCAAACAACGAGAGATACAATAAATAAAAAACAAATTAGTGAAAAAGAATTTGTAATTATAGCGCAGCCTTTTAATGAGGGAAATAATCAAGATGTACACCACGCTATTGTTAATAAGATCAGAGTATTAGGAGAGGAAAATAAGAAAGTTCGAGTCAATAAAATTATAAACACTAAAAAATCTATTATTATAAAAATGTCGGACGAGCGCGAATCTAATTTTCTAAAAGAGGAAATATGCAAATCAACTCAGCTAACAAATATATGCAAAACATTTATTCCGACCAAAAGAGATCCGACGATAATGGTTAAAAATGTTAATAAAATCACCGAGGTAAATTCCTTCGAAGAAACAATCTGTCAGATGAACGACGAACTAAGGGATATGAAAAGTGAAATTAAGGTATTATTCAGCACTAAATCTAACACCCCTACTCACAATATAGTTTTACGGGTTTCTCCTAGGGTATATCAAACCATTAGGAAATTAAATAATAAAATCTACACTGATTGCGAACGCTGCGTTGTTGTAGATAAGATTTTTGTGAAACAATGCCAGAAATGTCTTAAATTTAATCCCTCTCACAAAATGGCAGAATGCCCTAACACCCCAATGTGCAGAATATGTGGAGTTCAGGGAGTTCATGATTGCTCAGGAATTCCCAAGTGTTTTAATTGCTCTCAACATCCTAAGTATAGAAGCAAGCCCTTATCACACAGAGCAAATTCGGAGGAATGTCCTTTGTATAAGGCACAAATAGACAGAATAATCGAAAGAACAAGTTATTTCCCAACTGAACAATCAGATAACTAACTCATACGAGTCAGGAAAGTATAAAATGCAAGCCCCATTAATTAAGTGTGTGCAACAAAATTTAAGAAAAAGCATAAACGCAACAAATGAGCTCCTGGCTCAGATAGCTTACGACCCACCAGACATTTTATTTATTCAGGAGCCCTACACAGTGAACAATGTTGTCATTTTTGGCGGAGACGAGCATTCAGTTTTAACAGCAAAAGGAAACAAGATAAACTCGGCAACAATAATTTTAAATAAAGGATTAAAATTCAATAAGATAGATCAATTCACCAACTCATTTTGTACTACAAGCTCAATACTTTTATCAAAGTCAAATATTATTACAGCGAATTTTTACATTCTCCCCAATTCCTTTTCGGAAACCCATCAAAAGTTTATTGAGGAAATTTTGGAAACCTTCAAAATTCAACCGATTCTGCTTTGTGGGGATTTTAACTCTAGGCATCCCGTCTGGTATGATCGAAAGACAAATTCAAATGGTCACAAACTTCATTCAATAGTGAACCAACACAATCTCTTCGTCCATAATATTAAAACTACAACGTGTCGTAATTCTAGCGTGATCGACCTCACTATCTCCAACAGAAATTCAATCAGTCTATTAAAAAACTGGAATACATCCATAATGACGGACACCTCCGATCACGTGACAATAACCTACGAGATCGTTAGTAAAGACAACAGTCATATAGACGGTTATAAATCAACGTGGAAATTCAGCGAAACTGACGCAAACTGGAATGCATTTTATGATAAATTTTCCTCCCCCGAATTGCTAAGCCTCGTGGATGTAACAAACCAAATAAAAAATTCCGAAATTGTAGATAGAGCTGTTTTAAAACTCACAGATATTATCAGTGAAGCAGCTTACGCATCCCTTAAGTTAAAATCAACCATAAACAAAAACAAAGTCAAATTCAAGTGGTGGACGAATAAACTTGAAAAAATGAAAAATGATTTTAATTATATAAGAAATTTATTCTATCGCGCGCGCGCGAGGCAAAATAATTAATGAAAAATTCTTTAAAGCTGCTCGTAATAAATATAATAAAGCCATTAACAAGGCAAAACTTAAAAGCTGGAGATTCTTTCTCGAAGAAAACGAATCAACTAATCCATTTGGGAACACTTATAAAATTTTCAAAACCTTAAAAGCATCATTTAACACAACAGGGATTCCATTGATAGACAACGCACCGGATTTTGCTAGGACTTCAAAAATGGAAAGTTTATTGAACGATCTTTTCCCGGACGATGATATTTCTTCCGAGGAGGAACTTCACAAAGCAACTAGATATTACTCGCCAATCTACAATAATAGAAACAAAGTGATCATAAGCCTGAAAGATATCGAATCAATTATTGTATTATTGAAAAATATATAAGAAAGCACCTGGATCAGATAATATTAGCAATAATATGATAAAATACGCCTACCCTAGGATTTCCATAATCCTCCATCAAATATTTGAAAAATGTATAAGTTTGGGATATTTCCCAGATTATTGGAAAAACTCTTTTGTGAAAATCATTCCTAAAGGAGATAAAACTAGTTATGATGTTAGTAAAAGCTACAGACCAATTTCCTTGCTATCTAACATTTCAAAAATTTTCTAAAACGTAATTAAAAATAAACTTACTACCTTTTATGACGAAAACAATTTGATGAGTCATAGACAACATGGCTTCTCCAGGCATAAATCAACAATTACTGCTATGAAAGAGCTGACTGAAACTATTCTGGAACACAAGCAAAGAGAACTGACGGCGTTGATCGCAGTGGACTTATCAGGGGCTTTTGATAATGCATGGTGGCCAGCTATAATAAAAAGAATGGATTTAGACAACGTTCCCAGCTCTCTGATTCAAATCATCCAATCCTATTTGAATAATAAAAGGACAGTTTGTCTGTCATACGGTGGAAAAACGGTCTCCAAAAACCTTACTAAGGGATGTCCTCAGGGTAGTCCACTGTCACCGTTATTATGGAACATCTTGCTAAACGATATTTTAATGAATTTTAAATCTACAAACGCTGAAATTATTTGCTACGCGGACGACATCTCTATTGTATGTTGGCATTATAATTTAGAGGGTCTAAAAACTGAGTTAGTGAACACCCTAAACTATGTCACTCAATGGTGTCGCTCAAACAAGTTAAAAATAAATCCAGAAAAAACAAACTTGATTCACTTTCACAATTTCCATAGGTTCCAGCTGGAATTTCAAAAAACCGTCATAAAGCCTTCAAATGAAATCAAAATTTTGGGAATGAAATTATCTAATCATAGGTTCAAAACAAAAATAAATTTCACCCCGCACATCAATGAGATTTTGCATAAGGCGCATCGCATGAAAAATCTGCTTTTTTCCCTCAGCGGCAAAATATGGGGTATAAACTCTAATAAAAGGTTAATTTTGTATAAGACGCTAATTAGACCTATTCTAACATATGGAGCTGAAATTTGGTTTTACCAAATAAATAACCGCTGTAAACAGAAATTAAATTCGATGCAATACCAAATTGTTCTTTGGGCTACTAGATCGTTTAAAACATCTTCCTCAAATTGTGTCCACTGTCTGGCAGGGATCCCATTCCTGACTGATTTTATCGAATCAAGATTGATTAAATATGAATTGGACCAACTAAGCAAGGAAGACCAACGAACGTTCAGTCCACATTCTCCTTCAATTATAAAAGGATTTTTGAGAACAAGAATGGAAGATATGTTTTCTAATACAAGTGATCACTTTCGTCTCTTTTTCCCTTTGGGCATTCCAAAATATTTCCGCCCTGACTTTTACAATGTGCAATTCGTTACTGGTCATGGAAATTTCGGAGATTTTCTGTTTCGAATAGGAGCTATAGACGATCCGGGATGTTTATGTGGAAAGAGAAAGCAGGATTCCAGTCATCTGCTTCTTGAGTGCCCAATCTTCCAGAACTACAGAAACCGGGAAAACATCGAATACAAGGATCTTTTTATGTTTGTAAATAGTAAGGACTCGTATTTTAAATTTAGAAAATTCTGTAAATATATCTATGATTTTCTCTCTTGGTTAAAAAAACCTTAATTATTACCTATTTGTATATTTTTGGTTTGTTTATTTTGTTGGTTGTGATGTAAAATCAAGAATGATTTTAATGTCCTCTTTCTTATCTTTTCAAATCTTGTAATTATTTAATTTTTTTTTTAATGTAATATAGTATCTGAATTTAGTGTTGTTTTTGACGCAAGCATCCCTTGTAGGGATATCGCGTCTGATTTGATAAATAAATAAAAATAATAAATAAAATTAAATCCAATATATGCCTTTAATTATCTAATATATATATATATGTAAATTTTGTAAATTCATTTTAACCATATAAATATATTATTTTATTATAAGCGATATATTTATAATAGTATATGTAATAATATGCAATATAAGAGGTATATGTTTATATGTAATATATACTATTTATGCAAATTATTTCAATCTGAAAATGTGTTAATTTATTATACGAGGTATATGTAATATATTATATATTATGTGTGCAAATTTATTTTAATCAAAATGTTGCACTTTATTATTCGTAGAAATAAAATATATAGTTTATATAAATAATATTCAATATGTAAATATATAGATATTTTACTTTTTTATATTTAAAAATAAATTTTGGAGAATTTCTCCAACTGAAGAAATGTTCGCTAAGCGAATTGTCACGATACCTCCTTGGATGAATACAATTTGGAGTTCAGAGTGGCCAGACTCTTCTTTGAAAACTTTCCCTCTGTGAGCGCTAATATTAAATTTGTGGATTTTCTTTTTTTTTTCCACGAGATTAAAGATTCTGTCCCAAGGAAAACAAGCTAAATTAAAATAGATTTTTCTCTTTGCCAGGATCTTTTCTCTAATCCTTCAACATAAGGAGATTTGGTGGGGGAGGTTTCCAAAAACTTATTTCCCCATAAAAATGTTGTTTTTTAATAAATGCGAATGAAAAAAATAACAACCCGCGCGAAGTTTGTAAAAATATAAAAGTTGGGAGTCTATTGTAGAAAGGTTATTTTTTTGTAGAAATGGTTGTCATTTGACATTAAACATATGTTGTTTTGAATATTCTTATATGCAAATCCATTTTTCAATTATCTTTAAAAGAACTTGAAACATTTTAAAGGGGAGAAATATTTTGAAATCGAAATCATTTTATTATTTAACTTGAACGTTTGTGTATATATACATATTAGTATATTTTAAAATTAAAAAGCATATATTGAATAAAAATATAATTTATTTACCTATATTTCAGTTGGCTGAACGCCAACCTTTTTCAAGGTATAACAACGTGTTTTAAATAAATTATTTTTGATAAAATATATGCCTTGTTAATTAAAGATCTATTTATGGATTGCTTTATTTTCAAAGCGATATTAGTATATGTATGTGTATTTGTGTATATAAGTAACTACGTATATAGAGATGAGGAATATGTTAATAAATAGAATTTATTGGGAGCTTTTTTTTTTTTGGATCTTGCCTTTATCAATCTATTTGTTATATCTAAAGGTTGAAAAAGGACAGAACTCGAAAGCTCTAAATGGAGGAAATATCCTCATTTTTATCTCAAGAACAAGAGGCTTGCCTGAGATATCTTGCGGCTAATATGTAAATATATAAATACCTACCGATTTGCATATTTTTTTAATCTATTCGAAGTTATGTAAATTCTTTTGTTGTTATTCCTGTATATAGATGTAATAATTCCTTAGTTTTTGGGTAATTAAATGCCAAAACACTTTGAGGAAGATATTAAATTATGATTCGAAAAATGTTCTTCATATATAACCGAGATAGATATGTAAATAAGTTTCAATATTATATATATATTATTTATGAATAAATGGTACAAAGGTGAAACATTGTACTGGTTAGGTAGTCATTGTGCTGGTGTTGTACCTGATCAGGTGAATAAATTTCCAAAAAGGCATCTCCTTCTCTTGCAAATAAAATTTGCTGATGGTTTGCGCCATCTGTCGGAATAAATATATCAACTGTTCGTTGATTTTTATTAAGAAAAAAACATCTCCTGATCGTGGAACTAAAAGTTTAATAATAATTAATTGTTATTTATTCACCGTTTAATTGCACAATCAAAAGATTATTTTTTAATTTGTTAGTTATGTAATTAGATTTATAAGCAATCCTATATTTGACGTATGATGCTAAACAAACCTAGCTATTTAAAAATGATGTCTGAGCGCCATCTGGTTTTTGAAATGTAAACTATTTATTGCGCGTATGTTTCTTAAAAAAAAAAATTTTTTCTACCGCCCTTACTCTAATGATAGAATAATGGTTGGGCCTGACTCATCAGTGGAGAACCCTTCCATTATATTTATCATTGCAATAAAGGTCATTAGAAAAATGTATTATTTGAAAAAAAAAATGAAACTTACCTTCTGTTATAAATAGTTTATCTTTACAAAGATATGAAAAAAAAAATATATATATATATATATTCGCTCCAAGTAGTACATTCTTCTGAATGTAGATGGCGCTGAGGTGAATAATGGATCAGGGAGCTAGGAGGAATATTTAAAGGCCAATTACAGAGGCCTCGAGTGGCATCATAAACATGGGGCCCCGTGGCCTCCGCTGCCAGATAATGGCCAGGATGGGTTGTTGGTGCATTGTTAGACTTCCCTTTGTTCAACCGACTAGATAAACTCGATTTATATAATAAGGGGAGATATGTAACTATGTTCGCATTTATGCAAATCGGATCTATAATTCTTACGGGACCTTTGAATTGAAGGGAGATAACGAAGATCCCCTGATCATCGGTAAGGAGATCTCCTAGCCGCTGGGGAGGCCTCGACGATTGTATATAATTGTAAATAGGTGTGTACACTCATGGACAAAACTTAAGGAAGTTGAATCATTTAGCATGTATATTGGGATTCAGACAATAACTCTGAAATATATTACAGTGACCTTTATTGAAGACACACGAGATAACCAAGTGTGAACAATATTGCCTTTGTCTACTTAAAAAAAAAAAATATATATATATATATATATATAGACGACCGGCGACATCAAAGACCCTCCACTTTCTTAAATCTTATCCAGGTTTATATATGTATATATATGGTTACTCCCTTAGCACAATCTTTTAGCTCTGTGTATATGATTTACCATTGACGAAGTTGAATAAAATTGTTTTTTTTAAATTATATTATCACGGCAATAGACAGTCTGCTATAGAGCTGTGTGTGGTTTAAAAAGTCAATATAGACAATAAGGTGTGTTAGTTATTTCTAACTCTATAGCTTCAATGCTACTGAATGAAATGCATTTTTGTCATATCGGAAACCATTGGGACATAATACTTCTTAGTTTTTATAGCGATTGTTTATGACATCAACCTCAAAACCAACACTCATAGGCAAAACTTAAGGAAGTGGAAAGTCTTTGATGTCGCTGGTCGTGGTTTTATTTTTTTTTTTTAAGAAGAAGGAGACCGAAGCAATTTGGTATACAGTTGGTTATCTCGTGTGTCTTCAATAAAGGTTACTGTAATATCTTTCAGAGTTATTGTCTGAATCCCGGTTTACATGCTGAAAGCTACAACTTCCTTTTGTCCATGAGAGTATATTAAATAGCAACCTCTGTGATTGTGTAGTGTTATTCACAACTTTATATCACTATTCGACACTTGGATATCTGATCCTATATTTACTATGAATAGAGAGTTCTTATAAATGACACGAATCTATAATCTTCTTCTTTTTATCTCCACCCAATCATTTTAGGGTATCAAGCTTGTAAAGCTTGAGACTTGGCTGGGTGAAGTAGAATGCGTCTGCCTTTGTCATTAAGACTGGGAGCACTACTCAGTGACGCCATGTGCAGCTGCTCCTAACATGGAGTACAAACGCTGCTCATCCTGTATCTCTGGATTAGGAGCCCTTACAGGGTACTATCAGCCGGGCCAGCTGAACCCAGATTTTTTAGTGAGCTTGTTACTGCTCCCCCTCCTCCTTTTTCATCCGGGCTTGGGACCGGCAAAGGCGGAGTTGGAATCTATCATGATTGTTGAAGGTCCTTTGGTTTATGTAGTTATATAAGTAGATTCTTGTGCGTTTCTACATATTGGTTTGGATGTTGTATGCATGGTACGGGTTTCGGATTGTATCCGTGTGAAGTTCTGTACTGGACGTGGGATAACTTCTGTTGGTATTTGGTAATGTTAAGTGTTTGAAATGAATTTGGCCCGGAGTTTATTACTCTTTGAAGAGAAATGATACCTCTCACGTCAAAATAAAACTTTATAAAAACCAAGTGCCATCTATTGACCGTCTCAACAAACTAGCGGAATCGGGTTGGTGACACAGCCAACAACACCAGTTTGGGTAAATTCGGAGCATCCTTCTGGCCTAGCCGATTTACCATCTAAACACCTCTCTTGGCAGATTGCGAGGATTGCATCAATCCCGTACGGATATCATCAAAAAAGGTTCGCGCACGTCCTAGACTGACGAAAACCATTATCCCGAAACATTCGTCTCGAAGTGGGCTTTCTGAATTTGCCAAAACTGGTGTTATGGCTTTGTTACCGACCAGAATCCTCTAGTTTTCAGAGACGATTAATAAATGACGCTTTGTATTATGCGTATATTTTGACGTAAGTTAATCATTCTTTTTATAGAGTTAAGTGTTTGGATCTCGTTCAAATTCGATTGAGGAACTGTGGAATCTTTCAGTAAGTGTCTTACCTAGAGGAAACTACACACTAAATACATGTTATAAAATAAATGAAGCTTCCAGGGTTAAGTTTCTTGTACAACTTTTTATTTTTTCAAGCTTTCGGACTTGTCAGTCCTTCAACAGGACATGCGTCTAGGTTACTATCACTATCTCCCTTTGAGATAGGAGCTAAAGCCTATCAGAATTACTCTCGAAAGGTTTTTAAAAAATATCTTTAAATATGTACTAGACAAATGTTACGTTTAATGAACGCGTCTAAAACAACAAGTACAGTCTTAGTGAGTTTTTTTTTACCCACTAAATTTCCATATGGAAAATTAGGAAAGACAAACTTCGAGGATAACACAGCGATTTATTTAAGGCAAGAACAAACTATGAATGATAAAGAAAAGATAAGCAACGAGGGAAGTTTACAGAGAGAGAGAGTAGCAAAATATAAACATAAAAAACGATACACTGTCAATAAATACACTCATGGACAAAACTTAAGGAAGTTGTACCTTTCAGCATGTATATCGGGATTCAGACAATAACTCTGAAAGATATTACAGTGACCTTTATTGCAGACATACGAGATAACCAAACTCTCTTTAAAAAAAAAAACAGACGATCGGCGATATCAAAGACTTTCCAATTCCTTAAGTTTTTCTCCATAAGTGTTTTTATAGATTTAAAAACAAATATCAATATGTTGAGAGAGATTCGCCATTGGATAAAATATTTGGAATGTAAAAAATAAATAAAATATTAAACTCGTTAAACACAAAAATCCAATATCATATATACATATAGATGGTAGATATGTAAATAGAAATAAAAAAGAAAATAAATCTATATTTTATATATTTAAAAAGAAGCTATTTTAAATATGAAATATATATTTTTTAAATGTACAATATGAATAGTGTGTGCGAATATAAAGGGACGTATTTATATTTAAAAAATAAAATTATTATAAAAGAAAAATGGAGTAAATTAATGAAAATCTTCTACACTCTATGAATATTGGAAATAAAGAATAGTTCATAGAACCGCCTGTAGATGGCACTGGTAGGCGAGCCACCAAACGATCAATGAAATGTCATTTCGCCATTTTAAATATCTTCTTTTTTATTTTTTTAAGATGGTTTAAGGAGAAGGATTTTATATATTTTTATATTATATATTGCCGACTGCATTTTATATTTGCTTCTCAATTGAAAAATAAAAACGGATGAAAGTTTAAAATATATATTTTTTTACCGAAAAATAAATTGATATAATTTCCTTTTCATTTTCTATATTACATCTATATAAAATAGATATTTTACTCTATTTTTTAAATTAATGATTTTTTTAAATATATAAGTTTTCCAGAATTTTTCTCTTTTGAAAGCGCCTTAATGTTATGATAGGAATTATTAGATGAGAGAGAAGGCTTGGCTCATCAATAGTGAACCCTCTCAGCTGTTTCGCCAAATTAATGGGAGGGCCTGGCTCATCAGTGGTAGTATGGTAGATTAATCTGGCGAAACCACTGGTAGGGTTCACCACCGATGAGCCAGGCCCTCCCATTATTTTTTCCATTGCAGTAAGGGCAGTAGAAATTGTTTAATTTTAAAAAGAATCATACGCGTCTAAAAAAAAGTATCTTCGCTCTCTAAATATGAGAGAAACTGTATCATTCTTCATTCCTTCGTAGAAATCCAGAGAGACTGTGTAATAAGAATGATTTTAAAATTATCTTTTGATATATTTTAGCGAAATCGCCATCTTTTAAAATATTCTATATTAAAAGTCAAATATGATGTAAACACATTCATATATTATTAATTATAATTCGGGTTTTCTTTAGAAGATAAAGGTATATAATGTGTATAGAAATAAAAAAGGCATATCCTGACCAGGAACACATATGCTTTTAAGATGGCAGAGAGCACCATCTAGTGGAACAGAAATCAACTAAACATTGATTCAACTTGTTCCCTGATATTTGGCCAACCTGTTTCTGTTTCTCTAGATGGCGCTCTGCCATCTAAAAAGCATATGTGCTCCTGGTCAGGATATGCCTTTTTTATTTTTAATATCAACACCTGACCGTTTATTTTTCTTTTTTTTTTCTACTATTTTCTTATGTGTATAGAGTTATGTGTTTTCAACTATCTATATAAATGAATTTGAAAAAATATATATATTTGAATATCGAAAGATTTCGGTTTTTTTCATATATATTTTATTTTATATCACACATACAAAAGAAACATATATCTTATCAACGATTTATTATTATTTTTTTTTAATTTCAAATTCATTTTTAGAGCCTATTAAACTTTTACCTTTGAAGAAAAAAATATTTTTAAATAAAAAGACATATATTGGATCAAAATATCATTTATTTTACAAATATTTCAGTTGGCTGAACGCCAACCTTTATCAAGGTATTATAACATATTTAATGTGTGTTATATTAAAATGTTATAATACCTTGATAAAGTTTGACCTTCAGCCAATTGAAATATTGGTAAAATAAATGATATTTTGATCAAATATATGTCTTTTTAATTAAAGATTTATTTATGGATTGCTCTATTTTCAAAAAAGAAAGATATATGAAAAATATTAATATATATATATATATTTAAATACGCGTTATATAATCTTTCTTTTAATATGTTTAAAACTTATATAAAATCGACTATTCTCGATAACTGGGGGCAAGTTTAAAATGTAATAAGTTCAAGCCTGAACCATTCTAAGTGTATTACACAATTTAGTTCCTTCCAAAGTTTTTCAATAAAAATATTCCCCCCCTCTCTTTTTTTATATATATAAAAAAGAGGGAAAAAGACTTGGTTGAATTTATCCTCAAGCGAAATATCCCGACGTCTTTTTATCGTATTTTTCAATAATAATAAAAAAAAAATTCCCGCCAATATTATTTTCGTCTGCCAAGCATTGAGAGAATCTTTTGTTTAAATATATAATGTAATAAAAGAAAAAAAATTGATTTTTTTTTAGAATAATTATTAACACATTTTTTTTTAGAGTAAGCTCTTAATAGATTTTTTTTAATTTATTCTTTTTAAAAATTATTTTTATATCGTATTTTACCTTAGGCCTTTTAAAAAATATTTTAAAAGCCAATTTTTTTAATTGGCTTCTTTTGATCTTTTTGTTATTTTTTCTTAGTTTTCGTTACTCAATAAACACACACACATATATATACAGTGGTACCTCGACATACGAGTTTAATTCGTTCCGCAACCTTGCTCGAATCTTGAATTACTCGTATCTCGAAGCATATTTCCCCATACAAAACAATTGAACTACCATTAATCCGTTCCAACCTCCAAAATGTCACCCCAGTTATTTTTGTTACGTGGTTTTAAATAATAAAAACGTATTTATAAATATCAAATATTTATTGCACAAAAAAAAAGAGAATGTAAAGAAATAAATTAGATATCCTTACTGGTCTTTGCCTTTTTCGCTACATTTTTCTCGCTTTCACCTGTAGGCCGTTTAGAATAAAACATGTCCAAGGAGGTTTGTTTCTTCCTCCCTCTCAGAATGTTCCGGAAATGAGTTAGGCAAGTGTCATTAAAAAGGTCAGATGCACGACCTGTTGCAACTTTTTCTGGGTGTTTTTTTTTTTTTTTCCACGAACTGTGAAACTCTCTCCCACATTCCTAAGATCTCCTTTATCTCACTTGTAGAAATTTCACGTTTTAATTCAATACTCATCATCTTTTTCTTAGCACTTGACTTTTTACAAACTTTCTTCCGATCCATGGTTATAAAAATAAATGAACTAAAACTGTAAATGTAAACGCAACACAAAACGCGAACACAAAACACAACTTATCAAAGCGGAAGCACGCTGCTAACTGATCGTGATGGCGCGACTGCGTGTTACTACCGAACTCGTATCTCGAATTTCGCTCGTAACTAAAAGCAAAATATCACTTGCTCGTCGGCTCGTATCTCGAAAAACTCGTATGTTGGGGCGCTCGTATGTCGAGGTACCATTGTATATATATAGAAGGAAATTTTGCCGGGAGGAAAATGATCTAAAATGACAAGGATCGCCTCTCCCGTCAAAATTTTCCTCCCGGCAAAATTTCCACCTATATTTTAGCCATAGATATGGCCCAGCCACTTTGCCAGCCAAACACCTCTTTGGCAGATTGTCAAGATTCCTTTAGATCCCGTGTGGATCTCATGGAATAAAGTCCGCCCTAGACTGACGAGGGCCATTAGCCCGAAACCATTGTCTCTATGTGGGCGCTTTTCAGTTTGCCAAAGCTGGTGTTGTGGCTTTGTCACCGACCCGAGGCCGCTAGTTTGCGGCGACGGTCAATAGATGGCGTCTGTTTTAGACGTCTATTTTGACGGGAGAGGCGACCCGTGTCTCTTTATATATATATACTAGCCGAGTGGCCCGGGCAACGCCCGGGTTTTACCCGACTGGACCCGGCTTCGCCTGTGTAGTGTTCGAGCGAGGTTTACTCATGAATGAATAGAGGCCCCAACTGTTTGTAAACTCAATGTAATGAATTTTCTTTCAGCAAAATGGAGATAAATTGCAAACAGCAATATCGAAAATGCTTGTGAAAAAATCTGAAATATAGGATCCATTTCACAAACACATCTAATGAATAGAGTGCTGTTTGGAGGAGTGGTCTAAACTGTTAATTTTTAAAAACCATGACCCGAGATCATTGAATGCAGATTTAGACACTTTGTTCTGAAAAAAAAAATTGCCCCAATGGCTCCTGATTCTTGAAAAAGTCCAACCCCTCCAGTGAGTGCAAGTAACCAAACTGGGCTTTTATTCTTAAAAATTAAAAAAAAAAAATCTAATGATTAGTTTGAATAAAGGAAAATGGTCGGCACAACCTGAAAATTTCACTTTGTCCACTTCACTCTCGGCTGTCCAAGAAGAAACAGCCAGAGCAAACATTTTAAAGGGCACCTAATCCGGCATTTACATATCTAAATAGTTAATTTGCATAATTTTCTAATAGTCAAGGGCAATTTTAAAAATACCAAAAAAGCAAGACCAAATAAAAAAAATATATATATATGTGTGATGTTTCAGTAACAGCATTGTTGCCATATAAAGACAAAATTACTGAATGTATTCAGTACCTTTGTCTGAAGATAGCCAAAATGTAACTGAAACCACACATAATGTAATTATTTGTATTCGGTCTTGCTTCCTTTTTTTTTTTAATTATCCCTAGTACGCGTGGTACAGGCCATGATAACCATGGTGGGTAGGTAGCGACTGCTTTTACTGTAAGCGCACCACATGTCTACAAATGTGATACATTGCTACCAGCTAAATGCATTTTCACTATGGTGTGATTTCCACATGATGGATCTGTAGACACATTATAATCTCTCCAGAGCTTAAGGTAGCAAACAGTACTTTCACATTATATAAATATCAATGCCAAAAGCCAGAGTTATGATAGCTGTTGCAGTGTAATGTAGACCTGCAGGATGGGAAAAAGCAATATTATTTCCGGCTTTAATTTTAAAAGTATTATGAAACGTTAAAAATATAATCTTAACTTTTGAAGAATGAAAAAATGCTAACTTGATGTGTATTAATTTAGTCTAAAAACAAACAGCATGTAAAAGTAAGCACCAATCGAAAGCATTTATTAGCTCTAACAGTGCTGCCCCCAGCGGTAAAAGACTGGAGCTAACGCTTCACGGGTTGGTAAAGTTTATGTTAATAATACATTAACTTAACAATATTCCATGTCTTGCTAACACAAATTTTAAAAATAATATGCATAAAAATAATGCAATTCTTAAAATCATAAATGAAGCATCATTAAATTAAATGGGAGAGAAATGGTGTTCCAAAATTTTTTTTTGTTGTAAAACTTTGACCTTTATATTTTTACAAATTCTTAATGTATATAACCCAAACCAAATTGTCTATAAAATTCTGCAAACAAATATAATATTATAGAGGCATGAAAATACCAATGGTGTAAAAATCAAAACAGCAAAGTTATCCTGATAAATGCAATGAGCTATGATAAGGTGTGTTGCAGGCTAACAAAAACCTTAATTGAACCAGAAATGTTGATACCATAAAAAAAATAAAAAACAATTTTCAAGAATAGAGTTATGTAAATGAATTAAATGTGAAAAAATTAAAATAAAATAAAGTAAAAAAAGCTTTATTGATGAAACTACAGTAGAGCAATAATGATAACAAATTATTCACAAATTATGTAGTTACAAAAGTCAAGCTTCCCAAAATCATTATTCGAAGAAATCTCTTTCAAAATTGTCAAAATCTATATCAAAGCCCCCTGATAAACAATATTGCGTGTCTTGCTAAAAGTAGAACTAAAGACAAATAAATTTTTAGGGCTGGAAACACGGGAGCATGCTACATAGAGTTGCCCATGCGAGAAACAGGGAGACTCAAGATGCACACCAACTACTTGCAATGTTTGACCCTGAAGCATGTTGAACCCTAGAGCTATTGGAACGCTGAGAAAGATTGCTTCTCCTATGGCTTGGCATACCTACAAACACAAAGCATTAGTAAAAATAAAAATAAGGATAACTGAAAAATGTAAAACATAAAGGACTGAGATTGAAGAAAAAAATTCAAAAATAGTGTATTAAAATAAGCGCGACTCATGACTAAGGCCAAAATAAAAAAAAGCATAGAAATAATCTGAAAGGAGGGGAAAAATGCATAAAACTCAGTGAAAACGTAAAACAACTGATTAAAAAAAATCAAATGGAAGAAGACGTAAAAAAAAAGTATAATTAGCTGAAAAAATATGCACAATAAATATGAGTAGAACATACAAAGATATATATGAGCAGCTACATATTATGAAGCAGATAAATCTAAATACTACCTAAACAAATGACAGCAAAACAAAAAAAAAAAGACAATGGAAGAAGGCCTAAAAAAAAGTCTAATTTGGTTGAAAAAACTGCCCAATAAATTGAGCCTATATAGATATATGGACCCGGCTTCGCCCGGGTATTGTTCGAGTGGGGTTTACTCTTGAATGAATAGAGCCCCCAACTGTTTTAAAACTTAAAGTAAAGAATTTTCTTTCAGCACAATGGAGATAAACTGCAAATATCAAAATTAAAAATTCTGGTAAAAATAATCTGAAATATAAGATCAATTTCACAAACATATCTAATGAATAGAGTGCATTTTTGGAGGAGTGGTCTAAACTGTTGATTTTTAAAAACCACGACCCGGGATCATCGAATCCAGTTTTGGGGAATTTGTTCTGAAAAAAATTGCCCCAATGGCCCCTGATTCTTGAAAAAGTCAAACCCCTCCAGTGAGTGCAAGTAACCAAACTGGGCTTTGGTATCTAAAAAATGAAAAAAAAAATCAAATGATTAGTGTGAATTAAGGGAAATGGTCCTCGCAACCTGAAAATTTCACTTTCTCCACTTCACTCTCGGCAGTTCAAGAAGAAACAGCCAGATTAAACATTTTTAAGGGCACCTAATCCGGCATGTACATCTATAGTTAAACAACTTTTAAAAATGTAATATATCTGCAATACTGAAATACCCAGACTTGGATTATTTTTTTATTAGGTTATTGTTGGCAGTTTTAGAAAAATGTGGGAAATTAGATATTTTTACAAAAGAATGTGCTTTTTAAAATGGCATAAAATAATTAGGAAATTTGCATCATTTTCTAATAGTCAAGGGCAATGTTAAAAATACCAAAAAAGCAAGACCAAATAAAAAATAAACGAATTATGTGTGATGTTTCAATAACAGCATTGTTACCTTATAAAGACAAAATTACTGAATGTATTCAGTACTTTTGTCTGAAGATGGTAACAATGCTGTTTCTGAAACCACACATAATTTATTTATTTGGATCTGGTCTTGCTTCCTTGTGATTTTTATCTATATTTCAAAATACACCTCAATTCTTTTTTACCTAAAAAGCTTTACATATATATTGCCAAGACCATAAATAAAGGTAAAATGTCAAATGAGTTATTAATTAACCCTATATGGGTCAGGACAAGTGAAAATAAGGCCAACAATAGAAATATCTTTCAAAAAAATTAAATTTGAACGCTAGCTTCACACAGGGCACAAAATTTGCTACCAGCTACATGCGTTCTTTTTTACTATGGTGTGATTTCCACAGGATGGATCTACATTATAATTTCTCCAGAGCTTAAGGTAGCAAACAGTACTTTCACAATAAATAAATATCAATGCCAAAAGCCAGAGTTATGATAGCATGTTGCAGTGTACTGTTGACCTGCAGGATAGGAAAAAAGCAATATTGTTTCCAAAGATTTTAAGTTGAAAAGTCACAAAATTTGCTACCAGCTACATGCGTTCTTTTTTACTATGGTGTGATTTCCACAGGATGGATCTACATTATAATTTCTCCAGAGCTTAAGGTAGCAAACAGTACTTTCACAATAAATAAATATCAATGCCAAAAGCCAGAGTTATGATAGCATGTTGCAGTGTACTGTTGACCTGCAGGATAGGAAAAAAGCAATATTGTTTCCAAAGACTTTAAGTTGAAAAGTATTATGAAACGTTAAATATATTATACGTACTTTTAAAAGCATAAAAAAAGCTATCTTGTAGTTTATGGTAATACAAAATACTACAAAAAATGTTTAGCCAACCCTCAAATAAAGCAGTTACTGAAAATTCATTGCTGCTGCTTACAATATAAATGCTATTAGAGCATAAACATATTACATGGAACAAACATATAGTAAAATATGTAGCAAGTTATATTGTAAAACATACTCTTTTCAATAAATATACTTTTTACAACTTTAATAAAATGTATACGCACTCTAAATATAAGAAAGAAAAAAAATAGAATACTGTTCTAAAAATAATATACCTTATGAGATAAAATAGTACACTTATCTTTAAAAATGTAGATCGTTATATTTACACTAATTAAAATTAAACGAAGCAAAATATATGAATAAGCTGCGAAATAAATAATAATTCCAATTAATTTAAATTGAAAAAATATTACTAAATGATTAAATAAAATCTACCTTCTAAAAAGGAAAAGAAAGTTTTTCGAAATGCAATTTTTGTGCTTTTAGCCTAAATGTTAAACCAAAACCTCAACTCCCTACGTGCGAAATTTCACAATACAGTTTTAATTAACCCAGGTTCCGGGGGCGTATTTATTTGATAATGATCGATTAAAATTATTTTCAAAGAGTTTAAATATATAAAAATAATCTTACCTTTTAAAGACACACATTAATCGGGTAAAATTACAAAACAACAACGTGTAAAAGTATTAACCAATCAAATTCATTTATCGTCGCGACCAGTGCGCCGCCAAGCGGTAAAAGGCTTGAACTAAGGAATTTTGGTTTAACATTTTTTAAAAATAGCACATTAAACCTTTTCGTTTTTTGAATAGCCTATATGTTAAACGAAATCTTCAGCTACCTACATGCGAAATTCCATAATGATTGAGTCAGTAGATTTTGCGTGATGCGATAACAAACATCGATTTCGCATTTCATTTTTATAGATATAAAGGATATATATATATATATATAACATAACATTGCAGAGGATGATATTCATGTACAGAATCACCTCTCCCTTTAAATATGCTTCAGAACGATGTACTATGTTTATAACGATAGAAAAAAAACTTTACTAGTGGTAATAAGGAATAAGCTATAAGATTTTGGCAAATTAAGACAAAAAGCCAACTTGTAATTTATTTTTGCTTATCTCTAGTACACGTGGTACAGGCCATGATAATCATGGTGGGTAGAAATACGCGACTGCTTTTTACTGTAAGTGCACCACCATATGTCTACACATGTGAAAAGCAGTTCGACTTTGTACTTACAAATGTGCCAGAGCCCTGTTTGCCAACTTGTATACTTGTATAATATATATGTAAATATTATATAATTTGGTAGCTATGTATATGCGCCAAATGTGACACTTTTTCCATATATATATATGTTATATAAAGATATTATTTAAAATGTTATATTAAGATATTGTTTTATTTAGAGAGGGATATATTTCATAGATAAAAATACTCTGTTTAAATCGACCGCCAGAGGTCACGCTTTCTCTATAAAAACTCATTGTTGTTGTTCCCCGTTGGTCGGCTCAAAACATTTGTACATTATGTAAATAAGCTTTTCATTTTTTTATTCTACTCGCCTTAAGCCAGGCAGTACTTTAATCAAATTATGTTCTTATATATTACTTTAGCTCAAATAAAACAATCTCTGATCAAAACCATTTTTGTTATTATACTTTCAAGATTTTGGCCACGACTGCATCACCAATACCATTTAGTCCTAAAAAAGAACCAGCAAATAACTAACATAGTATAATCCTCAAGATTATTAAATACAAGCAGAAAATCATCTCTTTTTTTCTTTATATAAGATATATATTAAAAATAAAGAAGGCATCTCCTGACCACGAGCATATGTGCTTTTTAGATGGCAGAGCGCCATCTAGTGGAGCAAAAATAAACTAAACGTTTATTTAGCTTGCTCCGTGATATTTGGCCAACCCAATTTCTTGATAAATCAAGAAAAGCCATCCATGAACGCGTTTCGCGCTGTTGGCGCTCGTCAGCGTGGAGAAGGCTGTAACCACTGCGACCAAAACGATTTTTGCTCCCAAAGGCTTCCCGAGAAATCAAGAAATGGGTATTTCTTAGTCGCAGTGGTTACAGCCTTCTCCACGCTGACGAGCGCCAACAGCGCGAAACGCGTTCATGGATGGCTTTTCTTGATTTATCAGGAAATTGGGTTGGCCAAATATCACGGAGCAAGCTAAATAAACGTTTAGTTTATTTTTGCTCCACTAGATGGCGCTCTGCCATCTAAAAAACACATATGCTCGTGGTCAGGAGATGCCTTCTTATATAAGAATTAGCGCGCGCCATCTAATAATGAAGATTGAAACTGATTAGCGGAAAAATATTTGCATCCATAAAAAAAAATGAATCAAAACAATACATTCTTAGCAATTCTTGTGGCTATTTATTTTATCTGGATTTGCATACTCTGCCCAAAGAATATCAAATAAATTAATTTTGTTTTGATGCATTTTTATCGCCTTTTTAAAGGGAGAGGTGGCTTTATATCTTTCAAATATTCACTCCTGAGTTGTTACAAAATACATATACAATAGAAATGTGCGGGAGAATGATATTTACACATACCAAAAAGTACCTCTCCCTTTAAAGATTTTCTCAAAAAATGCATATACATTTATCCCTTTACTAATTATCTTTATACGAACCACTATATACAAGTAGTTTAGTAAAGCGCATCCCCAATTCACTTTAATTGTCGTTCGTCCTATTAGAGCCCGCTTCAAAAAATTTGTGTATTCTAATTGGCTTACGTCTGGAGATTCCCCGTAATAAAACTTTAAATACAACTTTTTTTTTTTTAAATGTGTTGCATCCCCAATTCACTTTAATTGGCCTATGTCCTATATGTGCGTTAAATAGCTGGGAATGTAAGAGAGATCTTTCGAAGGCCGTAATAAATCACTGCCGCTTCTAAAATAGTCATAGGTGACCATTCCTTACCCGTAATAAACTTTAAATACAACTTTTTTTTTTTTTTAAATGTGTTGCATCCCCAATTCACTGGCCTATGTCCTATATGTGCGTTAAATAGCTGGGAACGTAAGAGAGATCTTTCGAAGGCCGTAATAAATCACTGCCGCTAGCTGGCCGTCATTTTAATTGCCCTAAGGATTCCCAATTCACTTTAATTGCCCTCCTACGTCATAGGTGACCATTCTTTATTGGAAACATGTTACAAGTATATGACGTAATGTCAGGGTCATATATACATATATATATAGGCCGATATTTTCTCAAATTGTGGTCAGATTATGGAGGCATTCAACAGTATAACCTCTTATCCACCTCTCATAAAATTTGATGAGCTGGAATTAGGCAGTTATAAACTGATAGAACTGAAACTAGTTGAAACCCGCTTCGGTCCATCAGTCAAGGCGGTTATAGAAGTAAAAGATTCTCAGCGGACACTATTTCTTCCAAAAAGATATTCAAAGCTGAAGCAATTTCAATTAGACGAAATCATCAAAGAAGAATGCTGCTTGATTTTCAAGGAACGCATCGGGAGTACAACAAACTTAGAAATCCAACGTTTGTAAATATGCTCCGTTTGTGTGCACACTTTTTTCTCTTTGAGTCTAAAATGTAATAAAGTTCATGTTGAAAAAAAAAAAAGTGTTTGTGTGCTCATTTTTTTTTTAAATCTGTCATATCTTTTACCAACTGATATAACGATATAATATTTATGGAAATGTGTGTCAAAAATATATTTAAAAAAAAGTGTACATTTTTAAATGGCCAAGCTTTTCCATCTAACTTTGGCACTAAAGAAGAAGAAAACAAAGTTTAATATTTTAATAGGTTTTTTCAAAAACTATTTATTTCAAATGTATAATGAAAGAAAAAAAAGATTAGGTAAAGATTTTTTATTATTTCAAATAAATGGGGATTTATATAAAAGTCTTTTTTTTTAATATTAGAATTAGGATATAATTTTAAATTGAATAATCTTTTGTTTATTTATTTTGTAAAAAAAAATGTATACCACATTTTGTTTAGGGTTATTTGAAATTTGTATGAAAAACACCGTCAATGCATGTATTTTAGTGTAGAAAAAAAAAAAACACAAGAAGATTAGTTAAAGATTTTTTATTATTTCAAATAAATGGGGATTCATATAAAAGTCGTTTTTTTTTTTAATATTAGAATTAGGATATAATTTTAAATTGAATAATCTAGATAATTTGACACATATATCAATATACTTGTCAGGAAATATGCTATTTCTTCCTCTGCTTCGAAATTATAAACTTTTTTTCAAATCTCATCGACGTGTAGAGCTCCGGAAATGCAAATCGAACGGCAAACCCACCCGAGTCGGATTAGTCTTCAACGCTAATGAAATAAAGGATCTATTTTATTATTTAGAATCACCTAAATTGAGAATTTTAAGAAGTGATTTTGAAATTATCATGATGAAGAAGGCTCGTGGAATTTATAAGACTATATTTTTACCTATTGAAGTTGCTGATATATTCTTCAAGTATTTGGATTTAATTATGTTTGTCATTTTTCCTCAAATAACTGCGGAAGAACTTATAAATGCTGCAAATAGCATATTTCCTGACAAGTATATTGATATATGTGTCAAATTATCTAGATTATTCAATTTAAAATTATATCCTAATTCTAATATTAAAAAAAAAAAACGACTTTTATATGAATCCCCATTTATTTGAAATAATAAAAAATCTTTAACTAATCTTCTTGTGTTTTTTTTTTTTCTACACTAAAATACATGCATTGACGGTGTTTTTCATACAAATTTCAAATAACCCTAAACAAAATGTGGTATACATTTTTTTTTACAAAATAAATAAACAAAAGATTATTCAATTTAAAATTATATCCTAATTCTAATATTAAAAAAAAAAGACTTTTATATAAATCCCCATTTATTTGAAATAATAAAAATTCTTTACCTAATCTTTTTTTTCTTTCATTATACATTTGAAATAAATAGTTTTTGAAAAAACCTATTAAAATATTAAACTTTGTTTTCTTCTTCTTTAGTGCCAAAGTTAGATGGAAAAGCTTGGCCATTTAAAAATGTACACTTTTTTTTAAATATATTTTTGACACACATTTCCATAAATATTATATCGTTATATCAGTTGGTAAAAGATATGACAGATTTAAAAAAAAAATGAGCACACAAACACTTTTTTTTTTTTTCAACATGAACTTTATTACATTTTAGACTCAAAGAGAAAAAAGTGTGCACACAAACGGAGCATATTTACAAACGTTGGATTTCTAAGTTTGTTGTACTCCCGATGCGTTCCTTGAAAATCAAGCAGCATTCTTCTTTGATGATTTCGTCTAATTGAAATTGCTTCAGCTTTGAATATCTTTTTGGAAGAAATAGTGTCCGCTGAGAATCTTTTACTTCTATAACCGCCTTGACTGATGGACCGAAGCGGGTTTCAACTAGTTTCAGTTCTATCAGTTTATAACTGCCTAATTCCAGCTCATCAAATTTTATGAGAGGTGGATAAGAGGTTATACTGTTGAATGCCTCCATAATCTGACCACAATTTGAGAAAATATCGGCCTATATATATATGTATATATGACCCTGACATTACGTCATATACTTGTAACATGTTTCCAATAAAGAATGGTCACCTATGACGTAGGAGGGCAATTAAAGTGAATTGGGAATCCTTAGGGCAATTAAAATGACGGCCAGCTAGCGGCAGTGATTTATTACGGCCTTCGAAAGATCTCTCTTACGTTCCCAGCTATTTAACGCACATATAGGACATAGGCCAGTGAATTGGGGATGCAACACATTTAAAAAAAAAAAAAAAGTTGTATTTAAAGTTTATTACGGGTAAGGAATGGTCACCTATGACTATTTTAGAAGCGGCAGTGATTTATTACGGCCTTCGAAAGATCTCTCTTACATTCCCAGCTATTTAACGCACATATAGGACATAGGCCAATTAAAGTGAATTGGGGATGCAACACATTTAAAAAAAAAAAAGTTGTATTTAAAGTTTTATTACGGGGAATCTCCAGACGTAAGCCAATTAAAATACACAAATTTTTTGAAGCGGGCTCTAATAGGACGAACGACAATTAAAGTGAATTGGGGATGCGCTTTACTAAACTACTTATACATATTTGCATATAACCTTCAAATATCAACGTTTTACATATATGTCGTAGCTAAATGAAGAGGCGCAGCCGTTATGCCTAGCGAACAGCGCACCCGCGATGTCTGCCACCTTTATTTTTTGTCCAGCTTTTATACATGGATGAATTTACATATTTACATTTTAACACAAGCGTAACATATTTACATACTTAGTTTGACGGAAATAAAATATATCTCTTGGCATTAACTATACAAATTATGACATATATATATATATATATAATATATTTTGCAATATTTAATGTAACTAAACGGTTTCTCGGGCACATTTGTAAGTGCAAAAGTCGAACTGCCCTTTCTATATATGTAGACATGTGGTGCACTTACAGTAAAAAGCAGTCCCCAACTAATATTCACCATGATTATCATGGGTTGTATCACGTGTACTAAGAATAATAATAAAGAATATTTAATACTGACCTTTTTACGATAATTTATAAAATAAAATATTATAATATAGATATTAGCTTTCTTACTTTGCATATTGGGTATTCACTTTTTTATATATATCTATATATATAAAAATAAATGTTTGTATGTTTGTTTGTTTGTATGTCCGGTATACAAATTCGCAGTAGTTCACTAATTCAAACCAAAATTTCCATACATAGGTAAAAAAATACGAGGAAGACGATAGGCTATTTTAAAATATATATAAATCAATTATTAAAACTATATATTCAAATTATTCTACTTAGCTCACGAACAGCGCCCTCTATCAAAGATTAGATTAAATTATGCTGATGCAAACAAATAGATAATGCTAATAACAAACAATTATTTTAAAAATCTTATCTAAATATATATCACTCGGGTAGATATGCACACGGGTCAATCCCGGGGCGAAGCCCGGGTCACCCGTCTAGTTTATATATATACTCAACACAACTGCGCTATATATATACCGTTCAAAATATTGAGGTACAGCCTGAACCTCACTGATGAAGGCCTGCAACCCGAAACGCGTGAATGGTTGGCTTTTTTTTTACTTATCAAGAAAGGATGCTTGGCCAATATGCAGAGACAAAAATATTTTTTAAAATCGATGATATTTCGGTATTTATTCTCCGATAGATGGCTCAAACCATTAGCAACATTTAATTGCACGATCAGGAAATGCCTTTTTTTTTTGCTTAATTTTAATATAGATTATATTGATAATATATATATATATATATTATAAAATAAAAATGATTGGTTGTATTTTGGAATTAGAATGATATATTTAATTATTATTTGTTGCTTGATTTTGGTTTGCAGTCGTGGAAGAGATTAAAATAAAATTAGTTATCAAAAATAGCTTTAATTGCGCTAAAGGAATATATAAAAAAACATAATTTGGTAAAAGTACTGCCTGACTTAAGGCGAGTAGAACAAGGAAAACTAAATATTATTTACATAATTTACAAAAGGTTTGTGCCGGCCATTGGGATAAAACAACAACGAGTTTTTATAGGGGAAGAGTGACCTCTGGCGGTCGATTTAGCAGAGTATTTGAATCTATGAAATATAATTTTGAATAAAATAATATTTTAATATAACATATATATATGGCAGTTTATTAAAAACCTACTTCTTTAATCTCTCCTATTTCCATAATGTCAAAGTTCTATTTTCATTAGATATTATATTTTATTTCTCCTCTCTATATATAATATAAAACTATAAAATTGCGCGACTTTTTTTTCCTTCCTTCCTCCTTTTACACTCTGCCATCTTTCAATTTAATTAAGTTCATTTCTTTTTTTTTTTAAATTGGGGATCTCAAATAAGCTGCCAGTTTTAATTTTAATTTATGCAGAAAACAATCTTTTGAAAGTATTTCTAATTAATTGCTTTCATAGAGGCGGGATTGAATATTTTCTCTCATAGAGTAATTTTGACTAAATTTTACACTTTTTTTTCTTCGTTTCTCTTTGGTGATGGAGACTCATGTTTCTTATTAAATCTAACGGGTGGAAGAGTAGTCTAAATCCTTGGTTTTCGACCGTTATAAACCGGTATCGAATCCTTCTGTTGAAATTGACAATTTCAGATATTTCTACGATATTTGATATGCAGATATTTGCATATGAGTTTTAGTATTGTCTATGCAAATTGACATCTCAGCATATATAGCGCGGCCTTGTTGGATTGTTGGTAGGCTAGCGCTTAATTGAATAGGGCAGGCCAGTGTGAGCTGCTGATGTAATATAATTTGAACTTTTTGTCCTTCTTTTATAGTTTTATACCTTTAGGTAATAAAGGATCCTTCTCTTCCTCTACGACTTCATAAATTCTTTTTCAACACCTTCATTGGTCACTTTTTTTTATTCTTATAAAAATATTTTTCCAATAACCCTCGATTCTTGCAAAAGGTCCAACCCCACCAGCGAGTACAAGTAACCAAACAGGGCTCTGACACATTTGTAAGTGTAAAAGTATATCTACGCTTTTCACGTATATAAATACTAGCCGAATGACCCCGGCAACGCCCGTGTTTTACCCGATTGAATGTTTTGATTCAAATACTATTTGTTACAATTATGAATTGGTGCCTTAAATAAATGCATATGTTAGTTAATAACTATAGCCTATGTGCTTTATCTGTCTATGTACTGTTGGCTTCCGTAGGCGTCTCTTACTGGGAAAGAGAAAGAGAGGATTCCATTTGGTTATTAACTAATATATGCATTTATTTAAGGAGCGACCCGCTCCAACACAATAGTTACAAAAACGAAAAAGCGAGTGGGGGGAGCATGATGGGGGGGCAAAGGTGTCGTGATCTTAGCCAACCAATAGGAGGGCGCCATTCCAAAAAAACGCAAACGGTGACAGAGACGAAAACTGATTAAGAGATGAAGAATGACGCTCGTAACTGTATATAGAATGTGGGGAACTTACAGTAAAAGCTGTCGCTAACTACTACCCACCATGATTATCATGGTCTGTACTACCGTGTACTAGGAATAATAATAAAATAAACGTTACTAGTGATTATATATATAGTGATACGCTACAAATTAATTTTCATATTGTTATCCTTTTCATTCAGTACCAAATTTGCATAAACAAGGGATTAACTACCTTATGGATGAAGCTGTTGACAATATTGTAGCGATTTCTCTCTCTCTCCCAATTATTTTATATAATTTTATCTATTTATTCATATATTTATCATTATATAATTTTATTTATTGATATTTACTCTGTATTTAACCTTATATATAATCTTATATGGACATTGTAATAAATCAGTTTCAATCTCAATTTCTCTCTCTTTCTTATCCCCGCACTATATTGTAGCGAAGTATTTAGTATTTTACACTAGTATTAACAGCGTATCATTTTATTTATGTTTATATTTTACTACTCTGTAAACTTCCCTCATTCCTTATCTTTTGTTTAACCTTCATAGTTTGTCCTTGTCTTAAATAAATTCTGTCTCATCTTGAAGTTTTTGTCTTCCCTAATTTTCCACGTGGCAATATTGTCTAGTGGAATCCAACTGTCTTGGCGACGTCTCTAAACCTTGGTCATTCTTCCTCGATTGTTCCAAAGATCTTGTTTGATGTGTGTGTTGTGCGTGCATGCGTGCGTGCGTGTGTTTTGTGTGTGTTGTGTATTTGTGCGCGTGTTGTGTATTTGTGCGTATGTTGGGTATTTGTGTGTGTGTTGTGTGTGTGACTGTAAATATTGAGGATTCGCGGACAAGGGACCTGATCTTGCGGCATCCCCAGTTGTGTATTGTGTGTGGCTAGGATGTAACCAAGGAGATGTTGTGATGCTGTTGTTTCTTTACTTGGTCCATGTTGTACCGATGTTGTCTGTACACTTGTGGTATTTGAGATATCCAGCATCTTAAATATGGACATTATTGAATGTTCTCCCCTCTATTTAGGGTTTTGTAGTCATTACTGTTTACCTCTTTAGTGATATACCAAGGGTGAAACTGTTGGATGGGTTTTTTTCAATAACGTTCCATGCCTTCTTAAAATATTATTTCATAAGTACCAATAGAATTCTCGTAAAAGGTTCATATATTTTTTTATTTGTTCTGAAAATAGAGCAATCCATACTTAAATCATTAGATAGTAAAAAGGTATATATTGGATTGAGTAAGGTTGGCGTTCAGCCAACCGAAATATTTGAAAATAAATATTTTATTCAATCCAATATATGACTTTTTACTATCTAATATATATATATATATAAAAGGTTTATTGTAGAAAGAGAGATTAAGAGGAACGTGGTGAGTTTCTTTATTTTCTGTTAGCCGGGCGTGGCTATATCATGTCTATCACAAAAGGTTTATTTGCCAATATTTCGGCTGGCTGAACGCCAACCTTATTCAACCCAATATATGCCTTTTTATATATATGTGGGTACTCTCTTTACCGTTAGCTGGACCAAAATGTCGCCAATTGTGAACCAAATACCAGCCAAGTCGCCAAGCGAAGCGTTCAACTCTAAGCAAATATTTAAATATATAAGCAAAAACAAGTTCAATATAAACAAATATTTATAATACAAATGAAACACCAAAACACGAATTATTTTAATATCTCAGAAGCATGGACAAATTCCTGGATCAGCACCGATATACCAAACAAGAACCTCATCACAAGCCCAAATGTCAAGATCCCAGGTTTTTCCCTCCTTCGACGAGAATGGGTGCTTCTAAACCGCTTTAGGACAGGTCAGGGAAGGTGTGCAGAGCTGATGAAGTTATGGGGCTACACCAAAGATCCAAATTGTGCCTGCAACGTCCCACAATCAATGTCCCATATACTAGATGACTGCCCGCTGTACAAATTCAATGGAGGAATCTCCAATCTCCATTCTGTCACCCCGGAAGCCTTGAACTGGCTGAAGGACTTGCCTCTCAGACTTTAATGACCGATATGTCCTCACTTCTTTTTTCTAGATTTAATTCATTTTGTCTCCTCTCTAATTGTAAATACGCTGCTGTATCACCTCATAAGCATAAATAAATAATGTTTCTTTTCACAAATAAATCAAACTTCTACTGTCCTTACTGCGCTGAAAAATATTTGGAGGGCTTGGCTCATATTTTTTTTATCGCAGTAAGAACAGTAGAAGTTTGATTTATTTGTGAAAAGAAACATTCGAGTTTTGGTGTTTTCATTTGTATTATATAGATGGCGCGTTATTGCTTTGTATTAGATATTTATCATTTGTAAACAGTTTAGGTTAGTATTTTGAAAAACGTTTTTTTTGTTTGTAAATAAATATGGAAGACAATGGGAAACGTGCTTTTTTTAAATGAATTCAGAGAAACATGGCCCCAAACGAATATTCTCCTTTTGGTTGTAAGAAATATGGTGGATTTCTTCATTATTTGGCGATTTTTCGCTCACGCCCGGCTAACAGAAAATTACCTATTTGTATGAGTGATATGATAAGAATATTTTAAACTTATATGTAATTTTGTTTAGATGTTTTATTTACATTTTGTTGTTCATAATGCGCCGCTAAATGGCTTCAGTATGCCATCCGACATTGCATATCTACGTTCAAAGTCGTCTGCGAACAGTGTTGTCGATCACAAAGTCACGATATCTGCTGCAAGATAATTTCCCAGTGGAACACTAATATTCTTCTCGCGTTCGGCCACGCCCTTGTTTGGATTGACACACGCAGTATGCAAATAATCTCATATGTAACTATGGCTTCTTTCTACTTATATGTCGATATGTAATTGTGGAGTTTTTCCATTGATATGACAATATGTAAAAATGGCTTCTTTCTACTTATTTTCCAATATGTAACTAAGGGTTCTTACTACTTATTTGCCAATATGTTACACTGACTTCTTACTACTTATTTGCCAATATGTAACTATGGCTTCTTTTACGTATATGTCGATATATGTAATTTTGGAGTTTTCCAAATGATATGACAATATGGCTTCTTACTGATTATTTGACAATATGTAACTATGGCTTCTTTCTACTTACTCGTATATCCCAATATGTAAATATGGCTTCTTTCTACTTATATACCAATATGTAAATATGACTTCTTTTTACTTATATGTCAATATGTAACTATGGCCTATTTCTACTTGAATCACAATAGGTAAAAATGGTTTCTTTCCATTCATATTTAAATATGTAACTGTGGTTTTTCTTTCTATCTAAATTTAAATATGTAAATTTGGTTTCTTTACATTTATGTGTCAATAGGTAAATATAGCTTCCTTACACTTCGGTGCCAATATGTAAACATGGCTTCCTTACACTTCTGTGCCAATATGTAAATATGGCTTCCTTACATTTTTGTGCCAAAATTATAAGTATGGCATCTTTCCACGTAAATGACAATATGTAAATATTTTCAGTCATTTAAATAGGTCAAATAAATATCGTATTATATATAAAAATTATATAAACAATTATTATTTCACAAAATATTAAAGTTTATGGCGAAAATAGAGACTCATTGCGGTATGGAATGAAGTATATATAGTTCGCGCATAAAGTCTTCAAAATGATTCACTCTCTGAATTATACGCTTATTTAATTTAGCTAGCGATAAATTCTGTCTAGGGTCAAGTGGATTTATAGGGTCATTGGATCTAGGCTTTATGGAGGTTATCTCTCAAACGTCTGACAGGGCTTCAATACTTTTTATAGCCGTCAGATCCTTAAGTTTTTCCTCTTCTAGCGTATGGAAAATGTGTCATATATATATATATGAATAAGCGTATATTATATATTTATTATTATTATTTTTTTTAGTATTTTACATGAAAAAAATATAAAAAATAGGTCAGGTGTTGATATTAAAAATAAAAATAAATTATCAAGAAATTGGGTTGGTCAAATATCAGGGAACAGGCTAAATCAATGTTTAGTTGATTTCTGTTCCACTAGATGGCGTTCTGTCTTCTGTAAAGCACATGTGCTCCTGGTCAGGATATGCCTTTTTTATTTTTAATATCAACACCTGACCTTTTTATTATTTTTTTCTATTGTTTTTCATGTGTTAATCTTATTTACGCAAGTTTGGCCTTAAATACCCATTTCTTGGTTTCTCAAGAAGCCACTGGGACCAAAAATATTTTTGGTCGCAGTGGTACAGCCTACTCTACGCTGACGAGCGCCAACAGTGCGAAACGCGTTCGTGGATGGCTTTTCTTGATTTATCAAGAAATTGGGTTGGCCAAATATCAGGGAACAGGCTAAATCAATGAATAGTTGATTTCTGTTCCACCAGATGACGCTCTGCCTTCTGAAAAGCACATGTGCTCCTGGTTATTTTTTAATATCAACATCTGACCTTTTTTTATTTATTTTTTTCTATTGTTTTCTCATATATATATATGTGTGTGCTTTGAAAATATATTGAATCAAAATATCATTTATTTTTCCAATATTTCAGTTGGCTGAACGCCAACCTTTTTCAAGGTATTATAACATATTAATGAGTTTTGAAAATAGAGTAATCCAAATTTAAATCGTTAGATAATAAATATTTTATTCAATCCAATATATACCTTTTTATTACCTAATGATATTAATGTGTATCAACAACAAAGGTTTGTTATAGACTCACATTAATATGTTATAATATCTTTAAAAAGATTAGCGTTTAGCCAACTGAAATATTGGTAAAATAAATGATATTTTGATCCAATATATGCCTTTTAATTAAATATATATATGTGTGTCATATATATATGCATATCTATTAATATCATTAGATCCCGTGTGGATCTCATGGAATAAAGTCCGCCCTAGACTGACGAGGGCCATTAGCCCGAAACCATGGTCTCTAGGTGGACGCTTATCAGTTTGCCAAAGCTGGTGTTGTGGCTTTGTCACCGACCCGAGGCCGCTAGTTTGCGGAGACGTTCAATAGATGGCGTCTAATTTTTACGTCAATTTTGACGGGAGAGGTGACCTTCATTTTTATATTATTGTGTGAATGTGTTAATGTATGAAATTATGCTTTTTTTTGACAGATCATATTTTGTGGTTATTCATGTTATATTCAATTTAATTTTTTATGATATATAAATATTTTTTCTAATTTGACCAAAAAACAAAAAGCTTTTTTAAAATTATTTTATGTGCTGTTATATATATATAGATTTGTTTTTTTTTTATTATTTTGGAGGGGGGTTAAATGTGTTTTTTTCTAATAAACTCATTTGCCAAAAATATTATATAGTTAAATTTGTTTAAATAAAGTAAGCATATTTGCTAATAATTCAAAATCATTCTTCCTTTTTTTTTAGTAAGTAAAATTTGCATTCGACAAACTAAACATTCACTTAATAACCAATATTACTTTTCTTTATTCTCTCCTTCTCCACTCGGAATATAAGATCCATATATATAGATTTGATACACAAAACATATTGCTGTTATTTACAGATTTCTTCCAACTTTGGCGTGTGTCAATTTGGGAGAAGTATCCCCGACATGAAGATCCCCACGACTTACGTAAAAGAAGCAAACAACTACATTCAAAGGTAATTTCCTTGTAAATCTTATTTTGATATGTTCGATAAAAGTAACTCTATCGTGAGTGGAATATAACATGAGAATGGAGGTGTTTTAAGGCCGAAGAATCCGTTTTTTCACAATATTTTACCATCATCATTATTATTATTTATTATTATCCTTAGTACATACAAACGTCTATGATATTGCCACGTGGAAAATTAGGGAAGACAAAAACTTCAGGAGGAAACAACAATTTATTCAAGGCAAGCACAAAACTAAGAATGGTAAACAAAAGATAAGCCACGAGGGAAATTTACAGAGTCGCAAGATATAAACATAAAAATGACCACTCTGTTAATAAAAAATACTAAAATTAATAAATATTATGTTATAATATTCATGGTTGATAGTAGTCAGCGACTGTTTTTTACTGCTAATAGCATCACATGTTTTTACACACGCATCAGTTCGGCTTTTTCACGTACAAGTTTGCCAGAGCTCCCGTTTGGTTACTTGCACTCACTGGTGGGGTGGGATTTTTGCAAGATTCGGCAGTCATTAAAATATATATATTTTTTGTTTGGAAAAACGTGTTTCCAGGACGGGATTCGAACCCGGGTCGTAGCTGTAGGAAATAGACGGTTTAGACCACTCGACTACTGAGCCAATGAACGTAGGATCCCAAAGAAGGTAATTTAAGGTCGCCAAATCACAATCTTCATTGATTCTGCATTAAAACAAATGTAAACAACCAAAGTACTTTATTTAACTTCAAATCTTATTTTATTGGCGTTTTAATGATGTAAAATATTTTCTCCCTTAGAAGGGCTTTCTTGCCCGATATCTTGAGAGATTTTTAAATTAAAAATATATTTAAAAGAAACTTTTCCCTGAAGGCTTAATGTTCTTGTTTTAAAATCACAATCTAGTTGCGCTCTAGAATCATATTGATCAATTATTTGCTTGGAATATTCACCAAAATATAGCGATAGTGTGTCAGCTCTTGGAGTAATTGCATACACTCCATAATGAAGTTACTTTAAAACCTCTAATTAGAGACCACCTCCCATGAGCGAACACTTGCGCAAAATTATTTTCAAGTTCAAAATAACATTTATTTGTTGGATACTATTCAAAAAGAGTAACCCGACTTATGATATTTACAGTAGAAATAATGTACAGGAGTTCTTCACATTTACATTGTATTTACATATTTACAGTAGAAATAATGTACAGGAGTTCTTCACATTTACAATGTATTTACATATTTACAGTAGAAATAATGTACAGGAGTTCTTCACATTTACAATGTATTTACATATTTACAGTAGAAATAATGTACAGGAGTTCTTCACATTTACATTGTATTTACATATTTACAGGGTTACAACCTTTTGGAATGGAATTTGTGATGTTCTTTTTTATAATATGGGCTGGTTTACCTTTTGTTGTTGTTAGCGCAATTATCAGAGAAACATTTATATGTAAACTTTAGTTTTCTTAGGATATATAAAGAACATAAAATATTAAATGGAAAAACAAAAGCAAAGTTGCCGAGAACGTATTTACATAATGGTAAAAAAAGCAGGAAGACAATTCCGTGATGCTCTCCACGACGGGGGATGGGGTGGGAGGCCACGTCGGCCGGCCGCTTGCCATCAGTTATGAACACAACAACAGCTTTATATTAGGACATTTCCGTCCTGTAAGGACTCGCCATACATCATTTTCATGGAGAAAAGAGAAAAGGAAAAAAACATAAACAAAGGAGAGAAGGAAAAATGAAAAGGAAATCAAAGTATTCAACATAACTATACAAATTAACTATGGAAGGAAATTGTTCTGTAATTTTAGTTCTTAGAGATTACCTTGTTCTCTAACGCTTTATGAAAGTTAAACAATTCTATCGCTATATATATTTTCTCGGACATTATTCTGATTAACTGAATTGGGTTCACGTAGACTTGGATAATGTTCTTCAAGATCTTATTCCGTTCCTCGTTAACAATAGTGCATTCAGAGCAGTTATGAACACATGTTTTCTCTTTCTCTCTGTACAATCAAAAATGACTTAGCGTGATCCAATCCTACCTTCTTTATCATGGAAGATTATACTGTAGCAGAACACCGGAGTCAACCCCATATCAGGGAACCAAAGAAAGCTCTGACACTCCATATCGACAAATGTTGAATTGATTTCAGATGTTTAGACATGTGGTGAACCCTCTTTCTCTCTGCCCACCATGATTATCATGGCCTGTTACTATATGCGTATATATGTGGTGTACTTGCAGTACAAACTGTCACAACCCTCTACCCACCGCGATTATCATGGCTTGATACTACATGTGTAGACATGTGGTGTGCCTACAGTACAAGCTCTCACAACCCTCTACCCACCGCGATTATCATGGCCTGCTACTACATGTGTAGACATGTGGTGTGCCTACAGTACAAGCTGTCACAACCCTCTACCCACCATGATTATCATGGCTTGATAATACATGTGTATACATGTGATGTACTTGCAGTACAAGCTGTCACAACCCTCTACCCACCGCGATTATCATGGCTTGATAATACATGTGTATACATGTGATGTACTTGCAGTACAAACTGTCACAACCCTCTACCCACCATGATTATCATGGCCTGGTACTACATATGTAGACATGTGGTATACTTACAGTACAAGCTGTCACAACCCTCTACCCACCATGATTATCATGGCCTGGTACTACATGTGTAGACATAGGGTGTACTTACAGTACAAGCTGTCACAAACTTCTGTCCACCATGAAATATCATGGTCTGGTACTACATGTGTAGACATGGGGGCGTGTGGGGTGTACTTACAGTACGAGCTGTCACAACCCTCTACCCACCATGATTATCATGGCCTGGTACTACATGTGTAGACATAGGGTGTACTTACAGTACAAGCTGTCACAAACTTCTGTCCACCATGAAATATCATGGTCTGGTACTACATGTGTAGACATGGGGGCGTGTGGGGTGTACTTACAGTACGAGCTGTCACAACCCTCTACCCACCATGATTATCATGGCCTGCTACTACAAGCTGTCACAACCCTCTACCCACCATAATTATCCTGGCTTATATACGCAAGTACTATTTTATGATTAGTAAAAAGTTCGTTTTTTTTAAATAAATGGATCCCTTCTATTCCTTTTCAACAAAGGAGCTTATTCATCCGAATGACCTTCTTATTGAAAAGTGATTATTTGACTTCAGGACTTATTGAATGGGAGATATGTAATTAGGGATATTGGAATAAGATTCCTGTAATTGGGATCTATTAATGGATAATTAGAGATAATTGGCTTCCTATTTGATATAGTTTGATGAAGTTATATTAATCCATTTTAATAATTATCTTCAGCTAGATTAGTTTGTTTATATATTAATATACCGAGAGATATATACACTCATGGACATATTTTGATGTCGCCGATCGTCTGTTTTTTTTTTTTCTTTTTCAAAGAAACAAAGGCAATTTTGTTCTTTTTTGTTGTAAATCAGAAAATTAAACTTATTTCTATTTACATATCTACCATCTATTTGTATATAAGATAATGGATTTCTATGTTTAACTAGTTTAATATTTTATTGTATCTGGCAAATCTATCTACATATTGATTATTTAAAAATTATTATTTTTAATCTATATAAACACTCATTTACAAAGCTTAAGGAAGGGGAAAGTCTTTGATACCGCTGATCGTATTTATTTATTTATTTATTTTTGAAGGAGACAGATGTAATTTTGTTCACATTTGGTTATCTCGTGTATCTTCAATAAAAGTCACTGTAATATATTTCAGAGTTATTGTCTGAATCCCGATATACATGCTAAAAGGTATAACTTAACTTTGGTCTATGAGTGTAAGTAAATCAACTATATATAGACTTGAAGGAAATACATAACAAAACCAATGCGTATCATAAGTAATCATCATATTTGTCGTTTTTAACGATATTCTCAACTTTTTTATCGAACCGGAGAACTGATATTACAAGTAGACATAGTTCTTATCAGCCAATCAAACCCTTGTGAATATTTGAATTATAAAAAAATACCATAATTGCATATTGGAGGATGTTGGATTTTGTTTAATTCATATTGAATTTTATTGTGTGAACAATAGTTACCCAGAAATTATTTGAAAAAATAAAAATCAGGTAAAATTTTCTTTTAATTTTGAATTTGTAGAGCAGTATATTTGCTCGAAAGCTTGCAAATTCAAAATTAAAAGAAACTTTTTACCTGATTTTTATTTTTCTTTTTTCAAAATTTTGTTACCTTTTTTTTACATTTCGGTGACCTACTGCCGTTATTATTATTATATATATATTTTTTAAAAAGGTAGAAAACTTATTAATGAAGTATCAATAAACCTTTATAAAAAAAAGGTTGATGAAGTCTTCAATTTGAATAAATCTTTGATTTCAAATAATAAAAATAAAAGTGGCGCACATCTTGGATAGAAAAGTAAACTGCGCGTTTTTTATTGTATGATATTTCGACGATCAGAATGTCCGTCTTTTTCAATAGCTTCTGAAAAAGACGAACGTTTTCTTCGTCGAAATATCATACAATAAAAACGCAGTTTATTTTTCTATTGTATATATGTGTGTGTGCCGTTTTATTTATTTGAATGTTGAATCTTATGAAATTTACGATTTTTTTTAGAAATATTTGAGTTGTTTTATGGTGATAGAGAAACGGTCAAATTTATCTTTTTTTTTTCTACTTGAATCCAAAGATAATGAAGAATACACCCTTATAGGATATTCCCTATCATGTAAATTTCATATTTGCATAACTCACATTTTGAAGATACAATCAAACTTCTAACTATTCAAATCCAAAATTTGTAAAACAAAAATATAAAAATCGAAAAATTATTGGAAGGGCTTGGCTCATCATGGGTAAACCCTCCCAGCGGTTTCGTTAGTTTATTCTAACAGACCGCATTTCAGAATTCTAATACTGTATTAAACGATTCTCTGTTTATATATGCTATAATAAAAAAGACGGAATCTTTGTTATGGTATTTTATAAAATTATGTACAAGGCCATTTTAGGACAGTAGAAATATACTCATGGGAACAAAACTCAAGGAAGTGGAAAGTCTTTGATGTCGCCGGTCATCTGTTTTTGAAAGAGACAGAGGCAATTTTGTTCACACTTGGTTATCTCATGTGTCTTCAATAAAGGTCACTGTAATATCTTTCATAGTTATTGTCTGAATCCTGATATACATGTTAAAAGGTAAAACTTCTTTAAGTTTTGTTCATGAGTGTTTGCAAATAATTTTTGCTATGTAAAAAAAAAAGTACGAATATGAATATATAGGAGGTATATTTTAATATTTCAACCTAATATTCTTCCTCTCAATTTTAAAAATAATTAAAGTTATTGGGAATAATGTCATTTGCTTAGTGGGTGGCCGAGAATTGTCGAAATTTCAGTAAATATGCGAATAAGGGAAAATATATGAAAAATGTATATAAAAAGGAATATATTAGTAAATTATACATGACGATTGAGTAACAATACTGTCATTGAAACTTGACATCAAATTCACATATTTGGACTATGTCTGGTTACCTTTTAAATTTGCATATCTCCATTACAATTGGTGGCATTAAGTGAGCTTTGAAAATAGAAAGTTCCTCCGCGCATGCCATCACTATGTGTCACCTTATATATGCAAATATGTACTTTATTTGCATATCCATTCATAGGCGTTTGATGGAGCACCGTCTCGCTATACAATTAGATACCGCGCAATGTGAATATTTGCATAACGTTTGAATCTAAAACGTACGGACAATCTTAGCCTCAAAATTAGAATGCTACCCCTACTTCAAACATTACTCAAATTTATATTGCAACCAAACGAACAAGATATCAAGCTCTAGTTATAAAAAACATAATCGCTTTATAGGGAACTACCTGAAATAATAATAGGTGTACTCCTAAGAAGCAAACCTGGGTCAAAATCGTTTTTTAAAACCCATTATTATCCTTTCCTAGAAACGCTCCCCCACGCCACCTTCCGGATAAAAAAAAATAAAATAAAATTTCTGTTTAATAAATATATATAATCTCTTGAAATATTTAAAATATTTTCAAAAAATATATATTTGTTTTTAATCTATATTTATTTTTTAATATCAAAATATTTTTCATATTAAAATAAATATAATATTAAAATTAGTTTTTTATTAATAATCAAAATTATTAATATATTTATTTATTTTTCAAATGTAATAATTACAAATTTTTAAGAGGCAAAATATTATATTTTATAAAATATAAAAAGGAAATAAAACTATTTTTGAGAAAAATATAGTTTAAATATATATATTTTTTTATTTTTTAAATTACATTTTTTTTTTCGTTTCGGATAAAGAATAATCGTATGTTATTAAATACTGCTTACAAAAATAATAACCGATTTAAAAAAAAATTATATAATATAAAAAAGGAAATATGTTGATTATATATTTTTAAATAAACTATAAACCAATTTTATTAAATATTATATAATGTTCTTTTTATAGGTTCAGTTCAATGGGTTGGTCTTTCCCATTGTTTATCAGCTCCATGGCAATACGCATGCGCGGTTGGGAACTTTCTAATCCTGACTGCGCGGCAAGCGAGCGTCGTCTGGAATTTTTTTAGGGAATTCTTTTGGCCCCGTTCTTGTTTTACTGCCACGCTACTGGATGTCTTGAACCAACGCTTAAAGTAAGTACATTTTGTCTCTTTTTTTTTAATAATTCTTCTTAAAAATTAATTCATTTTTGCATATTTTCAAACCCTTTTTTTTAATGTTTATATATTTAGTTTTCTTTTTCGTCTGCATACATATAAATCTTTCTCTCTCTAAGGTGTATATTACTATTAAATATTTATTTATCTTTTTTTAAGAAATACATAGACACACTCATTTTCATTTCCAACAATATTTTAAATGTTTTGTAATTAAATTAGTTTACGCTTACATACACATATCACACATAAACTAACGTAAATATTTTAAATTGTTATTTTCATTTTAATGTCATTTTTAAAATGTTTTTATGACGCGAAATTTTAATTTTCTTTAACACATTATGCATGCCAAATATTATTTTAATATTTTTATGCCTTCATAAAATGAAAAAAGTAGAAATTATACTTTGCAGCAACACTTTTAAGTGTTGTATATACTTATAAATTAGTTTGTGTTCCACATTATGTGTAGCATTAATATTTTTATATTTGAATTTAGTTATTGCCAAAATGATTCTGTATTTTGCCCCCTTTAAGTAAAAAAGATTGAGTATGTATGTTTTAATAGTTTTAAAATATAACGTCTTTTTTTTTCAGAATGATTTGGAGAGATGTTTTATATATAACTTAATTTAAATTTAGGAATAGAAATATATATATATATTTTTTTTTCAAAACTATAACATACGTATAACCTTTTACTATACTAAATAGATAAAATCTAATAAATATAAAACCTATTTTTGCTATGTATACCCGCCCAAATTCAAATACATTTATTTTAAATATTTATAAACTTTATTTTAAACACAATTTCATATAATCCCCATAATTATTCAAATTACAAATGGATATAATCAATTTTAAACAACATCGGGATTTTTCTTTTTTCAAATAGTATTCACAAAATACTCAAAATAGTTAATAAAATTATATCATTTTTATCTTCGATATTTTTTCTTTAAATGTTGAATCGTGAATATAATAGTTTTTTTTAAATGAGAATAGTTTTCAATTTATATAATGAAATATTTTATTATTATATATTGTGTCGAAGAAATAATTTATTATTTAATTTAATATTATTCAATGAAAATATTCAACAAATTATAAAAATATATATTACTCTTTAATTAAAAAGGCATTTTATTGGATCAAAATATCATTTATTTTACCAATATTTCAGTTGGCTGAACTTTAAAATGTTATAACACCTTGATAAAGGTTGGCATTCAGCCAACTGAAATATTGGTAAAATAAATGATAGTTTGATCCAATATATGCCTTTTTAATTAAAGATTTATCTATGGATTGCTCTATTTTCAAAATACATTACTCTGTATTTGTAAAATCGTCTTTAAAATATTATTTGCCGGCTTGTTCAAGATTCTCTAGCGGTAGATAGTTTGGTTGATTTGTTAATAATTGTCGACGGGTCGTAGTGACGTCATCAATAAATACTTTCACATCTCCAGATATACAAAGACTTGATTTATACGCTACAATATTATCATAAATTATTAAGGAAAAATAACGTTAATTATGTTTTTTTAAATATCTTTAGTAAGGAGGATACAATATTCCATCTTTGCAAATAAAAAATAGAAATTGAACTATCTCTCATTACATCGTTGAGTGTCAGTATATTAACGAAGAAAGAGAGATGTTCTTCTCAAAAGTAAACAACAGTTACCTCAGTACATTTTAACCAGAACCCTATCAAGTCGGTTCGGTTTCAAAATCACTTTATTAGGTACCGCTCAACAAGAGCAACCTAGTTTATGATAATTGAAACAATGAATAATATGTGAAGGTTATTCATATATTAAACAAAATATTAACGTGGGATTCAATCCCGGTTCATGGCTGTCGGGAATCGAGGGTGTTACCTACTTGTCCACCTTTTATATTAAGTCGAATGGTTGCTCTGTCCCTATATAACTTTTACAGTACAGTAAGTAGGATCTCCTCCATTACATGATATTATTGTAAGCCGGCAATGAGAGAGGAGAATCTGACTGGTGTCTTAATAAAGACTTTGTTTGTGTGTTTTTAAAATAGCTTTTCAATAATAATAATATCGCAATTAACGAATAAAGCTCTTATAGAATGTAATTCGAGAGTGTGAATGTATGAGTACACTCTAGTGTAAGTATGAGTACACTCTAAACCTTTTAACGTGGATCTATTGGAGGGCAAGTGAAAAATAACAATACGGGACTTTAACGAGGCTCCGTAATTAGAATGAGAGTGTGAAATACATGAAAATGTAAATATGCATTTAAAAAGGTTACTTATTATTTCAAACGATGAATTACAATCAGATAGCAACGTTCTCTAACGTCACTATTGATTTAGCAGAGAGGCGGTGATAAATTTATATATAAATTCTCATTAAATATTTTAAATTAATAAATACCCCTCCTCTTTATTACAATAAGTTATGAGCTTCGCAAAAATATCAACAATGTTAATGCGGCTATATATGATTCTCTCATGCAATATGTAAAATTGTGCTCTTCCCTATAGTTGCATATTAATTTGCATAATTGGAGTATATGTAAATATGTAATTGTAAGTGTGAGATTATATGTGAATAATTGTTTTCCGTATAATCTTATATGCAAGTATAAATATATATTATGCATTCATATGTGTAAATATGCATGGAGATAAGATTCAATGTGTATGACCCAATTTTATTGAAAAGTTTCTATGGAATGAGAAAGACAATAAAAGAGCCGTAGTGAGTAATCTCAAATGTAAATGTCCCGTGTCTATATAATCGTATATGTGAATATGTAATATCGTATATGTGAATATGTAATATCGTATATGTAAATATGTAATATCGTATATGTGAATATGTAATATCATATATGTGAATATGTAATATCGTATATGTAAATTTGTAATATCGTATATGTAAATATCAAATATCGTATATGTAAATATGTAATATCGTATATGTAAATATCAAATATCGTATATGTAAATATGTAATATCGTATATGTAAGCTAGGTCCAATGACCCAAATTAATTGAAAAGTTTATCCGAGATGGGAAAGACAATAAAAGCGGGGGGAGTAGAACTTCGCCATAAGAAGATTTATGTGAGCTCGGCGAAATAAATAAATAAAAGAAAGGAATGTATGGAAGTGTCAAGACGGACTCCTTCATAATCATTCACAGCATTTTGACAAGTTAATATTGTGGGGGATGGAAATTGATGGCTCTCTTTTCATTTCAGCGCACTGCTTGGCTTCCCTCACTATTTCACCACATATATATACCATATATACCACATACATATATATGTACATATATATAAGCTCATATAAATATAACAAAAAGCCACTTATTCCTTTGCCCAAAAACAACGCAGTCTTTGATCGTATATTTTCACAACTTTCATATTTAGATATGTAAATAAGACGAAGTAACATCTTTTTTTTCCAATTCGAACAAAGAGCCAACAACCTGTATTTACACCATTGTGTACTGTACTATTGCTCCTTATCAGTACTAGGGCGGCTATTTTCAAAATTTCGTTTTAGTGCATCTAATAATTGCATAAAATGCACTTTTTAACACATACAAACACACAACATCCTTCGCACTTTAACAATACGTGTATATAAATGTATATATGTATATATATGTATGTACCTAAATATGCACCTCTCCCTTTAATTATGCATCAGAACGATGCATTATGTTTATCACTCTAGTAAAAATCTTTACTAGTGATGGTGATGAAACAGCCACAACATCAGTTTCTGCCAATTCAGACAAAAGCCAACAACCAGTATACCATGGTTTCAGGCTATGGCCCTCATCAGTACAGGGACGGCTTCTATTTCATAACATTCTATGAGAGGAGTTATAAAATCAGTCAAATTTACCAAATAGGTGTTTTGAGTTGGTGAAGTGGAAAGGGCCTATTTTTGCCTCTCTAGCTACATGAATATAATTCTCCCGCCACTTTATGTAATATTTTTATTTCGACTTAGAGCGCTATGTCCCCCTAGGGACACTTGCACTACAAAGGTAAACTAAACATTGAAAGGAAAGAAAGATATTTGAAATATGTACAAGAATTAGTATGCGCAATTTTTAGTTAGATTAAAAGAGAAAAAATATCAACACAATTGAAATTATGTACAAAGGGTTGGTATGCAAATATAGTTAAATGTAATACACTATGGTTAAATGTAATATAAATGTTGTTGAAAAATAATAAATCCATCTTATTGATAAGGCACAATTTGGATTATAGATTATAAACACAAGGTAATAAGACAAAATTGGATTTGGTCTTATTACCTTGTGTTTAAAATCCATCTTATAAATCCATTAAATAACCAAGAACTTATCTTTTCTATATCAACATTATTTATTTTAAAATTTAATACTTTCGACACGAGGCTCTTTGCCCGTCACACACATATATGAGACCTGGCGAGCTGTCTTCGTAAAATTCAAACAAATCGCCGTACATTTGATAACGACCTTTTCGTGTTCTAAGAGAGTGAGTTTATTTTCCCTAAAATTTCATCTACGGTACTGCTTAACAATTTATTTACATATATATTTAAACACAGTATTTTTATAATGGGAATATTTGCATAAACTAAATCTGCATCAAATAAATATGTGTAGCAAGATAAATATAAATTAATGAAGGGAAATTGTATATCCATTATTTCAAATTACACATATATATGTAATATATAAATATACGATATATATATATATGTGTGTCTGTCCTATTTATACATACCACATAAGCTATTTTATCTAGTGGTCTAATGATAGCAGGTTATAGCTATCAGAAATCTCTCCATTCTCTGTCCAGCTATTGGCCATTTGTTTTATTTGGTGCTAAGGCATTGGTTCTATCATGCCATTTATTCGGAGTATCCTCCCTATTCCCCAGACACCACCCCTTCTAAAGCATCTCGTAGCGAGCAGCTCCTTCATACAGTGCGGCCTAGCTTGTTATCTTATTTCTTCGATTATTTGTCTTACTCCTCCTCCCACGCATTACATTTATTTATTTACATATTCATTCTATATTGCATAGTCCATGTATATGTAAATAGCGATAAACATAATAACGATATTATGTATATTTAAATGTTAATTAATCAGATATTTTTTCAAATACGTTAAACGCCAATTCTTTTAATCTATGCTTTTAAAGCTTTCGGAATAATCTACTTTTTCAGAAAATATGCAATGGTTCTAATCGATCCTATATATATATATATACTAGCCGAATGACCCGGGCAACGCCCGTGTTTTACCCGATTGAATGTTTTGATTCAAATACTATTTGTTACAATTATAAATTGGCGCCTTAAATAAATGCATATTTTAGTTAATAACTATAGCCTATGTGCTTTATCTGTCTATGTATTGTTGGCTTCCGTAGGCGTCGCTTACTGGGAAAAAGAAAGAGAGGATTCCATTTGGTTATTAACTAATATATGCATTTATTTAAGGAGCGACCCGCTCCAACACAATAGTTACAGAAATGGGGGGGGGGGGGCAAAGGTGGCGTGATCGTAGCCGACCAATAGGAGGGCGCCATTCCAAAAAAAAAAAGGCAAACCGTGACAGAGGCCACGCATGACGCTCGTAACTGTATATAGAATATTTTGTATGTACATATATTCTTTGTTAAATATATTTATATTTTTAAAAACATTAAAATTCATAATTATTACATTTTGGGAATTATGTTTCTTATATACTATCAAATACTATATCTACAGAGATTTGACTGAGATGGAAATTTGTATTTGAAATTACTTGTAGTGATGACACGGTATGCAATATTCTGAGAAGTAAGCCTTTTCTTAAAATAACAAGCTTTGTTCCTTTCCACTCCTCCTTGTTGGCCTTCCAATGTTATTTACAGTAAAATAGAACTTCTTTCTCTTCAGACATCGTTTCATTGCCAAGAGACGGCCAGTAGCTCTTAAATAAGACATGTAGGTTAGTTTGGTTTATGTATATAAATATATGTATGTATATATGTACTATATACATATATATACCAATATATGTGCCATAAGAAACACCTCTCCTTTTAATGAAAAACTCCCTTGTCCCACTTCACCATCTTAAACACCTGTTTGGTAAATTAGACCGATTCCACAACCCCTCTCGTAGAATGTTATGAAATTGAAGCCGCCTCTGTACTGATGAAGGCCAAAAGCCCGAAATCATGGTATACAGATTAGCTTTTTGTCTGAATTTTCCAGAACGAGTGTTGTGGCTTATTCATCATCATGAGTAAAGTTTTTTTTTTACTAGGGTGATGTATCGTTCTGGTGCATAATTGAAGGGAGAGGTGCCTCTTTTGGTACATATATATAAATCATATATCACAAAAACTGTTTTTACGGGCCCATATAAAATATCATCCTTTAGGTTTCATAATGTAAAATTGGCTTACTTGAGGACATGGGAATCGATGTTCCGTGTTGGAAGAAATCTGAGATGGAACGTTATGATGTGTCGTATTTGCATAATGAATCTTACAAAGAAATATATATCACCTCTCTCTTTCGTAATTTTATTAAATTCAACAATGGCTCTTGTGAAAAATCAACTCCAATAGTGATCAAATATGAAGGGGTAAAAGAAGTGAGTGCAATCAGAGCTAATTATTTTTCCTTAGTACATGTGGTACATGCCATGATAACCATAGTGGGTAGTTAGCGGTTGCCTTTTACATTGTAAATTATACCACATATCTACATATGACTGAGTGCCATTAGACTGAAACCATGGTATCTAGGTGGATGCTTCTCAGTTTGTAAAAGCTGGTGTTGTGGCTTTGTCACCGACCTGAGGTTGCTAGTTTGCGGCGACAGTTAAAAGATGGCGTCTATTTTGACGGAAGAGGCGACCTTTGCTTTTATAGATCAATATCCTTATGGCAAAATTTCCATCTGTATCTACATATATAAAAGATAGTTTGACTTTTGACCTTGCAACAAAGCGTGGAATTGTGATCCGGGGTGTGGCTGTCGAATAATAATAAGTTTGCCAATACAGATTAGAGTATGCAAATATATCTTAAAGATAGAGGTTGCCTCGCCGTGTCATTCATAATTATTTAAAGTCAAAGACACTTCAGCCAGAAAATCCTTATCCTCGTTCTGAAAAATAGAAATTAAAGCATTTGGTAAGGCGTTCTGAGGTTGAAAGGGTTGTTCTTACGCGATTTTTCAAATTTGATCTTTTGTGATATATAGTTGCATAATCAGATGTTCACTGCATATCTCTCTATGTGGAAGGTTGTTAAACCGACCCCTCCCTTTACGTTTTGGTCGTTTCTGTTCCTATCGTATCACTCCTTCATCAAATTATATTGTATGTTGATCTTATGATCAAGAAACACCTCTCTGTAGCAAGGTCATTTCTTGAAGGGGAAAGAGTAACGTAATTACCATAAACAGAACTAAAAAAAGTAAAGTTAAAATATTCAAGAAAAAAAATTATTTTAAAATTAAAAATCCGTGCTTTTAATAGTTTCATTTTTTAAATATAAATGGCGCGGTATATTTAATTTGAATATATGTTTGCAAATTATATATTTTTTGGAGATTCCGTATAATAAAAGACCAATCCAATCAATGCCCATAAAAATGAAACGTAATAAATGATTGTGACAGAGTAATAACAGAAATAAATTGAATATTCACTGATGCTGCAATATGCAAATAAGTTTAATCAACAGACAGAGCGCCATCTATTCATTGGAGCTGGAGAAATTTAATTTTTACTCCTTTTTTTCTTCTTCTCACCCCATTTCTCTCGCATTTCTCCGATTACTGAAATATTTACATAGATGGGAAAATAGGACAAAATGGAATATGTAGGGATCAGATGGTAAAATTAAGGGGGAAAATGCATCATATGGTTTTCCCACCTGATCGAATATATTTTCCTGTTTATTCTATTTTACCTTTATTTATATATACTACTAACGGGGGTCGGTGGAAGGATGGTCTAAACCGTTGGTTTTCGACCGCTACGACCCGGGTTCGATTCCCGCATTGGACACTTTTTTATGTTTAAAAAAATGTCCCAATGGCCCCCGATTTTTGCAAAAGTCCAACCCCACCAGCGAGTGCAAGTAACCAAACGGGGCTCTGGCACATTTGTAAGTGCAAAGTCGAACTGCTTTTCACATGTGTAGACATGTGGTGCACCTACAGTAGAAGCAGTCGCCTACTTCTACCCACCATGATTAGCATGGCCTGTACCACGTGTACTAGGGATAAGCAAAAAAAAATACAATTCCTCTCTATTATCTTACAATTACAGATAAGCCTCACTCCATACTTTCATTAAGCACCCTCACCAAGAGAATAAATATGTAAATACAGTCTGGGAAGGTTCTCCACTGATGAGCCAAGCCTTCCTAAATAGTTTTACTTCTGCAGTTTACTAATTGCAGAAATTTATCCTATATATAATAAAAAGAAATCGTGTTGAGAGCCAATTTAATTACTAATATTATTAGAAGTAATTAACAATAAGAGAATAATTCTATTTTGACGTTGAAAAATGAGGTAAAATACACAGAGAAGATGATATTTTGTGTGTGTGATCAAAACAATTCAACCCTATCTACATAAAGGAAAGGCGCAAATAAAGATATTTTCTGAGCAGCAAAATATATCAAAATTAATAATCTGTTGTTCAAATGATACTCCGTTGCATATATGTATATATATGCGTATATGTATGCATATATGTGTATTAAAATTAAAGAAGGCATATCCTGACCACGAGCACATGTGCTTTTTTAGATGGCAGAGCGCCATCTAGTGCTAAAAAGCACATGTGCTCGTGGTCAGGAGATGCCTTCTTTATTTTTAATATCAACACCTGACCCACCTATCTTTTATTTTTTAAATTGTTTTTCATATATGTAACATAATTTTATATATTACATATTTATACATTAAATATTATCTTTAAACCCACTCATTGTATATATTCACGTAAATTTTATATCACCTCCATGATGCATATAGACTTCTAACTATATCATTATATATACTTTCAATATTGTATGTAATAACCCCATCTACCTACATAAACACAAGGTAATAAGACCAAATTAATAGTATGTAACGTTTCGGTAACAACATTGTTATCATCTTCAGACAAAGTACTGAAGTACAGCATGTTTTAAATAGCTACTGTTATCAAGTGTGTAGATAAGATAGCAGATAAGAATACATGTCTATATATAATACATGTTTATTGTACTCCTTATTAAGAAAACTACTTAACCTTTTTTTCACACTTTCTAAATCTTTTTTATAATGTCTAAAATTATATATATATGTGAAAAATAATAAAAATAAAATAATTAAAAGGGTTAGGAGAACGTGGTCAGGATTTCCCTTTTTTGATTTTAATAAATATACTCTTTGACCTTTTAATAATTTAATCATTGATTAAATAATTCTATGATTAAATATTTTTGACCCAAGACCACATGAAAAATTTTAAAAAATGAATAATTTTCCTCTGATAATAAAATGAGTAATGGCTGTTTTTTAAACACTTTGATTTATTTTTTTATACCTAATTATATTCGTTTTATATTAAAACTTGTTAAAAGTACGATATTCAGGCAGTAAATATATTTTAAGAGGAAATATACCGATATGTAGTCAAAATTCCCCGAATTTTCCAGAACAGAGGAATTACCAAGGGACAACCCGCAGAAAGAAAATGCAGAATTTTAAACGGTGTGAAATTGGCGCTAATTACTTTCAAAATCCCAAGTAATCCTTTCTTACAAGGACAACAATCTGGCACCCCTGTCTTGCTTAATCGGATATGGATTTAGGTTTTTAACCGGAATAATTGCTATCGTTATGCAAATCTATTGAACACTCGCTCTACGAGAATTCTACAACTTTCTAACGTTTATTTGAATAATGAGAGGGAAATTCGTTTATATATGCAATGAGAGGTCTATCTTTATTTGCATACGTTCTTAAATATTTTAGAATATGCTGTTTTTATATATATTATATATTGTATATTACGTACTGTATATATATTTTTAATATAAATCCTGATATTTTTTTTTATTAAGCAGATATTTCAATAATTTTTAATGGGATATCTACATTTATGCAAATAGCGTCTTAATTGCATATGTTCCAAAGGTGCAATGAAATGTCATACTGACATTGCGATAGATGGACAGATATGTAAATAAAATTAATGGCCGATTTTTTCATCTAATGAAAGAGGTAAACATATTCAATAATTATAATAGGATGAAATTTGGGATATAGACCTAGAGATTATCTGTACTCTACAGAAGGGAAAGAGAAGTGAATGAAAAATTTGCATAGATAAACATATTTTGCCTACAAAACATTACTACGGCATATAGCAGGGGGACAGAGAGGGTGTCCTGGTGTGGAACTAACACCTACCCACATATTCTCATTCCCAGCAATGGCCGCAGCCTTGCAGAAAATTGACATAGACCCAGAGCAGCAGCTTTACACACCCAAGATAGTGGACATTGCTGCTGCTGTGATAGAGATGTATGGAGACATCTGAGGCTCTTCATTGGACACGACAACAACAACAGAGAGAAATGGAATAAGGGATTTTCCTGGATGTCCACAAAGATGCCATAATACCATGAGGTGCGTGGAGATTAGGGAGGTTGCCATGGTGATGCCATAATACCGTGACAGATCCAAAAATACGGTGACATCTTCCCTTTTGTGTGAGTTCCCCAAACGACCATTATAAACTACCGTCCATAGATTGACCTCCCAGTAGATCAGACTTCGTATGGCCAATCAGCAGAGCCCATTTAGTGTTAACTATTCTTATGTTTTAAATTAATATTCTAACGCTATATTTGCATATTTTCCGCTAACTTATTTACATAAACGTAACCATTATATCTACGGAAATGAAATATTGGAATTATAAAATATTTCCCAGGACTTTCTCCACTATGAAAAAATATCTTTCAATATATATAACTCGGAATTCTTTATAAAAAAAGGTAAAATATATTATTATATATAATATTTTAATTGCAAATTATATATATTTATAGTTAAGAAAGAAAAAAGGCATCTCCTTATCGTGCAACTGAAAGTTTCTGATGACTGGCACCATCTATCGCAATAAGTCTTTTTTTTTTCACCCACACACACACACACACATATGTATTTTTTTTAAATGTTTAAACTTAATTCTGTTAACGTTATGTGGCGCTGAGTTTGTTGTTGACACACATTAATATGTTATAATACCTTGATAAAGGTTGGCGTTCAGCCAACTGAAATATTGGTAAAATAAATGATATTTTGATTCAATATATGTCTTTTTAATTATATATATGTAGTATTAAAATATTATTCTGACATAAATCTCTGTAAATAATATTGTAATCATATAGTACCACCAAACGGACTGCCAGATGGTGGGTTGTTTTGAAGTGGCTCCTCTTTGTCCACCTGTACCCTATTTCTGGTCTTCCCCTCTCACGGTATAAATAACCTACTTGGCTGGGCTTTGGTCAGTTTACGTTGGGATTTACTGGGCTAGCTTGTGCCATCTTACTTGTGTTCATTCCTTGTTTATTTATAATCCAAATGGTGTGTGTGTCTGATGATTAGTATTAGCTATTTTCCTAATTAGCAATACATATATAACCCTATTTTGTGAACACCACATATATATATAGTACAGAATAACTGATAAATGTATATGTGTACCAAAAAAGAGGCACCTCTCCCTTTAAAAATGCATTAAACAATACATTTTTGTTATCACCCTAGGTAGAAAGAGAAAACAAACATAAAGGATAATAATCATGGTAGGTAGTAATTAGCGAATGCGTTTACTGTAAGTTGCACCACACATGTAAAAAAACAGTTCGACTTTTGCACTTAAAAGTGTCTAATAGCCCGGTATGGTTACTTGCACTCGCTGGTGGAGTTGGACTTTTGCAAGAATCGGGGGCCATTGGAGCATTTTTTTTTTTTAAAACACCAGCCACAACACCAGTTTTGGCAATTTCAGACAAAAAGCCAACCTGTAATAAAATGGTTTCGGGCTTTGTCCCTTATCAATACAGGCGGAATTTTGATTTCATAACATTTTGCAATCTTCGGTACACATTTTAAACGGTCGGAATTGCCTTTAAAACTATGTAAATATTTTTTATTTGGCTTAATAATGTATGAATACTCGGGGAAATATATTTAATTTTTCCACATTTAAAAAGGTGTAAATATCGTCAATATGTATTTTTAAGGTGGTTATAAAAAGCATTTATAAAAGATAATATGTATATATGTTATATTAAAATATTATTTTTTATTTAAAATTATATTTAAATGATTCAAATACTCTGTTAAATCGTCCGCCAGAGGTCACGCTTCCCCTATAAAAACTCATTGTTTTTGTTTCCCGATGGCCGGCTCAAACCGTTTGTAAATTATGTAAATACGTTTTTTTTTATTCTTACGCCTTAAGCCAGGCAGTACTTTTATCAAATTATGTTTTTTTTTACATATTCCTTTAGATCAATTAAAGCAATTACTGATCAAAACTAATTTTATAATTATACTTTCAAGGTTTTAACCACGACTGCATCACCATACCATAATTCTCAAGATAATCAAAATCAGCAGAAAATCCTTTTATTTATAATATATATATATATTTTTTAATTAAAAAGGCATATATTGGATCAAAATATCGCTTATTTTACCCCATTTGATCCAATATATGCCTTTTTAATTTAGGAATTATTTATGGATTGCTCTATTTTCAAAAGAAAAAAAAATATATATATATATAATTTATAGACAGAGAGTTCCATCAAAGTGTGGCCAACAAGGAAAGGCTCCCAACAAGGCTAACAAAGAGGAGTAATATCAGGGGAATAGGGGGGGAGGAGGAGTGTTTACAGGAAATTGGGAACAAAGATGCGGGTTGGTTGATGTGATGGTCCAATTGCCATTCGTCATTTTTTTGGTGTGTATTTTGACCAATGTCCTTTCGTTTTCTTTTATTTTTTCTTTTAGAATTACCTTTTGATACTTATTTGCATAGTGTTTTATTTTACATATTTTTGTATGTAGTCTTTAAGTGTTTTATTATTTATTATTATAGATTTAGTAATAATTAGTTCACCCTCTATATATATAAATTGTATCAATACGTATGTTGTACACCTCTCTCTCTCTCTTTTTTCTACCTTTCAATAATTTATGTGAAAAAAAAAGGAAAATAGAAAAATAAGTTACACTCATGAACAAAACTTAAGGAAGTTGTACCATTTAGCATGTATATCGGGATTCAGACAATAACTCTGAAAGATACACTCATGAACAAAACTTAAGGAAGTTGTACCTTTTACCATGTTTATCGGAATTCAGACAATAACTCTGAAAGATACACTCATGGACAAAACTTAAGGAAGTTGTACCTTTTAGCATGTATATCGGGATTCAGACAATAACTCTGAAAGATACACTCATGAACAAAACTTAAGGAAGTTGTACCATTTAGCATGTATATCGGGATTCAGACAATAACTCTGAAAGATACACTCATGAACAAAACTTAAGGAAGTTGTACCATTTAGCATGTATATCGGGATTCAGACAATAACTCTGAAATATATTACATTGACCTTTATTGAAGGCACACGAGATAACCAAGTGTGAACAAAATTTTCTCTGTCTCCTTCGAAAAAATAGACGACCTGCGACATCAAAGACTTCCACTTCCTTATATTTCATCCATAAATGTATTCTGGAATTTAAAAATATAATCAACGAATAGTTGAACCTTTTTTCCTAATATATTATTTTTAATTAATTTTATTGATATCCATTAAAGACCACGCATACGCAACAATTTAAGAGATTAATTGGAAACTATAGAAGAGAATATGTAAATTTGTAGGAGTCTCTTCCCCAATGACGATCAATTCTCCTCCAAACAATTAGAGAGATATCCGTTAAATCCCCTCATCTTAAGGCTTATTCCGATAGATGGCGCAAGCCATCAGTAAAGTTGCATGAAAAGAAATATTTTTATTCTTAATTTAATCACCCGATCCCATGCAAATTTTCTCTCCCTTTGGTATTATTTTTCATTGAAAATAAAATAGAAAATGGTGAATTATATTATAATTCCTATTTACATATAGCGCGAGTTATTGAACTGACATTCCAGAGGGAGGGGAGTAACAGAGACCTACAGTGCCGACCGTGTCAATAGCGTGGACCATATTCTAAAAAAACCTCCCTTCGTCAAACGTCATCCAGAAATATCCCGTCATAGATCAACACTGTGGGACATTGACTCCTCACCAGATGGCGCTCAGGGAGTCTCTCTGATTGGCTACTCGCGTAGTAGAGAGTTAGTTAGCTCTTTGCTCCATCTACACTCATGGACAAAACTTAAAGAAGTTTCGTATTTTAAGCATAAACTTCTAGCAGAATGGAATGGCCGGCGATGTCCCATAGAACATACTATTTGAGGAGCAGGGTATCAACCAAAACCCTTCCAGGACAACTGCTCTTGAACAGGAATGGAACCAAAAGAACTCCTGGACATCCTTATTTACAGCATGAGACGATGGTGTTACTTGGAAGTGAGAGATGATTATCATAGCTTGCACCGCGTGTCCTCGGGATAAGTAAAAAAGAAAGGAACTGTTGTGTAGAACGAAGCGCCCCCTGCCGTCCTATAACTTCATCTCGATATCTCCGCCATTACAGTAACGACATAGCAGAGAGTAATGGGGGACATCTTGGAATCAATATTCACAGTACTTATTTCCATATTGTCTCATTATTCTAAGTGCCCGGTTGATAGACCCAGTTCTCGAAGAAAGAAAAAAAAAGTTGCATACCCCGACATAATTACATATACCTCCATATATCTCCCTCCCTTATGTAATTAGATGGCTTTTAATTAATAAATTTGGAGTTAATTAATGACTTGGGTTGATGAGATTTTACGTTGATTAGAATAAGTTTTTGTTTTTTCCTTTTTTTCTCTCTCTATCTCCTTTTTCTAATGGTGTAGGCGGGAAATGATATCAAATAGTCCTTGTGGGAGAACACAAGGTGTTGTGGAAATACGTCAAGTAATAACTTATGTAATTATTTAGTGATGCTCACCACATGCCTTACTTTTCAGAGCTGAATAAGTATTAATTATTTGACTAATAAACTGAAGTATTATCAAAAGAATAATAAAATCATGAAGAGTCTCTTGTAAAAGGTTTTCAATTTATACGAACTTTCGAACATTTTGCTATTCAACAAGAATAAAAATAAGAACGAAGGACAAATTGCTCGAAAGCTCGATTAAAATAAATAATAAATCAATAAAATACTCTTTTCACCACATGATTTTGTTCTTCTTTTGATATTAATTTTGAAAATAGAGCAATCCATAAATAAATCTTTAATATATGCCTTTTTAATTAAAAAATATATATTAATGTTTTTAAAGGGCATATTTTCTCTTCAAGTAACAGAACGTTTGAAGATGGTTTGCCTCATCTAGCGGAATAACATTCAATTAGAATGTGAAAAAATAGAACAAAAGTGAATTTGTACTTTGTATCAAGTCGATAAATTAAGATGGCGCAAGCCATCAACAACTTTTAGTTGCATAATCAGAAAATTTCCTTTTTCTTAATTTAATTAGAAGTTGTTTGTTTTTTAAAGTGTATATTTATATATTGATTAAAAATGTTTTTATTAGTAAATTAATAAAAAGTAACCACCATTTATTTCGAAGTTTTTACTTAATATAATGACTGGGTAGGCAAAAAAAATCATAAATATTTTGGGACTTGAAAAAGAAAGGGAAGTTTTTTAAATTTATTTGAAAAAGACACTCGCGCTAAATATTTTTAAATTCGAACTACAGATGGCGCTCTTTTATCTTATAATTAAAAGTGAAAATAACGAAATAAACAGGAAATATGTAAGTAAGGGGATATATAAAGTCGTTTTACTATACTAAGTATTTTTAAATTACATAATGATATGTTTTATAAGCCAACTTATTTTTCAATCAACGCCCCGCATGGAATAAAAAGTTGAGTTCTTTTAGATCTCGCCAAAAGAGAGAAAGTATATATTCCGTTAACCATCCATTTGGCAGAGTTTCAAAACGGTAATGTATCTTCTTTAACTTTTTTTTATTCTTAAATATATATGTCTCAACACGATAATAAAGTTATAAAAAACTGGAACCCTTTCAAATTCCCCCTTTCTATTGTATTGTAATACAGTAATTAATGGCTTGTATATTGCTGTTGTTGTTGTTCTTGTTAGTGTCTATCGAGCCGATTCTCTTTCTCTTTTGGTGACTATATGTACAAAAATATTCTCTATTTTGGCCATCGAATTGCCCCAGCCACTCTACCAGTTAAACACCTCTTTGGCAGATTGTGAGGATCTCATTGGATCCCTTGTGGATCTCATGGAATAAAGTCCGCCCTGGGCTGAAAAGGATTATTAGCTTATAACCATTGTCTCTAGGTGGACGCTTCTCAGTTTTCCAAAGCTGGTGTTGTGGCTTTGTCACCGACTCGAGGCCGCTAGTTTGCTATGACAATCAATAGATGATGTCTAGTTTTTACGTCTATTTTGACGGAAGAGGTGACCTTTGCTTATATATATATATATATATATATATATATATATATATTCTGCAATTTGTGATCTGTGGGTGTCCATCACCTAGTGTCCTTGTTTTCTTGAACGCTTCTAGTAATCTCATTGGAGGTCTTCCTTTAATATTTTCCAACATTTTTGTTAATAATCTATTTAATTTCCATTATTTGTCCAAAGTAGAGCTAAGTAAAGATTCATTAGAATAGTTGCAAAAGAATGACACAATTTATCAATCAGGTGAATTTACAATACGTTTCTTTGTTAGTTTAAAATGTCATGAATTGCTCGGTGCTCTGTACATCCCTCGGTAGGAGTGCTTGATAAAGCTCCTCAGCTATCCCCTTCATGAGGTGGGAGATTTTATCTTCCTCGCTCATTTGAGGATCAACCTCTTTGCACAAGCACAGGACATCCTGGATGTAAAATTCGGTACTTTCACCTTTTAATTGTGCCCGTGTTTTAAGTTTCTTCTCCGCTTGCAATTTTGAATTTTCTTTTTTTTTCGAACACATTCTCTAATTGAGATGTGAATTCCTTTCAAGTCTGTATGCTTTCTTCGTTGTTCTCAAACCATTTGAGAGCAGTTCCAGACAGATAAAAATAAACTTTAGTAAGACAAAGGGTTTCGTCCCAATGGATGTACCTTGCCACACGTGCATACCCTTTTAACCATTTTTGAAGATCTTCACCATCCTCCCCGGAGAAAATGGAAGGGTTCCTTGGCAGATGTTGAACAACGTAGTTGCTTACCTTTGTACCTTCCTTATTTACATTCATAGAAGTTTCTTCTGGTTCAACAGAATCAATTTTTCTTTTATTTCTTAATGGGTATCGGTCCAGCATCTCCACCAGTTGTAGCGTAGAAATCAAGCCTTGAAATATCCTAAGATGTAAAAGTATTTATTGATGACGTCACAGCGACGAGTCGACAATTATTAACAAGTCAGCCCAAACTATCTACAGCTAGGGAATCTTAAGCAAGTAAGTAAAGAAATATTTTGAGATGATTTCACAAATACAGAGATATTTTTATAATCTGTTGAATATATTTTCATTGAATAATATTAAATTAAATAATAAAATATTTCTTCGTCACAATATATATATGCTTGAAAATAGAGCAATCCATGTATTAAATTATTTTAAAATGCTTATTTTGGATCATAAAGTTTTATTTTCCAAATAATTTCCAAAATAAAAAAACTATGATCCAAAATAAGCATTTTAAAATAATAATATATATAGAGAGAAAGAGATACGTACTTACAATATATATATATATAGAGAGAGAGAGACGTGTAAAAAAGGAATTTACATATATAAAATATATATTTCTACACACACACACCTATATATATTGTAGATATTTGCGAAACAATTGGCCTGATGATGATCTGTCACTTGAAAACTTGACATTCTAACAAAGAAACTTGTGGCAATTCTCCAGATTGAGATCAGTCTTTGTTGACATATTTGGGATTCTAGGGATCTAACAGAATGTCGCTCTTGTATTTCTTCTTATCTACATAGTTTCCTAGATATGTAACTAAATACAAAGATACAAATCACATCGTCTGTATATTATGTTTAAGCCTATATATCGATAAATATTATGGTTTTTTTTTTACCTAAAAACAACTTCCAACTGTCCTTAGTCTACGTATGAAAATAGTGGAAGGGCCTGTCTCATCAGTGACGAAACCTCCCTAGCTGTTTCGGCAGTTAATCTACCATACTATGATATTGTATTGGGCTGTTTTGGTTCTTAATGGCCAGGTAAATGTATATCACAATTTGGTAAAATACGTGAAACAAGTCATAATAATAATATTTGCAGGTGCCATTTACAAATATATGATTGAAATATGATATCTCCCAATTTATTGATGACACTTAAAGAAAACACGTAGAGATTTCGCTATCTAAAAGTAATTCAAAGAAATATATTAGTCAAATATAATGTTTCTGGTAAATCAAGAAAATCAAACAACAGGGACACATTATAATACTTCAATATTTCCTCATTTAGGAGATATCTGTCCTCATTTACATATAGGACTTATTTGTTCTTATTTACATATAGATATTTGTCCTAATTGTCATATAGGACTTATTTGTTCTTATTTACATTTAAGACTTATTTGTCTTTAATCACATATAGGAGATATTTGTTCTTATTCAAATACAGGAGATATTTGTCTTCATTTACATATAGGAAATAATTGTCCTCATTGGCATATAGGAATTAATTGTTTAATTTACATAAAGTAGATATTCATCCTCATTTACATACAGGCGCTCTATTTGTTCTCATTTACATATAGGCCATATTTATAAACGAAAGTGATAGAAAGGAAATGATGTGGATTGAAATAAATAAAAATAACAATCTATTGTTTTTTTCAATCGATTAGAGAAACCCCCCTTTAAGAAAATCGCAAGAAAAAAATTTCTATATATCAAATAAATGTTTTCACTCGAAAGAATAAAGTTTAATCTTTTTTCACAAGGCTTATCCCTGAATAAAACTATAATATATGGATATACATAAATTGTGTAAAAGCTAAAATATTTTGTGCCTTCTTTCATAAATATTCCCTTTCTTATTTCTGAAGAAAATCCTTTCTCATATAAATATATAAAACTTCTGCTTTTCTACCATAATGTCAAAAAGAAAATATTGTTTATGTCTTTTCATTATTTTTCTAAAGTTGCATTTACTTGAGCGAATTTTGGTCTGGTTATATATTTACATAGCATATATATTATTTACATATATATATATATATGGCAAAAATATAAAAATAAACCGTGTTATACTACAGACGGTGTTCCATTTTAAAATAAAGATTTCAGTGATTTATTAAAACTAATTTACAAAAGTTTGTACAACTCATTGTTCTCTATGTGTAAGCCTTTTGACGTTTAGCAACAGCCCTGCATCGATGTTTCCAGGAAATAATGCTTCGTCTTAGAATATTTTGATCAAGACCATCTCAACAGTCCTTAACAACTTTCCAGAGACTATATTGCGTCTTCGGTTTTCTAGATCTAAGAGCAGTTTTAAGCAAACAAAAACACATAAATACATAGGGAACAAGTCTTGAAATTTGGCAGGAGTGTGCTTAAAAGGGATTCACGGAATGTCGGTTTCATCCATCTTTTCGTCCAGGTATTGATGTGTTGAACGTTATTTATGACTCGTGGCTTTATTCTGATGCAGCCACACGGATCTTGAGTCACTTGGATACAAAAATGGAATCTCATTGTCGAATAATGGGTGTAAGACAAGTCTTTGGTAGATTGGAGAATTTATCTTGGCATTTGTGGGCACCTTCTTTATAGGAAGCTTCGAATTGTAGCAGAAACCTGCAACGATCATGACGGGCTTTAAGAAACTTTCCTTACATTGCTTGACCCAGTTTTTAAAGATGTTTATTTGAGAGTTAGCGTAGTAAATGGCACAGGGTTGGTTGCTATCTTTGAGGTAAACCCATGCCTCGTCCAGTGTAACAACATTCTTCCATTTTTCACCTGCCAGGTACTTTTCATTAAAAGCCTTGCTGTAGGTCTTTCTTTCCTCAATATGGTGCGGCTTGAGGACATAAACTTTCGCCTTTTTACGTATTTTTAAGCCGATATTTTCCTAATAATACGGTTAATGGTAGAAAGTGGTACGTTGGTTATTGTGGAAATGTTCTTTTGAGAAGGTGGATTCTCTCTCTGAATACCATTTCCTTTATTTTTCTTTCGGTTGAAGTTGAAGGTTTCTTCAGGCACCTTTTTTTTAATAAGAATTTTTAGGCTTAATTTCATAGATGTTAAAATTTTCTTTGTTTTCCTTTATTATTTGACTGATGTTGCACTTAGTAATAGCAATATTTTTTCTTAATTTTAATAATTTAGGTAAACGAGTATTTCTCTTCGGAAAGTGTCAAAACGTAGCCTTTTACAAAATCACACATAATTTTTGGAATTTCGAATATTCAAACTTTGTTTTTCTATGAAATGTGTAAATCAATGCTTGTGTTCTTCCGAATAAATAAACATCTCTCGAATCGTGCGTTTCAAAATCGTTATTTTAATTTTTCGGTATGGGAGAGATGCCTTTGTTTATACTTGTTTGCATAAGCGGCAACTATGCAAATATCTTCTCTTTGTTCCGGTGAATGCCACCAATATATATAGCCGCGTGGTGAAACCGCGTTGGCAGCATTGTTTGCTGGTTGAATCATTGTTGTCGGGAGAATGGTAAATATGCAATAGAGGGACACCATCTTTTTTTTTTTTTTTTAAGAAGTTGTTGTTTACCGAGAAGTAGGGTCACGTGAGAGCTCACTCCCTACTGGAAACCTCTCTATATAAAACTGGTTTCTTATTTTTAGATTTGACCACACTGTGGACTGATGGCTTGCAGTGGTGCCAAACACTCTTTGTCTGTCTACAACATCATCCGCTCTTTCGTCTTCTGCTCCGTATTTATTCTTTTTATTTTTGTGTATGTTCTTCCTGTGTCCGAGTATACACCCTTCCTCTATATTTACATATCTCCGTTATTGAGTTTGTCTATTTAGTCGTCAGATCGACCTTTCTCATTATTATTTTTTTATTATTATTATTATTATCCATAGTACACGGCTATGATAATCATGGTGAGTAGTAGTTAGAGACTACTTTTAATTTGTGTGAACCACATATCTACACATCGTAGAAAGGATTTCGATTTTTACACTTATAAGTGTGCCAGAGCCCCATTTGGTTACTTGCATTTGCTGGTGGGGTTGGACTTTTGTAAGAATCGGTGGCCATTGGAGCAAATATTTTATTCTGAAAAAAAAAAGTTCTCAATGAGGGATTTGATCCAAGGTCGTGACCGTCGGAAATGGACGGGTTATACCATTCTTCCACCGATGTTTTATTTGGTGGCAATCCTAAACACTTACTAGGAGAGGATTTTCTACATCACACCGTGTGTTTTTAATATCGTATTGTTGCGACAATGCCCGAAAGAAAGATTCAACATCACCGTGGTAGTAAGCAGGGTCAGTTCGACAACATATGTTTACCGCCAAGAATAACTGAGGGAAGTAGATGGACCAATCAGGAAGAAGAAGACCAGCTGACGGCCAGCAATGAAGTTGTTGAAACATGGTATACAAAAATAAGCAACACCATTACACAGAAATGTAAACTATTTCGACACGAATTTTTCTTTTTCCAATAAAACCTTTTATTGTGGTTATTTCAATAATTCAAATATTGATGAGGGGGGTCAGTAGAAGGATGGTCTAAACCGTTGGTTTTCGACCGCTAAGACCCGGGTTCGATTTCAGCATTGGTCAAATTTTTTCTAATAAAAAAAAAAAGATCCAATGGCCCCCGATTCTTGTAAAAGTCCAACCCCACCAGCGAGTACAAGTAACCAAACGGGGCTCTGGCACATTTGAAAGCGCAAAGTCGAACTGCTTTTCACATGTGTAGACATGTGGTGCACTTACTTCTCCCCACCATGATTATCATGGCCTGTACCACGTGTACTAGGGATATGCCAGCAGTTTCGGCAGTTTTATTCACCAAATCGCTCTAATAGCGAATTTAATATTCTGCTTATATGTATATATATTTCGGTCACTTGAAATAATTTCTTGAATGAGGTATTTTTTTTATCATATCAGTAAGGGGGGCAGTATAATTGTTGTTATTATTATTTTTTTTAAATTAAAAAATAAATAATAATAATAACATTCGCCTTTTTTAGTCCACATTTCTAAGTAAAGATGTCGCCCTAAGGCATCCTATTTTCACAATAAAAAAGTTAACAGTTTACTTTTCGAAGACAATTTTGTGGTTTTCTTTAGTTTTATAAGCGACTTTATTTGTTTACTTCTTATTTGTTTAAAGAAATTCAGTTAAGAAAATATGGGGAAACGATGGTTTAAAATATCAATGGTTTTTTTTTTCATGATCCGTTCATATTTCTGTATTGTCCCCTCTCAGTCAACTTTTAGAAAGTCGCGTAGAAAAATAGAAAATATTATATAATTTAATATTTCATATATATATTTACATATATATATATATATCGTATATTTTAAACTGTATGACACTTTTAGTATATGTCACATATCTTCCAATTAGTTAGAGCCGATTACTTAAAAGATCCTACCTTCTATTAAAATGTACACCGTTTCTATTTGCTACCACCCCCATATTTTGTATATATGCTATATCTTTATTAATATAACATGTAAACCCCTTTTTGTATGTAACACTAAAAATGTTGATGTAAAAATAAATATCCAAAGAGCGGTCAGCTGAGGACAGCTGGGGAGAGAGGAGGAAAATGCCAACGCCCATGTGGCCCCCAGGGACTCTTTATAGACGACCCCTGAAAACAGGACAGATTTTGGCAGGAGGTCAGCAGCAGATGGTTCTGGGGTGTGGCCATCGACAGACGGCTGCTGTCTTTCACACACACAGTCTCTCTCTCTCTCTCCATGTCTCGGAGATAGCATCCAAGTTTGTGTCATGGCCTCTACCTCTGTCCCGTGGGCTGTCCCCGATCCCTCTTTGTGCTAAAATCTAGCCCTGCCTCTGCTTCTTGTTGTCCGCGTGTGGGAAGATCATCAACACTCGCCTCACGTACACGACTGCCAGTTCATCCATACGTCGGCACATTGCAACAATATTACATATACTACACCTTTTCAAGGAAGGACTACCGTGTCAGCTATTCTGTGACGCTTCACTCCTTGGAATAGCTGGCATACTAAAACAACAGTTCCCTGACGGCACTTTACACCCTGTGCAGTACTACAGTCGAGCCCTCCGACCACATGAAAAAATTACACCATCACAGAGTTGGAATGCCTCGCTGTAATCGCTGTAATTTTTTTTTTAAGAAAAACTTTTTATTTTTATTTTCCACCTTTTTTTTCTTAATTCTTTTGTAGATGGATCATCAACTTACAAATAAAAAAAACTAAATATAACAAAAAAAAAAGTGTAAATAAATTAAAGATATATTTATAACCATAAACACACACAACATATATACATATATGTTTGCTGTGAGACAGACACATATATATGAGGGTTTTATTAGTTGACTTAGAGGTTCTAAATTCGTAAATCTTGAATTTTCTTTTTACACCTATATTTAATTTAATTTTATGTGTGAGAAAATATATATTTTTATTATTTTTGACTACGGACCAAGCCGATCAATAGATTCAATAATAGGTTTACATAGCTCGACCAATATGTAAATAAATTCCTGTGTATATATATTTTTTATTTAGTTTTACAAACATTTTTTCCTCGTTAAAAAAAAAAAACTTGCGAAAAAGTTTTAAAACATCTCGCAGGAAAAAAAAAAGTATTCCGGAAGCGTTGCCAGGCTATTAGTTAAAAATTGAGTCTGCCCGCCAATAAAGTTGTTTAGTTATGCAAATCTGGGGGACGACAAACTTTGATGGATCACACCACTTTATTTTCCTCACACCATTTACCTGACAATTTCCCACAGATTTTCTTTAGAGAAAATATCGTGAAAATCGGGGAGAAAGACTTAAAAAAAAAAATATTTTTATTTGTTTTCACTTTGGAGAAATACTAATAAAAGAAATTTAGCTAAGCGTGAAATGGTATGTATGTAAATATGGGCACTTCGCTTATTTTAATAAATTTATTTTTCATCTAATACAATACAATATTGAAGGTGGGTGTTATCATGTATAGAAAGATATGCACTTCTCCCCTTGAAATTTATCATAGAATGGTATAAGATCGAAATCGCCCATGTACTGATGAGGGCCATAGCCCGAAGTCATGTTGATATTATTTGCACTTAATGAGCTGATTCAGATCAGTCAATAGGCCAATAAGACAATACCTAAAAGACATATAAATGAGCGTGAATGTGTTCATATGTACAAACCTTGTGTTTATAATTATGTACATATTTGCATATGTGTTGTTTACATCATAAAACCGCGTCAGGTAAGCATGACGTGAAACAAGGCTTCACTCTGCGAGATGATTAGAGTTGACAGTCAGAAAGCGCGCCAAAAGATAATGCCACCAGTCGTCTGCCAATCTTTCTTCCGCATAACACCTACAGACAGTGGTGTCAGATCCATTAGTCACTATCACCGTTCAAGTCTACGTAACTTGATAGCTTTTTTTTTTTTTCATTCTGAATTTATTTTTTAAATTTCCCCAAAAATTTCTAGTTAGGGATTGTAAATATTTAGAGAAAATATATGTAAGCAGGGTAAATAGTTATTCATTATGAACGGGCTACAAATGTATTTGCATATATTGACAACCTTATGAATAACATATTTGCATATAGTGGCAAACCTATGCATAACATATTTGCATATAGAGGCAAACCTATGCATAAAATATTTGCATACATTGGCAAACTTATGCGTAACATATTTGCATATTCGAACATATCTATTACACACCTACTAAAAATTATGGACTTATTATCATATATATTATTAGCGCAAATCTTTTTGTTATATATTCCTTATAATGACCAAATGCTGCTACTACTAAATGATTTATGAAATATTTTCGGAGGCTCTTCAGGGTTGAACCCTTCCAGCGGTTTCGCCAGTTAGCTAACAATAAGCTAAGGGAGAAGAATATGTAAATATATTGTCGCGTATATAAATAGGAAGGAACAAGATTTAAATGATTAATTTATATATATAAATAATTTTGAATAGATTATAAACAAAGGAATTACATTCATACACAAAACTTAAGGAAGTTGTACCTTTTAGCATGTATATCACTGGGATTCAGACAATAGCTCTGAAAGATATTTTATACACAGTGACATTTATTAAAGACACACGAAATAATAAAAGTGTGAACCAAATTGTATCTGTCTCCTTAAAGAAAAATAGACGACCGGCGACATCAAAGACTTTCCACTTCCTTAAGTTTTGTCCATTGAGTGTATGAATCGTCTGTTTGCCAAAGTGTTAAGGAACGTTCTTCATCACCATTATAGCGTTTTGCACATACCTACTTGCATCTCCACATATACCTATGAAAACATAGGCAGTGTAAGCTTTCTAAGCGCCACTCCTCTACTGACGAAGGGAGCAAAAAGCACGAAAGACACGTCCCATTAACTAATTTCTCCACTAATTACATCTTAAATATACTGCAGAAGACATTTGTTGAAACAATTCCCTCTTTCTGTTTTTGGATTCCGGGTGACAGAAAAACAAGGGATGACATAAAGCTGGCGTCATCTCAACAATGTGTTGGGACGTTTCTAAATTTGTATTTTAACTTTCCTCTTTCTTTCCTGGGCTGATTCCGCCACCATTTGTGGCGTCCCGCGCTACTGGGACATGAACGCCAATTGTCTGTCGGTATATTTTACTAATTGGAAAGATTTTTTTTTTAAAGACGATTTTTTTTTACCAGATACCTTTCTTTTTTTTATTGTAAGACGACAAGCTCTCTCTCTCTCTCTCTCTCTTCGTTAGCGATCTATTTTATTTAAAATCACTTACTTATAATGTACTTATTTGCATATATAATTATGTAAATATATGAATGAATATATATAAATGAATATCATATATTTATAACATATATATATGTCATAATTTGTACATAACTGGATGTAATCCCACCCCAATATGTATGCAATGTATGATCTAAAGATTTTTAATAAAGACAAGGCTTAGAAATCTGGGAGAAAGGTTTTAGAGAGAAAGGCCATCAAAGAGGAACGGTCATTAGCAGGTTTTATTATCCAGGAACTCATAAAAATTGAGTTCAAGAACCTTCGTTTCCGGGAGCGTGTCAGGACAAGACAAGTACAAAGGATTAGCAAAGATCCAATCAGAGTCCAGGAGGATTAGCTAGGAACCAATGGAAAACTTACACGAGTCGACCATCAGCCAATCAAAGCCCTGAGAAGTTTTCGTGTTAAATCGCGACCTGAGTTTAGTTAGTAAGGAACGTGGCATCATCGAGACCAGTTAGGAGCCAGCCCCCATCTTCTCAACGATCAGATAAGTCCAATCCTCAATAATGTGAACAGCCATAGATATTAGTCAAATCCGACAAATAGCTACAACCCCTTTCTCCCTTGATCGCTGGCCTATTTCAATTCAATTCTGTGTCCTCGTTATTTTTCCCCTGTGTGAATACCTTATTATCTCAGCAAATACGACTGCGCCCACCACAATCACCAATCAACTCAACCCATCTCAAAAAGGTAATCGTCCAACATTACATATATTTCACACATATATATATATATATATATATAAGTAAATTTGCATAAGGTAGTAGCGCGGTGACAACACAGGGGAATCCATGGCGATCGTTAGCTCTTCGTCAGTCTTATTTTATCACAATATAAATAATATTGCTACGACGACGTACGAAGATGGTTAAAAATCTTCCGCCACCTGTGGGCCGGGGGGTGGACCAATCAGAAAAAAAGAGGACCAGCTGATGACCAGCAGTGAAGTTGTTGGATGATGTATGTTACTCCATAATACACTAATATGTAAATAAAGAGGAGTCGAACACAGATCCTTACCTATCCCTCCTGCTTATTTGGCCATCCTGGATACATCAGCAGGGACGTAACAATATAGGAAATTCATTAAGAATGAAACGCCTATTTTGTATCAAAAAATCTTTATTGGTATTCCTCAATATTTCGGTCAGGCCGATTTCAAGGTGAAGGTTTTTAAAATTTACATTCCACAGACCGATTTTCTTCAAGGATATATGTAAATCAACATCATTTACATATATCCTTGAAGAAGATCGATCTGTTCGAAATATTGGAAGATATCAATAAAAAATAATTAATTCGAAATAGACGTTTCATCTATAATGAATTTTATATAGATTTTTGCTTCATTATTTCGCATAACATTAGCCCGTTGGATCTACAACGATAACAGATATTATATACCGTATTAAAAGTTGACCGTAATAAACATGAATGATAATTTGCATATTGTAAAGTGACCCTACAGTATGCTCTAATGTATTCCATCGCGTTGGAGAGAAATTGTAGAAAATACTTTAAAAACTCAATAAAATACTCAGCAAAATGTTCTTTTTCTAATTTATTATCATTGTCAAGCTTTCGAGAACTGTGGAAGAGTTCTTTAACTCCAAGCCCTTGGAGAAATTACTCCCCAATAAGCAACAGAGACTTATCATAGAATCCATCATATCGAGAAATCATAATAGAATTAACAGTAGAATAGACATTCCGGTAATTTATAAAATAATATTCCCTGAACTGGGAATATTATAATATACTATTTACTGAAAAAAAATATTTTTTTTTAAACTTAATATAAAACTGACCAAGAGGGTTCAAATCGTCGAAACATATTTGCATATTTCTGTACAATTCGTTAAATTTTTCACTCCTATTGAAACTGTACCCATCTACAACTGGAAACTATTTCTATATTTTATTTTATTTTTTAAAAATTTATTTCTGTTAATCTCTATTATATGTATGTTACACGGAGCCAGTGGCCTGATGAAGAGCGACCCCGTGAAAGCTTGGCTCTCAATTTCTGAATAAAGAAACTCCGCAAATATTTACATATATTTATTTAATTCATAGTTCTTCAAATTAAAGATAATTCGGCCAGTAAATCTTTTTTATTGTCTCGACGTTTCGACAAAAATCGTTTTTCCTCGTCATTTTTGTCGAAAGGTCGAGACAATAAATAAATAAATAAAAAGATTTACTGGCCGAAGTATCTTTAATTTGAAGAACTCATGAATTCCCCCCCCCCCCCCCCCCCGGCCAGGCAGCCTCTTTCTTTAAGATTTATTTAATTCAATTATAATCTTGTAGAATGACATTTGAAAAATATCCCGCATATGTTTCTTTTGAACGAAAAATCGAAATTTATTTTAAGGAGAAATAACGATTATTTCTAACCTTAGGAATGAAGTATGATAGGATGAATTGTGAAGAGTAATTATAAACGGAAAAATAAAGTGTCCAGGGATGGGAATCGAACCCATAGTGTTCCGTTTACCGGACAGATGCCATGTCCACTAGGCTACCCTGGACATATTTTTACTTTCGTAAATATTATATGAAGTAATTTATAATAGAATATAATGGGGCTTATGATTGTAGAACGACATTTGAAAATTATCCCGCATCTTATTTGCATCTATATTTCAAGTACAAATTCGTTAAATGACTGTTTTTTCCCCCAAGTTTACAATATAAATGTTGAGGCCACACAAGGCATGATATATCTATCATGGTGACTGACCTGATAAGACGACGTATTCATAAGAACTTATCTCCCGCCAAATTGAATGGAATGACCATCGATTGACTTATCTGAGAGGTGGTGTATTGTGTCTATTACTGCTCCATTACACCCGCTTCGATCATCAATACTGGTGTTGTGTTATTACAGTTGCCATGGTACTGTGTTGTCACCGCGCTACTACCTTATGCAAATTTAACTCTCTATATATATACATATACAGGGTGATCCAAAAGTCCCGCACTACTTTAAAAATTAATAACTCCGCGAATATTTGCGCTAGAGCAATGCGGTAAACACCATTGTGTTCAGGATGCAATGGGATTTTTTATGGCAAATAATGAAAAATTCGAAATTGATTTTAGTTACAATTTTATTCGCCAGATGGCGCACTACCAGAATCAGAGATTCAGCGGCCAAATTGTTTGATAAATTGAAAAATATAACTGATCGACACGTATTTTTCCTTTTTGAATACCAGGAAAGAACCCTATAACATCAAATAACAAATTAATAAAACACCACTTCGCAAAAAGTATGAAGAATTGGTTAACAATTTTTAAATACAATCAGAGATATGTAAAATAGGTAAATGCAAATTAAAACATGTAGCAAAAAAAATGATATTTTAGATACGGTTTGTTTCCGAAGATAATAAATTTCTAATATTTTTAATTCAACTCTCTCTCATACTGTACACAATTTTAAAGAATATGTCCCCTCAAATAAAAATATTTTTTGAATCGACCTTTTGCGTTGAAAAACGTGTTAGTAAAATCATTTTGTATTATTTTTTTTGCACAAAATTTCTAAAGTTATTGGTGTACAGAAAATATTCCTTATGCTATTTCTTCTAATGAGCGAAAAGCGAAAAACTAAACATAAGGAGAAAAATTGTGTGTACCAGTGTTATTCGAGAAGTTATAACACTCTGGTTTGCACGACATAATATGTGAGCAAATGACAAACAAAAAATTACTGTTCTCAAAAAAAAAAAGTCAAGATGTGAGGACAGCATTTATTATCCCCATATCCCAACACAAAGAGCTGCAAAATATTGGTAGATAATATATTACATGGCAGCTTATATAACACATGAGGTAACTGCCTTCTCTCTTGTATTGGGACACAATCATTGCTCAATGTAGCACCCTTCATTCTCAATCACCGCCTGCAGACGATAAATGACAGAATGGACAGCATTAAATAACATATCTGTTGAAATTGATAAAACGTTCCATCTGATAGAAGCCTTCAACATGGCCAATGTGGTAGGCCAGCATCGATAAACACACGATTTAATGTACCCCCATAAACAAAAATCGCAAGGCGTCAAGTCTGGTGATATTGTAGGCCACTGGTATATAGAGTGGCGACTTATCAACGAATTTCACCGAACGTATCCTTCAGCAATTGTTTGGCACCACGGGAGATATGAGGAGGTCCTCCAACTTTCATGAATGTTATTTCGCTTAGTGCTTTTTCCCTGCAATATGGGAATACCCTTTTATCTCAAAAGTTGAACATAACGTTCACCAGTTACAAAAACGGTTTTAAAAGTTCTTCCATTGATTTTTCAAAGGAAAATGGCCCAATAATAAAAGAAGAAGTAAACCCCCAAAAAAAATGTAACTCTAGGCTGATAAAGTGGCATTTCTGTAAAAATCCTAGGGTTTTCTGTTGCCCAAAAGCGGCTGTTTTGAATGTTAAATTCTCCGTTTAGAGAAAAGTGAGCATCATCTGTCCACAGAACATTCGACAGCCAGTTTTCATCACTATCAATTTGCCGAAAAACCCATGCAGCGAATTCTTGACGCATCTCAAAATCGCCAACTTTCAGCTCGTTATATCTTTGAATTTTGTATGGGTACACACAATAGAGACATTAAGTGAAGCCTCTTCGGATATCACAATCATACACGGCGATTTTAACGCCAAAAGTTCAACTTGGGGATCATCTGTCCAGGATAACAAAGGTCACCGACCTCGACCTTGCACCATTAAATAAGGGAGAGAACACCTATCTATTCAAGTCCACAGGCACAGAATCCGCAATAGACATCACAGCGATAAATTTCAACATCGCACCCACAACACAATGGAAAATCCTGAGAGGTGCAATCAGTGACCACAGACGAATTTTAACAACCCTAAACTTCAAAATTGAGAATGTCCAATAGAATAAAAGAACATGGAACTTTAGGAAAGCTGACTTGAAAAAAATCACAGAAAAGCTTGAAGAACTGTGCAACGAAAAATTGAATTACAGAACGCTTGGCAAAAACTTGGAAAACTTCTCTTCGAATATATCAAAAGCTGCAAAAGCATCGATACCTAGAGGTAGACGTAAAGACCTGCGGATACCTTACTGGAAGAACCACAACATCGAGGCAATGATTTCAGAGAGAGACAATATCAATGAACTTCTTTAAAAAATAAAACAGAAGAAAAGAGAAAGGAACACATTGAAATTAGTCACAAAATAGAACAAGAAATTTGGATATGCAAACAAGAAAAATGGCAGATTTCTGCGAAAAAATGGATCCAAGAAAGGACAGCCAACACTGGAATATGATTAGAGTGTTAGAAAACAATCAAAACCAATACCAATCCTCCAATACTCTAACCGATATGAATAGAACAGCGAGAAAACGAGAACAAACAGATGGCTAACATAATTGCTGAATATCTTTCAAGCACTTCCATACTCAAATATACGAATGAAGACAGGACTCTAAAAATAATATAAACCAGTTAGTTAAACAAGCAAGAAACTTCCATCAACAAGATATTTTCTCGAAAGACTTCACACTGAATGAGCTAAACTCATCAATAAAAAAATCCAAGAGGTCACCAAGAGATAATCTAATGTTTGGTCAAATGATTGAACACTTTGAAGACAAAGCTAATAAACAACTCCTACGAATACTAAACATTTCATGGTAAACTGGTAAACTACCAAAGAAATAGAAGATATCAATTACTGTGCCAATACTGAAACCAAACAAAGATGCCAAGGAATCCAAGAACTATCGGCCAATTGCTCTCACCAGCATATTTTGTAAAATAACAGAACGAATTATCCACTCTAGGCTCATAGTCTGGCTCACTAACAATAATAAAATAAACTTCTACCAAACTGCCTATAGATCCCAGCACTGTACGACTGATCAACTGTTCTACCTCTGTCAATCAATAATAGATTCTTTCCAGGAAAAACCGCCAAAGAAGACCACGGCTATATTCCTTGATATGACCTCAGCTTTTGATCGAGTATGGAGGGAGAAATTACGTGAAAAGCTGCACAACATCGGAGTAAAAGGAAAAACCTTAACCTAGATTGCAGACTTCTTAAGGGGAAGAAGGTTAAAGGTTTGGGTCAATGGAGAATTTTCCAAGGAAGGAAGAACATGGGCTGGTGTAACTCAGGGATATGTGCTCAGTCCTCTACTCTATCTGCTATATATTAACGACATCCATCCTTACCTCACTGAAGACTCAAAGGTTGCATGTTATGCAGACGATATAGCCATATGGCACACAAGTAGCAGCATAGAAAAATCGCAAAAAATACTGAACACATCAATGAGAGGACTGGAGAAGTGGGCAATGGAACTCCAAATGACCATAAACCCAATAAACCAAACCTATTCGTCTTCTCCACTGACAGGGAAAAAGGCATAAATATAACCACAAAATAAGCATAAACAAACAAATAATCGATAAAATTAGAAATCCATAATACCTAGGTGTGATACTGCAGTCCTGGATCTTTCCAGTTGGTCTCGAGGACCACGCCATCACCATCTCCTAAGCTGCGAAGTCCGCGATCTACGTTTTCATCGTAGATCGCAAAATGCGTGGTGTTGCTGGAGACCCACTGGCGATTCTCCACCAAACTCTGCAGCGCTGGCAGAGGCGCCATATTCATTGTACATAGTGTATATAATGCATATTATCTTTTTTAAATAGTGCAGACTGTGCACTTTGCATGTATTGACAAGATGGCAATAAAATTATTTTAACTGTCATTGATGAGGAATTGGAATTTTCAAAACACATAATTAGCACCTCAAATATAGCTACCAGAAAACTAAACATTCTGAGATGGCTATGTGGAACAAATTGGGAAGAAAAACCCAGAATTCTCAGAACAACATATATCACCTCAATAAGGCCGATAATGGAATATTCAACACCGGTCTGGGCTCCCTCAAGCTCATCACTAAAAGTAAGACTAGACAGTGTTCAAGCAAAAGCGGCCAAAATAATCACTGGTGCTGTTTCATCCACCAACAATGAGAAAATTCAGAGAGAATGTGTTCTAGACCTTCTCGCTCGAAAGCAGAAGATAGTATTTCTGTGCTATCCATGCCTGTGGAAGAACTGCAAAGTTCGAAAGCTTGCACAAATATAATAAAAGATACTCCTTCGTAAAAACTTCTGATTCGTTATACAAAATAAAAACAACTTGGATCGGCACTTCGGAAACGAGGAACCAGAGGACGAGATCTCTCTGAACACTTGTGGTTTGGTGGATCCGCCCTTTTCTGAGAATGAGGTGAAACTGACGGCTTTCAAGTTCGGGAAAAGGAAATCTCCTGGTCCCGAAGGGATCGATAACACGGTCGTGAAAGCCCTGTTAAGAATGCACCCATCACTTCTTGCCAGGTTTTTCAATAGGTGTCTGGACACTGGTACTTTTCCTGAGGCATGGAAGGTTGCTCGAGTAGTGCTTCTCGAAAAGTCTAGTAGAAAGGGTAATTCTCCTAATGATTATCGTCCGCTTTCTTTACTAGTGTGTCTAGGTATGGTCCTGGATAGCCTACTAGCTCAGCGACTGAAGCACTGGCTAGAGAGTAATGAGCTCCTTTCCTCTTTCCAACATGGTTTTAGGGAAGGGAACTCCACAACCACAGCTCTGAACGAGGTGTTAGAGGGGGTTGAGATGGGCTTAAATAAGGGTGCTTGGGTTCTTTTCGTGGCCCTGGACATTGATGGTGCGTTCAACTCCATGAGCTGGAACAAGCTGATGAGAAATTTGATGGACATGGGTTGTCCTGATAATTTGTGCAGCTTGGTTCGGATTAGCCTCAGTTTTGGTGGGCGGTAGTTGGAAAGAAACTGTGCTAGGGGTTGCCCCCAGGGCTCTTGCTGCGGACCTATTCTGTGGAATATCCTGGTAAACACCGTTTTCCAGGAGGAGCTCCCTGAGGGAGCCAGGCTGGTTCTCTATGCTGACGACCAGTTCCTCATCATTGAGGCTGCTTCAAGAGCGAAAGCTGAGAAGTGTGTTGAAGCTTCTCTCCAAATCCTCTCGAATTGGGCCCATGACTCTGGCCTTAAGTTCAATGTCTCCAAAACTAAAGCCCTCAGCTTTAAACCTAGGGACATAAGAACTAAAAGGAAAGGGATCAAATGGGAGCACAAGCCGGCTATCCGGATGAAAGGACGGAGGGTAGTCATGGGGGTGGTCATTGATGACAAGATGGGTTGGCAATACCAGGCGGAGGAGATGGTGGCGAGAGGCATGGAGGCGTTGTGCAGGCCTGTCCTGGTTGGCTCTCAACAGGGGGGGGGGGGAGAAGGAGGGTACTATTTTTAGGAACCTCTGCCTCTCCTGTGTCGAGCCAATCCTGCTATAACAGGGATCAGAAGGTGGCAAAAACTCTAGAGAGCGTGCAGAGGACAGCGGCACTCAGAATCACAGGGGAAAATCGCACTACCAGCAGTGAGGCCTTTTTGGTCCTCGCTGGGCTTATTCCCCTGTGATTGAAACTAGAGGAGGAGACCATCAGACAGAAGATCTGGGAGAACAGGGAAGATGCCCTGGGACTTGAAGCGGGTGCCCTGGAATGGAAGAGGGACCCAAGGAAGCCTCCGCAGTGGTTGCCAAAGTGGAATTGGAGTCCTGGAGGGCCGACAGGGATTGGCACGGTGGTTTTCACTGATGGTAGTAAGTCTGGAACCAATACTGGAGCTGAAGTAGTGATTTTCACTAATGGAGAGCTGATCTTCCAAGAAAGCTTAACACTCAGAGTGGACGAATTGGTCTTTTCAGCCGAGCTGGTTGCGACAGGGTAGCCCTCAGAGTGTGTGCCGAGAAGAACTTCAGCCCGGACCGCCTCTATTCAGATTGTATGTCGGCCCTCGTCGCCATCAATCTGGTGAAAGGGCAACTCGCGCATCAAATAATCCAGGAGCTGGAGGTGATGACGCGGGCTCCGGAGCTCTATTGGGTTAGGAGACACAGCCTCATCGAAGGTAAAGAGTTCGCAGACAGGCTCACTAAGGCAGGGTGCTTTAGAGATAGATCACTGAGGACCCCAGTGACCAAGATAGAAGTTTATAGGAGGATCAGGGGGCACGTCCAGGACTAATGGTTGGAAAGATGGAGGAACAGTGTGAAGGGGAGAGTGGTATATTCAATTGGGTAACAACACCCAAGTACCTCTGTAAGGTAATGTCCCACAAATTCATTAGGGTAGTTCGGGACATGGGCCCTTTCCCAGGAGTCTCCACAGATTTAAAATTAAGAGAAACCCTGATTGCGTCTATGAAGAAAGGGATGTGAATGCACGCCACTACATCTTGGATTGTCCAAGGGTAGTGGGTGTGCAGGAAGAGAGAAGGAGGGCGAGGGGCGCGATCGAGAGTAAGCTGCTGAGAAATCACAGCAAGCTTCTTGAGAAAGCCCACGACGTGGCAGCTGAGCTTTTCCTCAGCTGTTAGTGAACAGAGTCGACCGGGGGCCGCCTCCCCGCGGTCCCTGCTGGACACAGTAGAGAGTGTCCTCTTTTGCTGTGATTAAAGGCCACCGGTATAGAAATCCTTCCAGACACGTTGTCTGGGAGGTGGTGTTTCCAGGTACAATGTCCAAGCACTAGCTTGGATATCGTTACTTGGCTTATGAGTTGAACAGAATAGCAGCGAAGTGCATGCTTCGGATGCCGGCTTGTGGACCGAAAGGTCTGGGTGGCCATCTGCTTCTAGGGTGTACCAACTGTGCTTAGGTGGGATCCTCCAGTTCTTGTTTATTTTTGTTTTGGCTACTGTTTCTATTTCTTTAAAAGTAAGTTTATTTTTCTGTAGCAAGGTTTCTTTTGTGCCTTTTTTTTTCGCTAGCGCATCAGCAGCTTCATTGCCTTCAATGCTAACATGTAAGGGTATCCATTGAAGGTGAATTTTTGAGGTATTGAGAGTTTTTGGAGATAACCAATTATGTTCCTGCTTACTTTGTCTCTAAGTTCCCTTGTGTGACTCAAGTGTTGTATTGCACTTCTACTATCAGTAAGAATCCATATATCGTGATGTTTAGTGTTTCTGATGGATTTTAAGGCTTCATAGATGGCTATAAGTTCTGATCTGAAGACTGAGCAAAAATCTGGGTTTCTTCTGTTTATTTTCTCATTGCCATTTGTGGTTTTAATGAGAGAGTCACTGTCAGTGTGTCCCAACTCGTCTCTGCTACCATCGGTATAGATAGTTATTGCATTTTTAGGAATTTTATTAATTATTTCTAATGATAATTGTTTTAAGTATTCTGGATTTTGGTATTGTTTGTTAGTGGGTTCATTTAAAGTGTCATTAAAAATAACATTTTGTTAGTGATTCGCATGGGGATATTTTTTCAGCTAAATAATATTTTTCCACTTTATATTTTAAAAATCCATTTCTTTTGGCCAGGTGGAGAGGGCCTTCTTTTTTGAGTCTTATATTGGATTCCCAATTAAGTATGCAATTGGATGTTCTGTGTTTGTTTTCATAACTCTTGATTTTGTTATATATTTTGGCAGATTGAAGCTTCTTCTACCCTTTAAGGGCATAATGTCTGCCTCGTAAAGTACAATATTATTTGGGCAGGTATTTCGAAGACCTGTAATAATTCTAGCTGCATTTAGTTGTATCCTTTCCAGTGATTTTAGATTTGTTTCAGATGCTGTACCATAGATTTGATATCCATATTCCAAGATAGGTCTCATAAGAGATGTGTAAGTTAATTTTAGTGTTGTTGCTTCAGCTCCCCACTCTTCCTGAAATATATTTCAAGATTTTTAGTCGGTCTCTTCCTTTTCTAACAACTCCTTCAATATGTTTACTGGAGTTAATTTCTGGATCCAGGGTGTAGCCGAGATATTTAGGATGTTTATTATATTGCAATTGTTGTTCTTTCAGAATAATATTTGGTCTTATTTTGTATAGTTTCTTATCGGTAGTAAAAAGACAGGTTTCAGATTTTTGGGGGTTAAATTCTAATTTATGTTTATTAGCAAATTTTTCTAGGTGGAGAAGAGTCTTGTTCAAAGCTCTTTCAGCTTTTTTCCAGTTAATGTTGCTGCTCCATAGAATAATGTCATCAGCGAAAAGTCCAATATTGGTTTTATGAGAAAAAAATTCTTCTATTTCCTGCAATAAATTGGGTGAAGAGATTTGGGCTAAGGACTGATCCTTGTGGTAATCCTTGATACAATTTGAAGGTTTTAGATAAAGTGCCATTATATTTGACCCTGATGCATCTATTTTTAAGGGAATCATTTATCCAAGTGATAGCTTTTCCATCAATTTTGAAATGTTTGTATAATTTTGTAATTAACTTGTTTTTCCATACCCCTTATCAAAAGCTTGTGTAAGGTCTAAAAAGCAGCTATTGTGTGGTTAGTTGGTTTTCTGTTTTGTGCATCTTTTACCTTTTGTGTGAAAAATAAGGGTTGGTCTATTGTCCCATGTCCTTTCCTAAATCCATATTGTTCTTCTGGTCAGAGAATTCTTGTGTCGGGGTAGTAGGTGAGTCGTCTGAGTATAATTTTTCTATTAATTTTCAGCAAATACTTGTGAGAGAGATAGGTCGGTAGTTTTTTGGGTCATCAGCAGATTTGTAAAGTTTTTAAATGGGAATTATTGTTGCATTTTTACAGTCTTGAAGCAATTTTCCAGTTTTCCAGTAGTTATTGAAAATATTAAGAAGTCTTTCTTTGCCAATTTTGCCCAAGTTTGATATCATTCGGCCATGGATTCCATCTGGCCCAGGAGTCTTGTTTAGGTCAGTGTTTTCTAATGCATAAGCTAGCTCTTTCATATTTATTTTTTTCATGGAAAATATTATGAGTGCTGGTGACATTTTTACAGTCATGAATAATCCTTTGGGCCTTTGTTTCAACCTTGATTTTACTACTTATTTGATATGAATTACCTAAAAGATTGGCAGCAATTTTGTCATTGTACCATCTGTATTCTTAATCATATTAGTTTTTTCAGTTTGTGACTGGGATCTGTCAATTTGTTTTGCCAAATTCCAAAGTTTTGTATTTGGGTTTCTTGGGTTCAGGTTTTCACAAATTTGTTTCCATTTTTCCCTTTTCACATTTACGTATAATCTTTTTATTTTTGCATTCACAATGTCCAGTTCAGTTCTACAATTTGTTTGGTTTTGGGTGCTCTTTTTTGTAGTTCATTTCTTTTAGTTATAAGTGTTTGAATGTTTTTTGCCTGGTGTGTATAATTTGGAATCCATTTCTTAATATTACCTCTTGGTATTGAAACTGTGGCTGCTTTAATAATGGTGTTTTCGAAAGATATCCAATTAGCCTTTTTGAAGTTCCAGAATTTTTTTTAATTGAGCTGGTTTTGGTCTTAGTGCTAATTTCTATCAAATTAGGCAAATGATCACTTCCAATACTTTTTAATATTTGCTATTTGCATTTGTGGAAAATGTCAGGATAGTAAAAACTTATATCAAGGGCTTGTGCAGTATTATAGCTGTAGGAATGATGGGTAGGATTCCCATCATTTAAGCACATGATGGCATTGTCGTCAAATATGTTTGAAAGTATTTTGCCTCTTGGGTTTGGCGTGGAACATCCCCATAGTTGATGTTTGGCATTAAGGTCACCTACAATAAGAGTTGTCTGTAAGAAATTGAGCCATTGTTCCATCGTCAATAAGTGTATTGTTTGGAGGGTGATACATATTGTATATGTTGATGGCTTTGTTTTGATTGAGGTAGACTTTGATATCTTGGGCTTAGAGGTCTAATGTGTTTGAAATATTAACGGATATGTCCTCATAGTACAAATTCTTGATTAAAAATGCTAGGCCACCCCCTTCAACAGCATATACAGATGGATCTTCAGACCTTACCCTGAGTTATGGAGGGGCCGGAATTAACATAATACTGCAAGATGGAACGGACATCAAAATCAAAGAAGGAGCAGGACAGATTTCGTCAAACTTCACTTGTGAACTGACAGCTATCTGGAAAGCCCTTGATGTATGCCTTAACCAACCATCCCTGCATCAAGCAGAAGGAAATTTAATATACAGTGACTCCATATCCGCTCTAGAAGCAATTCAGAAGGGCAATACTAAAATCACACAGAAAATACACTCGTTACTTACCCAACTGGAACCATTGGAGAATAACTACATTCTACAATGGATCCCTGCCCATGCTGGGATCGGGGGTAATGAAATGGCATTTGAATTGGCAGAGGAAGCCAGAAAGTTGAGCCAAAGGAAAGAACAAATGTCATTATTTGACGCTGATTCTTTGTCAAAATACAAGATAATTAAACAATAAATAAGAAAAGATCAAAATGCGAAATAAACTCTGAGAGAAAAATGACAAAAACTATAACAAGACTTAGAACAAAACACTATAAAGGAATAACAATACATCCAGATGGCACAATAACCTATAGGGCATGCAATAATTGTCCTGGTGTGGAACTTACACCTACCCACATATTCTCATAGCCAGCAATGGCCGCAGCCTTGCAGAAAATTGACATAGACCCAGAGCAGCAGCTTTATACACCCAAGTTAGTGGACATTGCTGCTGCTGTGATGGAGATGCATGGAAACATCTGAGGCTTTTTATTGGACACGATAACAACAACGGCATTCCAGAGTAAAATAATTTATCAGAGATAGATACATATTTTTCATATGAATTAAAATAAATATAATCGATACTGAGAGAGAGTTGAATTAAAAATATTAGAAATTTATTATCTTCGGAAACAAACCGTATCTAAAATATCTTTTTTTTGCTGCATGTTTAATTTGCATTTACCTATTTTACATATCTTTGATTGTATTTAAAAATTGTTAACCAATTCTTCATACTTTTTGCGAAGTGGTGTTTTATTAATTTGTTATTTGATGTTATTAGGGTTCTTTCCTGGTATTCAAAAAGGAAAAATACGTGTCGATCAGTTATATTTTTCAATTTATCAAACAATTTGGCCGCTGAATCTCTGATTCTGGTAGTGCGCCATCTGGCGAATAAAATTGTAACTAAAATCAATTTCGAATTTTTCATTATTTGCCATAAAAAATCCCATTGCATCCTGAACACAATGGTGTTTACCGCATTGCTCTAGCGCAAATATTCGTGGAGTTATTAATTTTTAAAATAGTGCGGGACTTTTGGATCACCCTGTATATATACGTGAAATAAGAAACTCCTCTTCGTTCTCGTTTTAATTTATTTAAGTATTAATATTGAAGAGTTGATTTTGTAGATATGTGATATTCATTTTTATATATATATTCATTAATATATATGCATATTTACATAATTATATATGCAAATAAGTACATTATTAGTAAGTGATTTTAAATAAAGTATACGCATATATATCAATTATAATATACTCTGTTTAATTAATTTATTTTTGAATGTTTGGATTTGGCAGCACTGTAATTATTGTTGTTGTTGTTATGAATATATTCAAAAAGTGTATATATATAACATTAAAAGATATATAATTAAAATTTGTTTCTTAGTTTGGTAAAACATATTTACATATTTAATTGAAGGGACATCACACTATTTATAGGAAGTTCTAGGGACCAAGATAAATATTGGAATTAAAGATGTTAGAATATTCCAAGTATATCAGCACCTGACTTTTTTCTTCTATTTTCTCTTTTTCTTTCACAAATTCTATTCTGTTGTTGTTGTTGCTTATTCCTCAAGTAGTTTAAACGATCTCTATTAGGTTCCATTGTCTCAGTTTTTCTATTATAGTCCTGGGATTTTCCCAGAGGTCTTTCTTTTAATAGTTCTATGATGTATTTCTACTATAGATGTGTGAAAAATTAGCAGTCGTTTGTGGCTGTCTCCACCTCAATCATCTCTCTCTTTATTTTTCAAATCTTTTATACAAAAACAAAATTTACATACATGTTAACTGCTTTAAAATTTACATATTAAAAGAGTTATATTGTACAATTGAATTTAGAGATTTTGGTTTTATTTGCATACATAAAATTGAATTAAAGGAAATGAGAGGGAGAGAGAAACTATGAACAAAGCTAAACTGGAAATTTACTTTCTATCATTCAAAATGTATCATATATATATGTATATATTCCACCACGGCCACCCAGATTTGTTCATTTGTCTTGTCATCAGGATTGAACGAGTGGACAAAATGTCTGACTTTTCTGTGTTGCCTGAAAGTATATATAAAAAATTACTAACAAGATTTGTAAACAGATCTGTCGTTGTTGTCGTTTATTCCTCAAGTCTCCATTACGATCTCCATTAAGATTCATTGTCTCAGCTTTTCTATTATAGTCCTAGAGTTTTCCCAGAGGTCTTTTTTAATAGTTTTATATTCTATATATTCGTCCACGGCCACCCAGATTTGTTCACTTGTCATCAGGATTGAACGAGCGGACAAAATGTCTGACTTTTCTGTGTACTTTCCTGAAAGTATATATAAAAAATTACTAATAAGATTTATAAACAGACAGACCAACGTGTGGGAGAAAGTTAAAAGCTTTTTTTAAAAAATGGAATAATAGGAAAATGTTATTAAAACAGACAGAGGTTTAGCCAATTTATACTGTTTTGTGTATATCACTTATTGATATCGAGCATTCTGGGGACATGGATTCCATAACCCGCAACGGACTGTCCGAACTCAAGGCGACTTTAAGCTCCTGATAGGATCCAGACTTTCCTTCGGTGAAGGTCTCGTCTGGTGTATATATTTTCCTATGCTGTTCTAAACTTTGTAAACTTCCTTTTGACCGTTTACTAGATGTCAATAAGCTGTTTTTAATTGTCACTTATTGATAAAATGTCCATATTTGTTTTTCTATAGACTCCTATCCTTCCAGATAAAGTCTTTCAATTTTGCTTTGTATTCCCCTATGTATAGTATCTGTGTCTTCTCAGTCGGTCTATTGTTCATATGCAACTTTTGCATATTCAAACATTCTGCTGTTAACAATTGAAGTGATCATATACATATATATGTTATATATTTTAAAAATGAGATTTCTGTTGATTTTTGATTATCTTGAGGATTAAGCTATGGTAATGCAATCTTGGTTAAAATCTTGAAATTATAATAATAAAAATGGTTTTGATCAGTAATTGCTTTAATTGAGCTAAAAGAATATATATATAAAACATAATTTGATAAAATTACTGCCTGACTTAAGGTGTAAGAATAAAAAAAATGGAAAACTTATTTACATAATGTACAAAAGGTTTGAGCCGGCCATCGGGAAACAACAACAATGAGTTTTTATAATGGAAGCGTGACCTCTGGCGGTCTATTTAACAGAGTATTTGAATCTATGAAATATAATTTTAAATAAAATAATATTTTAATATAACATATACATATATATACATATATATATATATAGAATGAAGTGGCTAAATCATTGAGAACCTCCCATTATATTTCATCTCCCAATGAGCGATTGAAAAAAAAATCGACTTTATGTAAATAAGCGTAAAATATGTATTTTATATTATATAACATATATATATGGCGCCATATACATTTAGGTAAATATGTAAAAAAGGTTTAAATATCAAATAAAACACATTCGGCTGTTCACGTAAATAAAAAAAATCTACATTTACTACGCCAATTACCAAGTCCTTAGCGAAAAATAAGAACTCCAATGTAGAAGTACAAATTGGGTTTCTCCGAAAGTTTTCAATTCTATTTACATATTCACTTGTTTTCTTTTCGCCACCTCTCTAATTAAATTTTACCATTAGATGATAAAATAATTAACGCCATTTTACTAATGAACTTCTTCCTGTTTGAAACATTAACTTTTCTTTACTTTAGTTGTGGATAACTTTTTGTGTGTTAAAATATTGTATAAAATTTTCTCCGTGTTCATTATAAATTTATTTGGTAGGGATACACTTTGCTTCTTTGTTTATAACTTCCTCAGAAATTTTGTAGACGTTGGAAATCTGAAACGTTGGTTTAGGCAATCAGCTTACCCGGGTAAGAAAACCGCAGGTTTTAGCTTTTTTTTTTTTTTTGCTTAATAAATGCTCTCAATGATCCTCATATTCTCTTGCACAAGTCCGACTTCAACGGTGAATTCAATTAACCAAATGAGGCTCTGGTACCTTGTAATTGTAATACAGTTAAACCTGTTAAAAGAGAAAACGAAAAATAGCGTGGTGAGTTTCTTTTATTAAAATTAAAATTACAAGCTTTCAAGCAAAATGCTTTTCTTCAGGTAATCCAAGAAAAAATATATGTGGAGAGGTAAATACACCCACCTAAGTAAGATTTAAAAATTAAAGCAGAATTGCCACGAACAAGCACGTATCAACACACCTAGAGAGCGAGCGAGAAATTCAGTTTAAAATAAATAAAATATATACATAATTCGGGAAAACACTTGAGGTTAAACTTCCTTATGCGGGGTCCATATTATTACAAAAAGCTATGTACTGCGGGGTTAGTTCTATTTTTCTATTGAGGCTTGGAATTTTATTGGAAACCAAAGCCTCCAGGACCAGTCGTTGATATTTTCCGCTTATGTTACTGTAAATACATTGGGTGTCTGTGAAATCAAATGAATGCTGTGTTTCTGCCATGTGCATTAAACCTGTGTTTAGCGCTCCCTCTAAATAGCGCCTTCCTCTTTATAGCGCCCGATTTTAAATACGTAGTACGATGCGATTTACATTAAAAGTGACCTGTCTATAGCGCCCCCTTTAAATAGCGCCTTCCTCTCTATAGCGCCCGATTTTAAATACGTAGTACGATGCGATTTACATTAAAAGTGACCTGTCTATAGCACCCCCCTCTCTATAGTACCCTATTTTAGTGAGTCCCAAGAGGGGGCGCTATAGACAGGTTTAACTGTAGTATATTTGATTTATATGTAGGTAGACAGTATATAGGCAGTCCTCCTAGCCACTCACAATGATTATCATGCCCTATCCCATGTGTGTAGATGATTTACATAATTATAGAATTCTAAAAATTGAATTCAAATATTTGTAACACAATTAAAATAATGTGAAAAAATGCATCTCCTTATCGTGTAACTGAAAGTTACTGATGGCTTGCGCCATCTATCGGAATAAATATCAACTATTCCAGAATGGGCATTTGGCCAATTCTCTGGAATAATTAAAAATTAACGAATATTTGATATATATTCCGATAGATGGCGCAAGCCATCAGCAACTTTCAGTTGTACGATAAGGAGATGTCTTTTTATTAATTTATCCACATTATCCCAGTACGATTTCACATTTGTACTATTTTTTTCACAATTTAAAAAGTTTTAAAATATTTCTGTTAATATAATAATATCCAAGAGATATATTCAACCCTTCAGTGTAACATATATAAGCCGTCCAATACAGTATTAGAGCTCTAAAAAAACTCTCTGGTAGATTAAACTGGCGAAACCGCTGGGAGGGTTCACTACTGATGACTCAAGCCCTTCTATTAATTTGTCATCGCACTAAGGACAGTAGAAAGTTTCTATAAAGACAAAGATCACCTTTCCCGTCAAAATAGACGTCAAAAACTAGACGCCATCTATTGACCGTCGCTGCAAACTAGCGGCCTCGGGTCGGTGACAAAGCCTTTGGTCAGTGACAAAATAAAAAGTTTGTTTTATCTGAAAAATAAACATTCGTGTTTATTGGTTTTCTTTTTATATATATACATGGAACGCGTTATTGCTTTATTATGAAAATATAACTCTTGAATTATAAGTTTTCTTCATTCCATTTTAAAACGCGAAACTTTCGAGTTAAGGCTCTTTTCAACGGGCCTTCTACCTTGTATTTAGAAAATGGTCTCTTGAAAAGCAATTGGCTCGAAAGCTCACCTTTTAAAATGGAATAAGCGAAACGTGCCTAGTGATAGGTGTGTGTATGTGCACATAGCGCTCTCCCATTGAAGAATACTTCAAAATCTTGTGAATTTGCATATATATATATATATATAGTATCAACAAAAATGCATCGTTTTATTGCATTTTTAAAAAGGGGGAGAGGTGCACTTTTCTGCATATAAATATCCCATCACAAAAATTATAAAAATATATATAATAAAGATTTTTACTGTTGCCTATAGTATACTTCGCGTATATCACAGTTTTGAACAGTTCCAAAATGCTATGTAAATATAAAAGGAATATTTGCATATTTCCAATTCTATGCACAATATAATAGAATTGTTTACTTCCCTGTCGCCATAGAAACAAACATATTGTGCTCATTTTATGGCACGGAGCTTTTTTCCTGTTAAACTTCCAGGTAGTGAAAATTGAAATATGTTCCACATGAATATTTTAGTTTCCATCTGACATCGATATGTAAGTAAGTTTCTCGGCAGTTGCATAGGTTACATAGTGAAGTTTTATTTCAGAATTAAAGACTTATATTGAAAAAGTTGTATAAAAGTGAAAAATTGTATATTGGGATCAAGTTGATAAATTAAAGAAAAAAACTCCTGATCGTGAAATATGAAAATTACTGATGGTTTTATTCCGATAGATGGCGCAAGGCATCAGTAACTTTCAGTTGCATGATCAGCAGATGGTATTTTTCTTGAAGACTTTTATTGTTGTACATTTTTTAAATCAATTATTCATCATTATTATTCATTTAAAACGATATATGCTAATAAGACTACTACTATGTGGTGATGATGATAAAACGTATTATTGTAGAGATAAAACTTGAGTAAGACTGTCTCGTAGATGCGGTCGTTGAACGATCAGTAGTAACGATATATGCAAATAAAACGCTGGTGATGATGATAAACGTATTATTGTTGTATGGAGAATCCATACAGGGCAATGGGCCCTAATAAAAGCTTTTTTGTTGTTGTTTTTGATAAACGTATTATTGTCGATATAAAAATTGAGTAAGACTCGTAGATGCGGTCGTTGAACGATCAGTAGTAACGATATATGCAAATAAGACGCTAGGGATGATGATGATGATAAAACTTATTATTGTCGAGAGATAAAACTTGAGCAAGACTGGCTGTCTCGTAGATGAGGTCGTTGAACGAACAGTAACACGACACGAAGATACTACACGAATTATCCTCTCAACACACTAGCGTCAATAGAAGTGAAAAAATCTCGGCTGGTCTGTAAAAATCCCATTAACTTTATTGAGATGATGAATGTAGACCTAATTAAAACACATCTCCAATTTCCTTCAGCATTTAATTAATGAACTTTTTTTGGGAGATCGGGAAATTAAAATGGCATTCATTTAGTTATTTCTTCGAGCTGGGGTGTAAATTAAAGTAGAGAGATGGTGCATATCGTGTTGCATAGTCCTCCAGTGAATATGTAAATAGGTTTAGAATAAATTTTGATTTTATTAGTTTTGCGTAATTATTCTGGTGTCGGGTTTTCCCTTTCAATTTTATCATACACTAGTTAAATGAACCAGGCTTCGTCCGGGTATTATTCGGGTGTTAGGCCTAACCCGTTCAATACTTTTAGTTTCGAAATATTATGCAAAAAGAACCAACCAAATTTATGTGTTATCTCTACAGCAGACATTAGCCTGAAACCAGGTTAGGTCTTCAGGAGGGTGTTCTGAATTCTGGTGTTTTGGCTTTGTCACCGGCCCGAATCCGCTAGTTTGCAGAGACTATCAATAGATAGCGCTTAGTGTCTATTTTGACGGTAGAGAGGTTTTCTTTTTATAATTGAAATTTTCATCCCTATTCTATATACAGTTACGAGCGTCATTCTTGGAATGGGTATTTCAGAAGAACTATGAACATAAGCTTTGAGGACAGTAGAATTACATACAATTATAAATACTTAATATATTAATTATAAATATACATTGGTTAAAATTTTTAATGATGAGATTTTTAAATGTTATTTGTGAATATTTTCTCAGTGAGAGTCGAATTACGATAAATATTCTGTGAGAAGTTCCAAAACTATCCAGCAACACTGGAAAGATGATAAACGACCAGAAGGCTATGTTTAGGAATCTTTTTGGTTGAAGGATTCGGAACAACTTCCATTTGAGACTCTGTCATTCGTCTCTCCCTGTGGTATAGGATTACACAATTTATTCTATAAAGGTTAATATAAACCTATCTCTCTATATTTATATTGTCGCGGAGATAAATAAAGTAAGGGCAAATTTGGGAATAAATAATTTATTATAAAGGTTGGTATTTACCTTTTAGTTCTCCAATAAAATTATATACAAGAGGTATTTATAGGGAGAGGGATAACAACTTACCCCAAGGTAAAGATAATAATAATCAGCGTCGTCAGCTACCGAGGCGTCTCGTTTTCCTTATTTGCAGATAAGACTCCGAGAACCCCTCACACCTGTGGTCCCCCTGGGGTCCATGGATGATTGACAGGTGTCCCATGAAGCTTCTTGTGACCGGAGTTGTAGAGCTACTTGACAATATAGTCAAAACCTACAGAGTGTGGAAATGATTACAATTGAATACTGGCAGTTGTCTTATAGCTGACTAGGTACACTAAACCACACTACCAAACCATAAACTTGATTTGCATATCTATATAATATCTATAATTATAAATTTGCATATTTACACTAGTTAAAACAATACTTTAAGAGAATATATATTTATGTAAATATATTTAAAATAAAAAGACATATCCTGACTGCTTACATAAGCATTTTTAGATGGCAGAGCGCCATCTAGTGAAAAAAAACTAAACTTAACGTTAATTTAGGCTTGTTCCATAATATTTGGCCAACCCATTTTTTTTAATAAAGGAAGAATTACCAACCACGAACACGTGTCGGGATGTTGCACTCATAAGTGTAGTGCAGGCTGTACCTAAATTTTACCATTTTCCCCCTTTTTTCACACCCACTCTCACTTACATATATCATTTATATATGTGTGCGTGTGTGTATATATTCTTACTGCGCTGGAAATATATTAGGAAGGCCTAGCTCATCCGTAAAGAACCCTCCCAGCAGTTTCAAGGTAATAAGACCAAATCCAAATAAATAAATGAAAAAAAAAGACAATTTTATAAAAATATATAAATACATGTAATATAATCCAATGTTATTACACTGCAATATTTGATGTATTACACTGTTGTAGAATTCTGTCGACTTAACCGTTCTGTGACAATATCGTTGCGGAATTTCTTGTTGTTCGATTTGAATGGTGAGGATTGGTTGAAACGCAGTCGTTGAGTGGCAAGTGAAGCACACAGTTAGGAATAATCAGGACACGTGATGGGGTTTGAAAATAAAAGGCAACTGGGTTGGAGGGAAGAAAGCTTGAGAAGAGCGGAGCGGGTTTTGATTGTTCCTTATCTGATCACATGGTGGTGATTGACTTAGCTATGAGCTGAGCTGAGAGAGAGATCTCTAGAACAGATGTTACCTTGGTGGGAGCAAGTCGAAGGCTGATCCGAACTCGGTGGGAGCCAAGTCGCTACTACATAGGTGTTGTTCCTATGGGGGCGAAAACTCTACTGACAATTCTTACTTCTCGATTTAACACCACGAGTCGTCTTCCTTCCCATTGGTCGAAGGATGGGACGTGCCCGTTTTCCTATTGGTTGACCTACTTAGTGGATCTTTCTAATTGGACCGGCGACTTTCTTTGGTGAAAGATATGCCCGGCCTGATAGGAAGTATCGGGTGTTAGTTCGACTCTATTTACTTCCGTGGTTGTCAAATACGTCCGGTTCTGTCCGGAAATGTTGGGCGTCTCTATACTAATATAACTTCTGCGGATACTAGATACGTCCGGGCTTTGCTAGGAAGTATCGACTGTACAAGTTATTTATACTTGTGCCCGCTTTTAGCCTGCTTCCTATGTCTTGTTGCCACTTTCTTTCCTCCAGTTACCTTATTCTTTATTAAATCTTTGAAAATCATACATTGTACATGCATAGTGGGTCGGGGGGCATACAATTATATACAAATTATGACAGATGCGCCCCCTACATGTGAAGAATTCAAGAAGGGGTTAGCCTGAGAGAATTCTGTAAGGTGAAAAATAATTTTGTGGGAAAATTAGTTGTGGGTATTGAGAGTCTATATACAAGCATTGGTGGCGATATAAGAAGTAAAATAGAATGGTGTTGATGATATAGGTTGAGTATAATTAATAGAAATCAAAATTTTTTTTTTAATTGTAAGAAATCAAAATTAATGCTATGGTACATAGTGGATTAAAAAGAAAGGAAAATGCGCCTAACTAATTTCTACTCGAAATTGGAAAAAAATCGAGGGAGTTCTATTAGGGCTTTTGAGAAATCAAAAATAATATAAAAATAAAAAGTTGGACGAAATCAAAGTAAATGCTTGGTTGCATGGTGGGGAAAAAAAATGCTTTGTTGCATGGTGAAAAAAGAAAAATGCCTAACTAATTTTTTGCTCGAATTTTGGGAAAAGAAATCGAGGAAATTTCATAAGGTCTTTTGAGAAATCAAAAATAAAAATAAAAATAAAAAGTTGGAAGAAATCAAAGTGAGTGCTTGGTGGCATGTTGGGGAAAAAAAAATGCTTTGATGCATGGTGAAAAAAAAGGAAAAATGCCTAACCATATTCTCGCTCGAAATTGGGAATGGAAATCGAGGGATTTTTATTAGGTCTTTTGAGAAATCAAAAAATAAAAATAAAAAGTTGGAAGAAATCAAAGTGAGTGCTTGGTTGCATGTTGGAAAAAAAAAAATAAATGTTTTGTAGCATGGTGGAAAAAAGAAATAGGAAAAAAAAATGTTTTTGTAAATCAAAATAAAATATAATATCCAATTTTAAAAGAAAACCAATGAGTTTTCGTTGATTTGCAACTATGATAATATAAACTAATTGGAAAAAAAAAGATAATTAATGATTAAAAGTGATAATAAGTTGAATAAATTGATAAATTGATTATATATTTAAATTTTAATTGAGAGAAAATAATGAAAATGATTAATATGAAAAATAATAAGGTGTTTTGAAATCAAAATAAAATAAAAAGTGGTTGAGCGAAATCAAAGTTGAGTACTTGGAGAGAAAAAAAAATGAAGAATGAAAAATAAAAAGGTTTCAACAATAAAAGATGATTTAATGTTTTTAGTTTAACCGAAAACCAATGAGTTTTCGTTGATAATTGAAGTTATGGTAATATAAGCTAAGTGGTAAATAGAATGATAATTGATAATTAAAAATGATAATAATTTGTATAAGTTGTTAATTGGTTAAATAATTTGAATTTAATTGAAAAATAGTAAAAGTGATTAATGTATAAACAATAAAATGTATTGAATTGAACCCTTTTGTACCTATATGCCCTGATCTAGATGTTTTAATTGCTCAATTATGCCCTATATCTTTTGTCTGCGTGTGTGTTGTGGAAAATGTTAGAAGTCTGTTGTGTAAGAAATTTGTGTCGTTTTGTGGGTGTGGAATTGTAAGGTAAAAATCGATGCGCAAACTCGAATTGGAATCCAAAATCGGTGGCATAGAGAGGTTCCCAGTTGACCTCAATAGGGGACCTTCTCATTGTAATTAGAGATACGGAAGTGGGGTGTGTCGGGCAGAAACAAGGGTCCCGAAGTAATGGGATCCGGAAATGAGGCGTGCGGGGGAGCGGGGTCCAGCCTAAACTTACCCACCCACTGTTTGCACGTAATTGGAGTCATGGCGACGTCTTTATTTCTTCGCGGGAAGATATCTGCCTCGCTTCTACGTTTCCTGTCGGCCTAATTGCCTTTGTGCACGCCTAATTGTTTTTTCTAATTGAATCTTTTACTTTCGGCATTGGTTGCGTTGTGTGTGTGATATGTTTTGTGTACGAAATTTTGTTTTGTTTGTGGGTTTTACTTGTTTGACGATGTCTTGTGTCATGTGTTATGGTCTGCCAATACATTGTGAAGAGATGAGTTGGTGTAAGTTCGACGTTATTTGTATTTTGAAAAGCCGGATGTTGTATCCATTTATTAAATCGAATGGTCGTTGTGACTTTAGTAAAAAATGCTATTCAGTGATATTAGAGTGGAATTGAGTGAAAATGAGGCTTACGACGTGAACACGTGTTGAGTGGAGACGTGTCACAGGCGTGGTGAAAGGCGTCTGTGGCCTGAAATGAAGAGTTTTGTGGGGTGACCTGTGACACGAATCGAAAAAAAAAATTGTGAATGAAAAGGTGTCACGCGAAGTCCTTGTTTGTACAAAATCTAACCTGTTCTCACTATGAACAACAAATTTATTAAAGTCATATATCGAAATTTCTATTGTTAGTGTATATGGCACCTTTTAAGGTGAACAATGTTTTAGTGTTTTGGGTAGACGAGATGATTGTTACTAACGACGGTGCATGCGTTTGTTGGTTGTTGTCGTCTTTTGGCGCGAGTGTCGCGCTTGTTGGGCGGGTTGTGCGTGTTTGTTAGGGTGAAAACCGTCCTTTGGATGGATGTTGTCGGTGTATTGTTGTTGCGAATGTCGTGATTGTTGCTAAATACGTTTGTGGGATTGTTGTGAGGTACATTTTTATGGCGTGGCGACGTATGGTCATGCATGGATTTTGTGTGGTAAGTGTGTGAGCTGTATTGACACGTTTTTTTGGGGATGGTGAGGGTTGAAGCCGTTGTGGCTTGTATTTGAGGGCATATAGTACTGGTAATTGGGTTGAGTGATAAACATGGTGGTGGGGTCAATGAATGCAGGCAAGGGTTGTCCTGTGTGACAAATTTGGTTGCAGTGCAAGTCCTTTCGGACAGGTTTGGCCTAGCCCGTGCGTGCATCCATTGAGTACAAGGTTAGATACATGATTAAAGGGGTAGGTAGGTTTAGCTATGAGTCCAAAGTCAATTTCTTGACGCCATAGGGTGGGTGCCTACCTCAGTTCAACAGGTCTCCTCTGGGACGCCTTGGTTTGGGGTGGTTGGCTTGGGGCTCGGGACTGCTCGCACCGTCCGCGAAATTGAAGTGAAGTTCGGTACTGGAATATCGTTTTGGGATCGTTTGTGCTGTCCCGGATCGCGCGGATTGATTTCGGGGACGGTGTACGGCATGGCGGTGGATGACTCCTCGGTGGTCGGTGTCCGGCCTTGGTGACACTCGCCTGGGGTTGGCGGGGGTTGTGTCCGTCGTCCTCCCCGGGGAATGGCGCTCCGGAATTCCGTCGCACTTTGCGGGTCGTTGACACGTCGGAGGGCCACGGTCATCTGCCATATGATGGCCGCTAGAAGGCGTCTGGTCGCCTCTCTTCTTGCCCGCTTCTTTTCCGCTGGGTTTGTCATTGCCGTTTGATTTGCTGGTGTCTGGGCTAATTTCCATCTTGATCCTGATTAAGCTCCATAATATCTTTATCCTGTCGACTCTGTGTAATATAATCCAAAGTTATTACACTGCAATATTTGATGTATTACACTGTTGTAGAATCCTGTCGACTCTATGTAATATAATCCAATGTTATTACACTGCAATATTTGATGTATTACACTGTTGTAGAATTCTGTCGACTTAACCGTTCTGTGACAATATCGTTGCGGAATTTCTTGTTGTTCGATTTGAATGGTGAGGATTGGTTGAAACGCAGTCGTTGAGTGGCAAGTGAAGCACACAGTTAGGAATAATCAGGACACGTGATGGGGTTTGAAAATAAAAGGCAACTGGGTTGGAGGGAAGAAAGCTTGAGAAGAGCGGAGCGGGTTTTGATTGTTCCTTATCTGATCACATGGTGGTGATTGACTTAGCTATGAGCTGAGCTGAGAGAGAGATCTCTAGAACAGATGTTACCTTGGTGGGAGCAAGTCGATGGCTGATCCGAACTCGGTGGGAGCCAAGTCGCTACTACATAGGTGTTGTTCCTATGGGGGCGAAAACTCTACTGACAATTCTTACTTCTCGATTTAACACCACGAGTCGTCTTCCTTCCCATTGGTCGAAGGATGGGACGTGCCCGTTTTCCTATTGGTTGACCTACTTAGTGGATCTTTCTAATTGGACCGGCGACTTTCTTTGGTGAAAGATATGCCCGGCCTGATAGGAAGTATCGGGTGTTAGTTCGACTCTATTTACTTCCGTGGTTGTCAAATACGTCCGGTTCTGTCCGGAAATGTTGGGCGTCTCTATACTAATATAACTTCTGCGGATACTAGATACGTCCGGGCTTTGCTAGGAAATATCGACTGTACAAGTTATTTATACTTGTGCCCGCTTTTAGCCTGCTTCCTATGTCTTGTTGCCACTTTCTTTCCTCCAGTTACCTTATTCTTTATTAAATCTTTGAAAATCATACATTGTACATGCATAGTGGGTCGGGGGGCATACAATTATATACAAATTATGACATACATAAATGATTTATTTGAATTTGTGGTCTTATTTCCTTGTGTTTATAATCTATAATTCAAATTTTGTACCTTATCATATTCCAAACTACAATTATGGTATTCTCAATAATTTAAAAAAATGTGTCAATTTTCCCTATCCAGCTTTAAATACGTATTTTAGAGCCTTTCTTAAGTATGTTTCTAAACTCGTTTATTCCTTGAGAAGCCATCTCAACCACCATTCCATATATTTACATATCTCTTATATGCATATAGGACTGAATGAGAATTGTCAGTAATGTATTCTGCCGCCGCCGGGATCAACCGTGTGATTATTTACCTCGGGGTTATTGCAAAATCAATGGAGAGCTTTTGTAATTATCGGTTTTCTACCACAGAGTATGAGAATCATTGATTTTTCCACTTCTTTTTCTTACCTAGCTGCATATTGGCTGGAAACTATTCCAATTTGGAAATTGTACGAGTTCTCCATTTTACTTTATGCCCAATATATAGGTTCTAACTTAGATATTTTGTGTTCTCTTGTTTTACTCTCTGTGATATAGACTGATTATGTAATATACTGGTAACATTTACATATTTACCTCTATATCTCTAATAGGGATTGGTGGCAGCTCTTTCGGTACATGAATTTCATCATGTCCTTTCTTTTCTACTTTAAACTTCTACTCAAGCCTTGTAATTCAACAATTTATATAAAATAAAAGAATTTAAAAGCGCGAATGTTTATTTTATACATAAAACGAACTTCTACTGTTCTTACTGCGATGAAAAAATATATTGGGAGGGCTTGGCTCATCAGTGGTGAACCCTCCCAGCGGTTTCGCCAATTTATGGGTTCACCACTGATGAGCCAAACCCTCCCAATATATTTTTTCATCGCAGTAAGGACAATAGAAGTTCGTTTTATGTATAAAGGAAACATTCGCGCTTTTAAATCCTTTTATTTTATATATATAGATGGCGCGTTATTGCTTTGTGTTAATTCAACAATTGTTTATGTAAGATAGTTCCCTGAATTTAGTCTTGTTGCTTGACGCAAGCATCCCTTGTGGGGATATCGCGTCTGATTTGAAGATAATATATAAAATAATCCCGCAACTTTGAGTTGCATAGTTTATGTTTATTTAATATACACACAGTCGGAAAGGTATGCAAATATGTATTTATAACACAAGAGGGGGATAGATTAAACAATTATATGACAATAACGCGCCATCTGTTGTTATAAATATTAACTATTTTTTAAACGCCAACGTGTGTGTTTATTTTTTTAATAAATATTTTATTTTACTATTATTATTATCCCTAGTACACAACACATGTGGTACAGGCCATGATAATCATGGTGGGTAGTAATTGGCGATTGATTTTACTGTAAGTGCATGTCTACACATGTGAAAAGCAGTTTGAGTTTTTCACTTTTACAAGTGTGCCAGAGTCTCTTTTGGTTACTTGCACTCACTGGTGGGGTTTGGACTTTTGAAAGAATCGGGAGCCATTGGATCAATTTTATACTCATGGACAAAACTTAAGGAAGTTGTACTTTTTAGCATGTTTATCTGGATTCAGATAATAACTCTGAAAGATATTTGATACACCGTGATATTTTTTTAAGCCAATGAGATAATCAATTGTGAACAGAATTGCCCCTGTCTCCTTAAAAAAAAAAAAAAAAAAAACGACCGGCGACCTAGAAATAGGAAACTTTTTATTTCTGAAAAAAGTCCCCAATACAGGGTTCGAACCCGTGTCTTGGCTGTCAGAAATCGACGTTTTATACTACTCATCTACATTATTACATACTGTCCTTAACACAATAATAAAACAATTAGGAGCTATTAGAGGAGTCTGGTAGATTAAACTGGCGAAACCGCTGGAAATGTATACCATTGACGAGCCGCTGGCATATTCCCAACATTTTTATCATTACAGTAAGTACAGTAAGATATTTTAAAATGATTTAAAAAACTATATTTGCATATCTCTCTCCAAGTTTCTCTATTTAGCGCCATGGCACAAAACCTGGCCAAACGATCCTACCATTTGTCTAGCAGACGATCAAATGTCCCCAGACGCCAGCTCGTCTAATTTCGGAGACTCCATAGGACGATCAGTTCTGGGGGCATGCTCCTTTTGGGTTATGGAGCTCACTCAAGTAGTCCTCCATTTTTGTTGCTCACTGAATGTTGTCTTTTTTCTTTTACAATCATCCTATGTAGATACCAAGCATGAAGGTTTTGTAAATTATATATTCTATATTTTTAATATTTATTATTATATAATATATTTATAAATTATTATAAATAGATTTTTATACTGATTAAACTATATGAATTATTATATATATAATATAATTATACTTTCTTACACATTTTATAGGAATGGATATGTTAAAGTATATCTTCAACTACCTCTATGCAAATTTTATTGATGATTGAACAGTAGTATTGGCAGCGGAGAGTAACAAATACTGATTCGGCATTATGTATATATGGGATATGTAAATTAACCTTATGCAAATATGGCTTTATGTGTAAGTTACATTTGGGAAGGCACCTTTTGAAAATACATTGTATTGAGAAAGATAATGTGTTCGAAAGCCTCAGGATCGTGAATTTAAATAAGGTCGATCTATATTATTTTGTAATTATGTAGTCTTCACAAGCCTAGTAATTAAGTTGCACATAACAATATAATGATTTCATAACATCCTATGAGAGGAATGATGGAATCGGACAAATTTACCAAAACAGATGTTTGAGCTGGTGAAGTGGCAAGGGCTGATTTTCAGCCTAGATTACAACATAAAAAGCCACGGGAGGAGACTACTATAATAGTATAAATGTATTTTTTCTATAAATAATAATAATAGCTTTGATATAAAGTGATTGTTCCTCCTCCCCTCTAAATTTCTTTTCCTCCTTACTCATGTACATATATAACCTTTTAGGGGAATCCCCTTGTGTCCCCAATAGTGTCTTAATAAAGGTTTTTGTTGTTGTTGCTCTGATATGAAACCATATTTGCCGAAGAGCATTGCTTGATGTAATTCCTTGTAATTATATCTAAGCACCTCTACAGACCTATAAGCTTATGTCCATAGTTCACTAAACACCCCTAAGCTGCCTTCCATAGTAAATACAGGATATATAAGAAAACCAATCCAATACAATAGTAGAGCGGTCTGGAGATTAATTTGGTGAAACCGCTGAGAGGGTTCACCAATGATGAGCCAAACCCTATTATTCAATAACTTTTATCATTGTAGTAAAGTCTGTGGAGATTATATTTGATATGTAAAAATAAACGCATTGCCAAAGATATATAATTATTACATTTTGAATATAAATATATGTAAATACAATTAAATCGTATTTGCATATACAAAATAGGAATATGACATAAAACGAGAGAAAGAGACAATTTTCATTTGAAAAAAAAAACTATTTTTCTTTTAAAGAGAGAAATAAATGAAAACGTAACACACAAAATGATTACGACGTTAAGCGGATGTGTTGCCAAATCAATTTAGACTAACCTGAACTCGATGATATTTTTATTTTTCTATTTTTTTCCAGCATCGCGCGCCCGCCTCTCGTCCTATTCTCTGCATGGATTTATATCGGGGCGTGACTTCTAACTGAATGGTAGGTCTGTCTTGTTGTTTTACTGCGGTTCTGTAATATCTTTCAGAGTTATTGTTTGAATCCCGATATACATGATGAAAGGTACAACCTCCTTAAGTTTTGTCCATGAGTGTATTTAAAATGACAATTTTAAAACTCCTTATTGTCTTATTTTCAATGTTGAGAGAGAGTCGGCATTATTAGAACATCAGAGATTTGAGATTTAAAAATATTTTATTGACATCATACACAAGGTGGTATTATATAATAATCATAAAAAGAGGGATATATGAAAATATATGGTAAAAGAGTAAAATATATACAGTTATTATAAAGTAAATAAAGCTTCCAGGGCTAAGTTTCTTGTTCAAATTTGTATTTTCAAGTTTTCAGACTTGTCAGTCCTTCAACAGGAGTATAACAATAATAAATTGATGATATATACTATTTTTATACACAAATTAATTTTTACATATTTAATTTAACAAAAATAATAATAATAATAGGTAGAATATTTACATATTAGATCACATAATAGAATATTTGCATATTTAATTATTAATGATATTGAAAGGTGGAGAAAATATATATTACCTTCTTGTGTGTTATAAACATTTTTTTGTAATTATACGTGCATGGTTGGAGGCCACTCGCTGGTCGAGTGATATCTCGTGATCTCAAATTAAACCTTGTAATTTCGTGAACTATTATGGTGTATATTAATCTATGGGGTAGTGTTTGTTAATATTGTTTCATATGTTTCTGATATTTCTATGCATCTGTTTATGCTTTTTTGTCGTTTGGTTATCATAGATTCTATTAATACAGTTATGTAAAGTCCAGGAGACAAAGAGTCCTCCTCCAGACAGTAAGTCACGTTCTCCTCTCATCTCAAGTCTCAGAAAGAACCTGTGAATTGATGACTTGGCAGACGCGAGGATGAGAGAGATGATTCTGATGAGAACATCAGAGAGGTTAGATCTGTAAGAGAAAATGTAGGATGAGGTGTACATATGGATGGTATGGGGGAACGAATCATCGTCTGGGGTATATCAACCTCTCGTGAGGGACCGCGGGTGTTGTTTGTGTATGAGGTGTGAGATTACAAGATGGCAATATTCCTGGAGGAAGATTTAGTGACATACCCTAGTGACTTGTTTGTTGAGACAAACGACTACAGGGCAACTTGCCAGAATTTGTCTCCATTTCCTGGCACCAGTTATCACGGGATGTATCTCACGTTTTGTAATCCATAAATCATATCCGGCCCATTACATTACCAGAGTATTGGAGGGAGGGTGAATTTATCTTGATATATATATTCTGTTTTTAATTAATTTAGACTTTCGAGTTGGATGCTCTTTATCAGTTCATCTCACTCACGTTTTATGGTTGGTTGATACAGTTAAATACTCCCAACACAATCATATTACCCTATTCCTTTTTTGTATGTGTCTTTTCATGTTTTCTTTGTTCATTTTAATTTTTAAAAATATATATTTACCTTAATAATCGAATAAATTGCATTTCCCAGAAATCATTTTTTTAATTTGCATATTACAAAAGTGCTTCAAGATATGCAAATTGATATTATTTTACAAATTTTTGATAAAGAGATCTCATGCAAATAAGGTAAGGTCTTTATTGTAATAAATTGCTATAAATATTTTATATAAATATTACAGTATTGAAAATAATCACACAATGTTTCTGCCATTAAAAAAATCGAAATCGAAGTTTTTTCTGGGTTATGCAACTTTTTTGTCACAGTGTATACGGGGAAATATATATTGTATTCTACACAAAATATACATTTCTATTTCACGAAGCACTATTTTGGATTTAAAGTAGTTATGTACTATGTACTAAGTGAAATTCTCAATCTGCAACCCCAAAACACATCATTGACTGTATTGGCACATCCATTGATGAGTTCTACTCAGCATCCCTAGCAGACACCATCAACAAGCTCTACAGGCTTGATACCCTGATATGATTGTTGAGTGGAGATAGGAAAAAAGAAGAAGATTAGTTTGTCTGGCTGCATATTGTCAATATATATCTATATATATAAAAATGAATGTTTGTATGTGTTTGTTGGTCTGTATGTCCGGTATACAAATTCGCAGTAGTTCACTAATTCAAACCAAAATTTCCATACATAGGTAAAAAATAACGAGGATGACGATAGGCTATTTAAAAATATATATAAATCAATTATTAAAACTATATATTCAAATTATTCTTCTTAGCTCACGAGCAGCGCCCTCTATCAAGTATTAAAAGGTTATAAATACGTTTAAAATCTAAATCTTCTCAATATTTTATTAATAATAGTTCGCTTAATAAAACACATATAATATAAATATTTATATAATAACCGCTCTAATTTTAAATATTTGGTAGGTTTTATTTATTATATATTTTCATTTTTAGATATAACTGATCTAATTCGCCTTTTAAAATAACTAATAATAGTTCGCTTAATAACACATATAATATAAATATTTATATAATAACTGCTCTAATTTGAAATATTTGGTAGGTTTTATTTACGTATATATTTTCATTTTTAGCTATAACTGATCTAATTCGCCGTTTAAAATAACTTCTCTTGCAATATTTGGTATGTTTTATTTATTTATATATTTTCATTTTTAGATATAACTGATCTAATTCGCCGTTTAAAATAACTGCTCTAATTCGAAATATTTGGTATGTTTTATTTGTGTTCACTCTATTTCTATTTATTTGAAGTATTATAATTTCCATGTTTCAAAAAACTATTTCAAAAAGGTCGTTAGGAATATGTAAGGCCTGAAATAGCTTTACATGCGAATATTTTTGATACCAAGCGTAGCTTAATGGTTAGGTGTACGGCTTCGTATTTCCGCAACCTTGGTTCGAAACTTAGCCTGGGTGGTTTTTTTTTATATATATATATTATTGAAGCAAAGTTTTTTTTTTTACAGTACCTAAATTTCCATACATAGGTAAAAAAATACGAGGAAAACGATAGGCTATTTTAAATTATATATAAATTAAATATTAAAACTGTATATTCAAATTATTCTACTTAGCTCACGAACAGCGCCCTCTATCAAGGTTATAAATACGTTTAAAATTGATATCTTCTAAAAAAAAAGTTGATCTAAATCGAAATATTTATAGACGCTCGCTCGATTTGAAGATTTATATCGTAACTAATCTGACTGAAATTTTAACAGTATATAGAGTAGAATCTGGAAAAACTTATAGTGAAATTTTCAGGTCTCTTTCCCGAATATTCGTCGAGTTTGCCCTTTTGCTCACGAGAAGCGCCTCTATCGGTGAAGATGGGAGGTAATATCAGCTGACCTAATATACATGTAAAGTTTGGACGGGACGTTTCACAAGAGTGACATCCACGGCGCCTAATTTATAATTATAACGCATAGAGTGTTTGAATAAAACATTTAATCGGGTAATCCCGGGCGTTGCCCGGGTCATTCGTCTAGTATTATATAAATAAGAATGATAAGATTTCTGTTGATTTTGGTTATCTTTTTTAAGGATTATTATTATTTGTTGCTTGATTTTTGTATACATGAGTATTTTACGATATTGTTCTGCAGACGTGGCAATAATTATCTTGAAAGTATAATAATAAAAATTATGAATATTAGAAATTTCTTTAAAATTGAACTTAAGGGATATAGAAAACATAATTTGGTAAAAGTACTGCCTGGCTTAAGGCGTAAGAATAGAAAAAAATGAAAAATTCATTCACATAATGTACAAATGTTTTAAACGGCCAGCGGGATACAACAACAACGAGTTTTTATGTGCAAAGCGTTACCTCTGGCGGTCGATTTAACAGAATATTTGAATCTATGATATATAATTTTAAATAAAATAATATATTTTAATATAACATAATTTTAAATAAAATATTTTAATATAACATATATATATAAAGGGAAATGTATTTTTTTTATCATAAATACCATTCTCCCGTAACTTTATGTTATATTCTTGCCTGAAAATCGGCTCTAGCCACTTCACCAGCACCTCTCGTGGGATATCATGAAATGAAATCTGTCCCTGTACTGATGAGGGCCATAGCCTGAAACCATGGTGTACAGGTTATTGGCTTTTTGTCTGAATTTAGCAAAACTGGTGTTGTGGCTTATTCTTTATCATCACTAGTAAAGTTTTGCACTGGGGTGATGAACAAAATTGTTTTAATGCATTTTTAAAGGGAGAGGTACCATTTTGAATATCATCCTCCCGCAACTTGATGTTGTATATATATATATATATATTATAATATCTAAAATGCAAATATTTTATTTTTTAAAACATATATTTTATTTTCATTCATTGACTGTTCTACATTTTTGACCATAGATTTAGAACATAACACTTTGAATATATTTGTTGTAAATATGTATAGTTGACCTACCTATTCACGAATATAGGATTCATTTTATAAATTCTATATTACTGTGAAAAATAATTTTAGGTGTAATTTACTTCAAGTATAATTCAAAATCAAAACTACTTGATGGGTAAATAATTATCTTTCCTATTTTCACGACTGCACCTTCAATTCTCTATCTTTTTCAACAACAAAACAAAATATTCATAACATATATATAAATATATATATTTTTTTACTTATCCCTAGTACACGTGGTACAGGCCATGATAATCATGGTGGGTAGTTAGCGACTGCTTTTACTGTAAGCGCACCACATATCTACACATGTGAAAAGCAGTTCGACTTTGCACTTACAAATGCCATGCCCCGTTTGGTTACTTGCACTCGCTGGTGGGGTTGGACTTTTGCAAGAATCGGGGGCCATTGGAGCATTTTTTTTTAAACAGAAAAAAGTGCCCAATACGGGAATCGAACCCGGGTCCTAGTGGTCGAAAACCAAACGGTTTACCCAGCCTTCCACCGAATTCAGAGAATTAATAAAATATTAATAATATAATTTAATATCTACACATGGACCAAACATAAGGAAGTTGTACCTTTTAGCATGTATATCGGGATATTTTTATGCCTAATTAAGGGGAGAGGTCCTTCTGGTACATTGCGTTAGATAACGCGTTAATGCTTTATAAATTTATTTATAATTCTCAGCGATAGATGGCACTAATTTGGCGATAATTTTTAAACCTTTTCTACCCGTAACCTTGATTAAATTATCCCACTACTAATTAATTAGATTTTAAACGAATCTCCTCCGTAATTCTATTATCTAATTATAATTAACATGAAAAAGGCCAACATGAAGAAATGAAAAAAAGTTTTTCTCCTTTTTTTTTTCTTTTTCTCCATAAAACGCCTTAGGCTCCTTTTTTTTCAAAGAATGTTTTTTGAGATTATTAAAAATTTACGAAATAAAACAAAGTTTTTTAAAGACTTTTCGAAAAAAAGAATGATTGAGGAATAAATGTTTGATATTCTTCTTTTAAAAAGTTTTTTTTTTTCTTGAAACTTTATTTTCTCTTATTTGTGTGTGCGTTATAAAAAAAAGTATATACAGAGAAAAATAATTATATAACAATATTTCAATGGGAGGAAATATAACTTTATTTTTTTGTAATATTCTTATTGGAAAAGATGGAAATGTTAGTAATGGCCTTTATAAACTCTCTCTCTCTCTCTCTCTCTCTCTCTCTGGTTTTGAAGTTTTTCCTAAATGTTATATCCAAATATATACGTATATATATGTTATGATTATTTTGTTTTGTTGTTGAAAAAGATAGAGAATTGAAGGTGCAATCATGAAAAAAGAAAGATAGTTATTTACTTATCAAGTAGTTTTTATTTTGAATTACTTGAAGCAAATTACACATAAAATTATTTATCACAGTAATATATAATTTATAAAATGAATTCTATATTTGTGATTTTAAAAAATAGGTAGGTTAACTATACATCATATTCACAACAAATATTCAAAGTGGTATCTTCTAGATCTATGGTAAAAAAAATGTAGAACAGTCAATGATTGAAAATAAAATATATGTTTTTTTTTTTTATAAAATAATTGCATTTTAGGTTATATAATACTTGTATATGTAGAGAGTTGATATTTTGTAATAGAATTATGTATTGTGTTTCGTGTATTACTGAATTGAAAGCTGTTGTGTATTTTTTGTGAAGTTGTGTTTGAGTTAGGAATGATATTAGCTATTGATCTTCTGGGAGAAAAAAGAACAGAAGTTGGCGGCCATCTTGTTTATGTAGTATTCTATATGATCCCTATATCGTCTGCACCCAATTACTGAACCAAATTGAACTGCAAAACTACTGGGAGAGTTTGATACAGATTTACTTATGCAAATTTGTTATATAAAAGTGAAAAACGAGACGTATTTTTAATGTATTTCTTTATTGAAATGTGTGACAAGCTTTCGAGTATTGATCTTCCTCAGGTTTACAGATGGAAGTAGGACTTATGAAGAGTTAATACTCGAAATTTGTTATATAAAAGTGAAAAGGGAGACGAATTTTTAATGTATTTCTGTATTGAAATGTGCAACAAGCTTTCGAGTATTGATATTCCTCGGGTCTACAGAATGTAGTAAGCCTGAGGAAGAGTTAGTACTCGAAAGCTTGTCGTATATTAATTTTAAACAAAGAAGAAGCATATTGTAAACTTGTCGTTACACATGATAAGTTAATGATGTCGGCGGTAGTGGTGCAGACAGATGAAAAGGGCTGTTGTCCTCTGCTATTGTGTGGAGCAGCTATTTGCAGCGCCGCTGTTGGCAGAGTTGGCTGGATCGAGGCCAGACTCCAGTTACTGACCCACCGCCGCTACACCGGCTTTCCATACACCAGGGGTCTCTCTCGATATATCACTTTTTTATATTTCATTAGAAAATTATAATGGGATTTTTCCATAACAGCAGAGTGCATTTAAGAAAGGCATATATATAATAGGATAATTACATAATAAATAGTACGTGAACACATACATATATCTATATATATATAAATGAATGTTTGTTTGTCCGGTATACAAATTCGCAGTAGTTCACTAATTCAAACCAAAATTTCCATACATAGGTAAAAAATACGGGGAAGACGATAGGCTATTTTAAAAAATATATAAATCAATTATTAAAACTATATATTCAAATTATTCTACTTAGCTCACGAACAGCGCCCTCTATCAAAGATTAGATTAAATTATGCTGATGCAAACAAATAGATAATGCTAATAACAAACAATTATAATTATCTAAATATATATCACTCGGGTAGATATGCACCAGAAAAGGACAATTCTGGAATAAGCTTCATAATCAAGAATTAGTTGGACATATGGCGCAATCCATCAGCAACCACGATCAGGAAATGCCTTTCTCTTAATTTATCGACCTGAGATCCCAGTACAATTTCACTTTTGTTCTTTCACATATATAATGTTGCCGTAAGTTGGTATTCGTATATCAAAAGTGGCACCACTCCCTTTAAATATGAATTAAAACAATGTATTTTAAAGGGAGAGGTGCCACTTTTGGTCTTCTTCTTTCTTATCTCCACTCAATCATATTAGGGTATCAAGCTTGTAGAGCTTGAGACTTTTGATGGTGTCTGCCGGGGATGAGTGGAGTGGCAACCATCATGAATGGGTGAAGTAGAATGTGTCTGCCTTTGTCATTAAGACTGGGAGCACTACTCAGTGGCAGGCCGACTTATCTCCAAAAGAAATGGCCGCCTCTGACATGAGAAACAGACGCCATGTGCAGCCACTCCTAACATGGAGTACAAATGCTGCTCATCCTGTATCCCTGGAGCCCTTACAAGGTACTATCATCCGGGCCAGCTGAACCCAGGTTTTTTTAGTGAGCTTGTTACTGTTCCCCCTCCTCCTTTTTCATCCGGGCTTAAGACTGGCAAAGGCGGAGTTCCACTTTTGGTAAATGTATATAGCGCAAAAATTGCGGGAAGATCGTATTCATGTATCTGAAGGAGGCACCTCTCCCTTTAAAAGTTCATTAAAATAATGAGTTTGTCCTTTCACCCCAGTGCTGAATGCAGAAGTGGGGGATAAAAAACTGTGCCACAATACCAGTTTTGTCAAATTCAGACATCTCTATATATATATAAATGAATGTTTGTATGTTTGTCTGTCTGTATGTCCGGTATACAAATTCGCAATAGTTCACTAATTCAAACCAAAATTTCCATACATAGGTAAAAAATACGGGGAAGACGATAGGCTATTTTAAAAAATATATAAATCAATTATTAAAACTATATATATTTTAGTCAGAAAATGATGATGACGATATTGCTGTATCATGTTTGATTATCAGATACAAAATTATATCAGGAAAAATTCCAAAAAGCAGAGACCACGGGTGAAGCCAGTTCATTTTTAGTATGCAGGAACAAAATTCTAACAGAAAAACATTCATTCGAGCAGAAGACACAAAGCCAGATCATCTCTTTATAAAATATCGCTTCTCAGACACAAAGTTTGGAGCGGGACGTTTCACAAGAATGACATCCACGGCGCCAATTTATAATTGTAACGAATAGTATTTGAATAAAAACATTTAATCGGGTAAAACCCGGGCGTTGCCCGGGTCATTCGGCTAGTAAGTTATAAAATAAATAAAGCTTCAAGGCCAAATTTCTTGTTCAACATTTTATTTTCAAGCTTTCGGACTTGTCAGTCCTTCAACAGGAGTATCACGAAATAAGTGAAATCAGACATAAGTGAAAAACCTGACATGATGACATGATGTTTCGAGCTATGGCCTTCATCAGTACATGCCATAGACCGAAACCATGGTATAAAGGTTGTTGACAATTGTCTGAATTTGCCTAAATTGGTGTTGTAAACACATTCTTTTTATCCCTTCCTATATGGCCTGCACTGGGGTGATAAACAAATGCACATTGTCTTAATGTTCTTTTGAAGGGAGAGGTGCCTCTTTATTGTCCATTTATATTGTCAAATAATGCTAAAGGAATATAATATTCTCGTTGGCTAAAAGGACACTCTCCCTTTTAATAAATGCATATAAAGTGTATATGAATTAATGCTTCATTCATTACTTTTAAATACAATGTTTATTATATGTCATATCTAGTATATTAATTAAAAATGTGAGTTAATTCATTAATATGTCAAACATGATTTATATATATATATATATTATAAAAATAATTATTGAAGAGATTTTTGTTGATTTTTGATTATATCGAGGATTATGCTATGGTAATGCAGTCGTGGTTAAAATCTTGAAAGTATAATAATAAAAATAGTGAAGATTAGAAATAGCTTTAATTGAGCTTAAGGAATATATAAAAAAAACATAATTTAATAGAAGTACTGCCTGGCTTAAGGCGTAAGACTAAAAAATATAAACTTATTTACATAATTTTCAAACGGTTTGAGCCGGCCATCAAGAAACAACAACAACGAGTTTTTATATAGGGAAGCGCGACCTCTGGCGGTCGATTTTACAGTAATTATTTCTATAAATTTTAATTTAAAAATTAATTAATATTTTTCTATAACATATATATATATATTGTTAACAAATTATTAGAAATCTATATTTGAATTAATTATCTAGTTAGTGCAACTTTCAAAAAGATGTGGTTTTTATCTTCAAATCTATATATATAAATTATAATATTTTATAATATAAAAAAACTATCATGGAATTACCAGATAAAGAAAATAGAGTATATATATATGTGGTATATCCAAAATAAATCAAACGATAATGCATCGAAGTTTGCCGCGCTTTATCTTCGTCTGCGGTATTAATCACAGACGATCTTTATCACCCCCAGACTTTTTCTTTTGGTATTTTTTCTCTCATTTTTCCTTCTTCCATTAGAACATTTCAACATGGGTTTCTCCTCTCTCTCTCTCTCTTTACATATTTACATAGTTTTATTATTATTATTTTTTTATAGCGGGGATAATGGTGAAAATTGGATCTTCTTGTTTATGCTAACTACAATAACACCTTTTTGTCGTTTCAATGTTATTCTAAATTTCGTTATAAACGGATATAACGTTATATGCACTCCCCCTCCCCCTAAATTTAAACACAAAACAAAAAATACTTTTAAAAAATAAATAACCATTTATTTATATAAATTCCTAGAAAAAAAAAGATGTAGAAACCTAGTTGAAAAGTATTGAGCAAATTTTTGGATGAATGATTTGCATATTAAATTGTCTTCTTGATTGCTATTGGTCTATTTTCTTATTTACATATTGTCACAAGATAAAAATATCAGATGATTAAATAATATGTTATCCCATGCTGTGTATTAGTTGTTCTCATTGATCTTTAATATGAAGATGGTAACTTCGTCCATAGAATTTGTTAATTTGCATTTTCACATATCTTGTGATTTTTCTATTTCTAATCGATATTTTACCTCAGCACTCATTTGCATATTGTTCAAAACTCGAATATTCTGTCATATCAAATCCCGATATACATGCTAAAAGGTACAACTTCCTTAAGTCTATGAGTGTATTTTATCATACCAACACATTTTTAGATTTAAGTTTTCCTCGAAATGTTCTCCGTTGCGTGCACCACACTCTGGACTAAAGTACTAGGAGAGATAATGATAAATCTATTTGCATAAAAGGATCCATTCACACTCCCCAACTTTATAAATCCCTTCAATAAAGGTCGTATTGTTATTTATTGCTCTAAGAGCATTAGATTAGGCCTAAACTCAATTAGAAGGGCTTGGCTTTATTCTCAAGTATAAATGGAGAAGTGCGGGGAAAGTTTTCCCAACATTAGATAAGATAGCTTTCGCTTTAGAATTATTTGCATAGCTGCGTTAAATTCGCGATTGCAGTATTGGGCTTTTATAAGAAAAGGAACATTCTCTCAAAATATTTATTTTATTGTTAGAATTCGCCAAGCTTTCGAGAGTTAGCTCTTCAGCAGGGTCTTAATGAAAAGCATAATTACTATATGGGTTAATTAATAATGAATGATATATTTGTAAATATATGCCATGATTTACATATTTATTATGTAATAAATAGATAAGGCTCGAAAGCTGCAATTCGTTATTTTTTTTCTTTTTAATACTTTTATTTCTTTTAACTTATATCTTTTATATATCTTTTATACAAGTATATATATGTACTATTACTCTCTCATATATAAAACTTATATATTATATAACTATTAATTATTATTATAATTATTTGTAACTAATAAATTTACTAGCAATGTGTTTCTTTTCAATAACATCATCAAATATTATCTCTACAGACCTTACTGCAATGATATAAGTTATTTAATGAGAGGGCTTGGCTCATCAGTAGTGAACCCTCTCAGCGGTTTCGCCAAATTAATCTCTAGACCGCTCTACTATTGTATTGAATTGAGATATATCCTGCATTTTCTATGGAATAATAGCAGTTATTAGTCTGTTAACCCCCCTGAAAACGAAATGGTTTGTTGTGTTGCATATTGTTTTAGAGTTAAAATAGATATTATGTAAACTCCAGTGTTGTACCGAAAGAAGCCATTAGTGGACAGTTTACAGTATCTAAATTTACACTTTGTTGTTGGACGTGTTTCGTAACAGTGCGGTAGTGAGTGAGCAAGTTAGATTGCGGACCTTATATGGAAGAGAAATTTGCATAATTATCTAAGTGTGTGTGGATGCTATATGTATATTGAGATTCATTCTCGATGTTTTGAACAACAACTACATTCTGGAGAATCTGTGTAAGACAAATGGGGTCTTAATAAAGGCTTTGTGTGTGTGATTTGAACAGTAAAATATATGAGATATATAATAAGGGCAAAGGCAAGTAAGGGCAGTAGAAATTGTTTGTTTTTTAAAGAATCATACGCGTCTATAATAGTTTGGAATTTTCATACAATAATATATTGAAATGTAGAAAAAAGGAAAGGAGAGAGAATATATCAGACCAGGGAATAAAATTAAGACATCTCTTGATCAGGTTATTGAACGTTTCTGATGACTTGCACCATCTATCAGATTAAGTAAACGTTGATTTAAGTGTATTTCAAACTATTTATCAACAATATTTTCTTATAAGTTTGTTAAAAGCCTGATGCAGTCTATTATTAAAAGTACAGAAATCCTGAGGCGAATAGTTTATTGTAAGGTTTCTTTTATTTATTTATTTATTTATTTATTTTCGAGCATTCCTTGCCTTCTTCAGGAGTGAAAAAATGAGGAATTTCACTCCTGTAGAAGAGCAGAAATGCTCGAAAGCTCGGCGCTAAATGAAAAAAAAAATCTTACAAGAAACTTTTCGCCCCACGATTTCTGTGCTTTTAATAAGATTTTCCTAATTAAATAAGAAATTTCTTTTATAAAGTGTTTATATGAATTTGTTCATTGCAGCCTTTTTTTCTACTTACTTAATCACGATGACAATGCAATTATTTCTATATGCAAAGACACAAAAGAAAATTATATGTAATAAAATGCATAAAATACACTACACTTTTTTAAATCAAAACACCTCTGAAAATCCTCACTTTCAGGCTTTTCAAAATATTCTTCGAATTCTCCTTTATTTCAGGTATTGAGTCAAATCGAGGTCCTTTTAAGACTCTTTTAATTTTAGGGTAAAGGAAAAAGTCGTTGGGAGCAAAGTCAGGAGAATAGGGTGGCTGGGGTAGTAAAGCAATTCCGTGTTTAGCCAAATATAGTTGTACAGTGACTGCTGTATGTGGCCGTGCGTTGTCATGATGCAAGAGTCAATTTTTCTGATGCCATTTTTCGGGTCTTTTCTGACGCACAGGCTCTCTTAAACGCTTCAATACATCAAGATAGTAATGTTCATTAATGGTCTGACACTCGGGCACGAATTCATAGTGTACCAATCCCTTTACATCAAATAAAGTGATAAGAAGACACTTAAGCGTCGATTTTTACACATCCTTGCTTTCTCTTGCTTATTCGACCAGCTTTTAATCGTGCAAACCATTCAAATGTCCTCGATTGTGATAGGGCATCTTCTTTAGAAGCCTGCTTCAAGATTTCAAATGATTCGGAAGCTGTTTTCCCTAATTTAAAGCAAAACCCTATGCAGACTCACTGTTTTTCAATACAGTCTATACTGAAATTCGAAAATGTTCTGATATACTCGAGCTTATAAATTCGATAAAACGTGAGCGCGTGCGTCTATGTGATCAATGTTTATTTATACGTGTTAATAAATGTTTTATCTATAAGGTCCTTATAAAATTACTTCATTATTTTGAATATTTTACGTGATCCAGTCTCATTCCTGGAAATTATTGATCACACGTTGTATTTGCATATCCACTAAGAACTACAGAATTACTAGTGAAGTCCTTCCAATTGACTCATACCTCTTATTTACATATCTGTCCAAAATTACACCTCTCTTTTTTTTAAATAACTATTTATATATATACCATCTTTATATATACATTTATTGAACAATATATAAATAAGAGATATTCAAATGAAAGAAATTATTAAAATGCACTGTACTTTGGGATTATGCATAATAAAAATGAATAATAAAATATGTACCGTATATACATATGCATTTACATATTTAAACCATATTATGTATATGGGCATAAATATATATTCATATATAATAAGAATACAAAGGAAATTTTCAATTTCTTTTGAAATATATATTCTATATATATGTTGAGGGAAATGACAAAACAAACTATTTCTTTTATGAAATCTGCCCAAAATATTGGAGTTTAAGTTTTCTTATTATATTAAAATCTCCGAGAGAAATGTGAAGAATTCCCCAATAATCCACAAAAAGAGCGGGAGAGATTTAATTCTAAACCATATTTGCATAGTCGCCAGGATGATTGAATTGGGTTTATTAGATTCTGGCCCACAATGCCATGCGGGATATAAATAGGAAGCTATTTATTATGCCTAAATATTTTGGATAGAAATCCTTTGAAGAGAGAAGGAGAAAAAATTATGGATAATTTTTTTCTTATTTATTTAGGAAGAGTTCTTCGAAATATTTGCATATGTGTGTGTGTTCGAACTTTTTTATTTCAGAAGTAAAAACTTGAACCTGATTGTTTTATAGTATTTATACATATACATTGTATTCAGGGGGAGGTTATCCTTTACATGACATATTTGCATATTTACTCCGAAAGATAGAGGTCTGGTGGTTTTGTTCGATCAAGAGGCGAGTTCGTATCCCGCACTAGACCATTATATATATACTAGACGAATGGCCCGGGCAACGCCCGGGGTTTACCCGAGTGCGAATATATTTTAAAAACGTTGTCTTGGGTGGTCGCTATTGACAGGGTGGTCTGTATAGACAGGTGGATGTACCACACTGCTGATAACAGGGTTGCCTAAGGTGACCGCTATAGGCAGGGTGGTCTGTATAGACAGGTGTATGTATCACACTGCTGATAACAGGGTTGCCTAAAGTGACCGCTATAGACAGGGTGGTCTGTATAGACAGGTGAATGTAACACACTGATGATAACAGGGTTGTCTAGAGTGGCCGCTATAGACAGGTGTATGTATCACACAGCTGATAACAGGGTTGTTTAGAATGGCCGCTATATACAGGGTGGTCTGTAAAGACAGGTGGATGTATCACACAGCTGATAACAGGGTTGCCTAAAGTGACCGCTATAGACAGGGTGGTCTGTATAGACAGGTGGATGTATCACACAGCTGATAACAGGGTTGTCCAGAGTGGCCGCTATAGACAGGGTGGTCTGTATAGACAGGTGGATGTATCACACAGCTGATAACAGGGTTGTCTAGAGTGGCCGCTATAGACAGGTGTATGTATCGCACAGCTGATAACAGGGTTGTCTAGAGGGGGGCAGGGAGGCCACGTGTTCGCTGGCAGCCAATGGGCGCGCATTCTATCCGTGAGCTTCAGACATACAGACAGAATAAGGCAATTATATAAGTATATATATATGAGATCGACCTAAAAAAACATGGAATACTCATTGTCTCTCCTGGAGGTGGTCCTTATTGGAGGTTGAGTTAGATCAGGCCAAGTCGTTTTTGATTTTATAAAGGTGTGCGCTCACGGAGGTGGTGGATTGTGGCATTGGTCGTTCCTGAGAGGTTTTCTGGGATATATTTAAGTTGCATAAATATCAATAGATAGAGTGTTACTCCCGTCGAAGGGAATATAAGGCCGAAATCTTGAGTTCAAGTAATAAAACCTGATACCGGGTTGGTCTTCGATATTTTATTTATTTACATATATACCATTTATTAATTTATATGCGTGTGTGCTGTATGTGACACAAAACACCATAATGACCGTTTCATTTGCATATATTTTGATATTCGTATAACGGCAACGGATTTGGTTCATCACTAGAAACCTCTCTAGCTGTTTCTCCGTTATATATTATGTAAATATTAATGGCAGGATATATGTAAATATGGTTAATATACAAATTAAGGAGAAATATTTTTCTTCAGCTATCTGGAGAAGAGACGCCTCCTTCTAAAAGATAAATAAGTGAATATCTATTTCCCAAATAAAACAACTGTCCATAGAATCAGATTAATACCTTACCCAATATTTCCTTTCTACCACCGGCTATAAAAGCAGAAAAAAAGCCCAATATCATATTATATATGGGCATCCAATATCACAGCAATCTGATGGATTAAATTGGCGAAACCGCTAAGAGGGTTTACCACTGATGAACCAGGCCCTTCTATTATATTTTCATTGCAATAAGGAAAGTGGGAAGATGTTTTATTTATAAAATATTATCGCTATAAAATAGTTTAATTTCGTCTACATAGATGGCATTCTACTGGCTCTTATATTACATAAGCTACCTATATGCATATAACCTTTTTATTTCAAGGGCGTTAGGCGTTTGTGTGTGTGCGTGTGTTATGCATGCGTGTGCCTCTGCGTGTGTGCATATGTGTGTTGTGCATCTGTGTGTTTATGCGTTTGTGTGTGCGCGTGTATTATACATGGTTTTCGTCTGCGTGTGTGCATTTGTGTGTTATACATGTGTATGGGTGTGTTTCTATACGCGTGTATGTGCGCGTGTGTTTATGTGCGTACATGAGTATGTCGACTCGAACATTCACAATCCTAAATTGAAAAAATAAAAACCGCATTACAGTGTATATTTTAATTTTATTTTCGTCGATAGATGGCGTTCTATTTTCTATACCTTAGTTGCATAGCTGCGCTTTATTCTGATACATTTATTCAACGTTATCTTTCTCTTTTTAAAATCTATCAAATTCAAATTTGTTTCTTTTTTTCAAATTATTTTTTTTTACCTTTATATCAACAATTTTTTAAAAATATTTAATTAAATTTTCTCTCTAAACTTTTTTTTTGTTTTTTTTTATTTTAACCAAGCGCCCCCCATTCTAAAAGTCTATACCTAATTTGTTATCAACTGCGATTTCTACACGTTGATAAAAAAATACGACAAAAAAAATTAATTCACAAAACAAAATTTAATAATGAAAGCTTCTTTTTAAAGACCCATTCTCTCTATATATATCCTTAAATTTTTCTCAAATAAAAATTTTCAAAAAAAAAATTTCAGTTCACTTTAAAAAAAAAAGTAAAATATCTTTCAATTAAAACTTTCGGTATAAAGATCTTTTTCCCTTTTTTTTTTAATCAAATTGAATTTTATTAGTAAAATGAGGGGAAATTGGATTGAGAGAGGATGCAATAGGAATAGATAAATGGCTAAAGAGAGGGCAATATAGTTACGTAAGTTAAAGAATTAAAGAAAGACAAAAAAAGAAGATTTAAAGATTACAATAGTAAGAGTTGCACATGTCTTTTTTCACATAACCCTTTCCCCACTCCATACTTTAATTCCATTTTATTTACTCTCCCTTTACCCTCTATATATATAAATATGTTATATAAAACTATTATTTTATTTTAAATTATATTTCATAGATACAAATACTCTGTTAAATCGAATTAAATATGTATATACAATAATAATAGTCAAAGGTAGCTTCGAAACTTATATTTGAAATCTTTATACACATATGTATATAACATAAAACTGTGGGAAGATGGTATTCATGTACTAAAAGAGGCACCTCTCCCTTTAAAATACATTAAAACAATTAATTTTGGTTCATTCTCTCAGTACAGAACGTTATGTTGTTGATGAAGAATAAGCCACAACACCAGTTTTGGTTAATCCAGACAACAGCCAACAACCTGTATACCATGGTTTCAGGCTATGGCCCTCATCAGTACAGGGACGGCTTCTATTTCATAACATCCTACGAGGGGAATATACTTGTAACGTAGAAAAAAATTGAAAAGCTTAGCCTCAATATATATTGTATCGAAATATTAATTTTCATATTTACATATCACGCTACTCTGTATACTTCCCTTATATTTTATCAATTTCAGTTTGTACTTGTGTCTCAAATATAATTGCTGTGTCATCCTGAAGTTTGTCTTTCCTAATTCTCTACGTGACAATATTATAAAATGTTGGAATAAAACGTATTAATTAATATTGAAAAAGATTATTTAAAGATACAAATGAAAGCGCATAACAATAGAAGATAAATTATGCAAATCTTTCGCTTTTCAACGGCGAAATTATATCTGAGAGTGAGCACGGGATTTTTTATTATTCTTGCTACCATTATTATTACTATTATTTTTTACTGTATATATTATCTACTATAGATAGAGTTTATCGATACTTAACTAAATACAAAATACAACTTTGCTTTATACCCCCTCAATACAATTTACCCTATTTACATATTTCCTATATATTTACATATTTGTCTAGTCTATATATGTAAATCGGTATTCGATATTTTTTTTCGGAGATCGGAAAAAATAATAAAGGATTTAAAGCTGAATTTGTTGCTCGTCGAGCTCTTTCAACAAAAGGGATTATACCCAAGGGAGCCCTCAGCCATTAAAAGCTTCCAACATCTGTGAGCTTTCTTTTTATATTTTTGACCATAAATTTCCTTTCAACATCGTCTGCTTTTGGAAGAGAAAATGGATCTGTGAAAGACATAAAGTTGTAATAATATTGAAACATTTGTTTTTTAAATAATTTATATATGTATTAAAGAGTACTCTTGTTTTTTATGAATCTTTAATGTTTTTTCTTCTAAAAAATAGTTAAATATTATTTATCTTGATATAATTTTTGTTTTTATCTGTTTTATATAGGCCTGACACTTGATCTTCTTATTCTGTAATAGGGATTACAGGTTCGCTATTAGCTCCGGTTCGTTTTAGCAAGATTATATTATATTAATATTGAAATTTTATACACCTACCTACATATTCTCATGTCCAGTAATGGCCGCAGCCTTGCAGAAAATTGGCATGGACCCAGAACAGAAGCTTTACACACCCAAGATAGAGAACATTACTGTGATAAAGATGTACGGAGACATCCGAGGCTCTTCATTGGACACAAAAACAACAGAAAATTGACATGGACCCAGAACAGCAGCTTTACACACCCAAGATAGAGAACGACTGCTGTGATAGAGATATACGGAGACATTTGAGGCTCTTCATTGGACACAACAACAACAACAGAAAATTGACATGGACCCAGAACAGCAGCTTTACACACCCAAGATAGTGGAGATTGCTGTGATAGAGATGTATGGATATATCTGAGGCTCTTCATTGGACACGACAACAACAGAAAATTGACATGGACCCAACAGAACAGCAGCTTTACACACCCAAGATAGAGAACGACTGCTGTGATAGAGATGTATGGAGACATCTGAGGCTCTTCATTGGACATGACAATATGGAAATTTGATTTATTCTTTATATAAAAGAATAAACAGAATTTATATAAGAGAATGATTGTACAAGCTTTCGGACAAGATGTCTTTCTACAGATGTTTTATTCTTTATATATTTATTGCGTTTTTTAAATATACTATTGGTGGCTTTTGTGTTTCGTATAAATTTAGAATATATTTTAGGAGACTTTTCTTCTTCTCCCCCCAAAAAAAAAGTTGATAATCGTGACTCAATTGAAGAGATTTGCTGCCATTCCAAAACAAAATTCTCTTTGAAGAAGTTCATCGAAATATTTTAAATAATTATTCAGTCTAAAATAAGTTCGCTCTAGAAAATAGTGAATCTCACTGTTTCTCATTTGCGTGATGGGACATTTCAATTATAAATACACAATGTGTCCATATAATAAATCAAACTGTCCTCTAACACCGCTAAAATTTACCATTACAGAATAAAAAGATCATCAAATTCCTATAACCCAAGAATACCGGTGATTTACACGTCTTCTATTCTACACGAGAATTTCTACAGTACCGTTCTATTCTGTGGCCCTACACTTCTACACTACATTACAGAGATTTGCACAGATAAATGGTATGTAAGATGACAAGAAATATCTTTGCATAGATTATTGGTATGTAATATGACAAGAAATATCTTTGCATAGATTATTGGTATGTAAGAAGGGGGATAGATTTGCATAGATGACTGGTGTGTAAGAAGGTGAATAGATTTGCATAAGTGACTGGTATATATGAAGGACAATATGTTTGCATATATGACTGATATGTAAGAAGGGGGCTAGATTTGCATAGCTGCGCAGATGGTGCGACTGAGGGATAGAAAAACCGGGTCGGTGTCCATGTCCCTCCTGCGCTGCGAGCGGCGCGTGCTGAGGGTGGCCACGGGCGGGGTGACGTTGGCGATCGTGCTGTGGACCATCGCCGTGTCCACGGACTGGTGGATCTACGTGGACGGACCCCCGGGCGGCATCTACATCAACGCCACGGACTCCCACTTCTACCACAGCCGCTCCGGACTCTGGCGGGTGTGCAGGGTGGAGGTCCCGGCCAATCACGGCTGGCAGCGAGGTCAGTCCGGTAACTACATTTCATTTCTCTATTTACATAACTATATAAACTAATTAAATAATCTTACCTAATCTGAACCACTAGCGCGGAGTGTGGGGAGGAGAGAGGTCGAATATATACCTCGAATTATAGCTGTGAGAGGTACTTGTCTTCAAGTAAACATTATTTGAAACTGTTTCTCCTTTGTTGTTGTTGTGTTCAATGAAGAGCCTCAGATGTCTCCATACATCTCTATCACAGCAGTTGTTCTCTATCTTGGGTATGTAAAGCTACTGTTCTGGGTCCATGTCAATTTTCTGTTGTTGTTGTTGTGTCCAATGAAGAGCCTCAGATGTATCCGTACATTTCTATCACAGCAGTCGTTCTGTATCTTGGGTGTGTAAAGCTGCTGTTCTGGGTCCATGTCAATTTTCTGTTGTTGTTGTTGTGTCCAATGAAGAGCCTCAGATGTATCCGTACATTTCTATCACAGCAGTCGTTCTCTATCTTGGGTATGTAAAGCTACTGTTCTGGGTCCATGTCAATTTTCTGTTGTTGTTGTTGTGTCCAATGAAGAGCCTCAGATGTATCCGTACATTTCTATCACAGCAGTCGTTCTGTATCTTGGGTGTGTAAAGCTGCTGTTCTGGGTCCATGTCAATTTTATGTTGTTGTGTCCAATGAAGAGCTCAGATGTCTCCGTACATATCACAGCAATGTTCTCTATCTTGGGTGTGTAAAGCTGCTGTTCTGGGTCCATGTCAATTTTCTATTGTTGTCGTGTTCAATGAAGAGCCTCAGATGTCTCCATACATCTCTATCACAGCAATGTTCTCTATCTTGGGTATGTTAAGCTGCTGTTCTGGGTCCATCTCAATTTTATGTTGTTGTGTCCAATGAAGAGCTCAGATGTCTCCGTACATATCACAGCAATGTTCTCTATCTTGGGTGTGTAAAGCTGCTGTTCTGGGTCCATGTCAATTTTCTATTGTTGTCGTGTTCAATGAAGAGCCTCAGATGTCTCCATACATCTCTATCACAGCAATGTTCTCTATCTTGGGTATTTTAAGCTGCTGTTCTGGGTCCATGTCAATTTTCTGTTGTTGTGTTCAATGAAGTGCCTCAGATGTCTCCTTACATCTCAATCACAGCAGTCATTCTCTATCTTGGGTGTGTAATGCTGCTGTTCTGGTTTACTCTTCATTGGAAAATGGATACCGTTGCCACGTTAGTCACCTTGGACCAGAATTTGGTAAAATATTCCAAGGATCCAGGGGGTACTAAGTGTGGTCAGACTTCTTCCCCCCACCCCTAAGTTTTTTTTCCCTTTAAAGATGGCAATAATGGGTTGTAGAAACATGAAAATAAAGTTTTGAAGGTTTGAAGTAAATCATTTTTACTGTCTCAATATTAGTTGGGATATTTGGAAGAGATAGAGGAGGAAAAGGAGGAGACAGGGATATGGAAGTAGCAAGAAATCATGGCACACCATGCACCCTCGGGACAGTCCTGTCTGGAGCGAATGTTAAATCCCATTCCCGTTAATCGTCGTTATAAAGACGTCCCGTAGGACGGGAAAATGGGAAGAAGACGCCGTCCAATATGTCATAGGAATGAACTAAGAGTCCCCGAGGACTCGAGTCCTCTAAATGAAAACATTCTTCTTGGACGCCCAGCCTCTCTGATTTACACACAGCTCCATCTATTGTTCCTCTGGAGAAGTTTTATCTTTCTCTCGTGACTAGAATATTGATCTCTCTCTCTCTTCATGGAATCACGCGAATTAGGATGATCATTAATGGAAATATGTAGATATTTACAGGCACGGAGAAGAAACTTAAGAAAGTGGAAAATCTTTGATGTCGCCGGTCATATACCTTTTTTTTTTTTTTAAGGAGACAGAGGCAATTTTTTTCATACTTGGTTATCTCGTGTGTCTTCAATAAAAGTTCACTGTATCAAATATAATAGAATATAATACACTGCGGTTTGTGATTGTAAAACAACACTTGAAGTTACACCGCATGAGTTTCTTTTCAATGAAAAATCAAAATTTATTTCAAGGTGAAATATTGACTATTTCTAACCTTTTTGGATGAGGTATGATAGGGTGAAATATGAAGAGTAATGATGAACGGAAAAATAAAAGTGTCAAGGGATGGGAATCGAACCCACAATGTTCCGCTTACCGGGCAGATGCCATGTCCACTAGGCTACCCTGGACGTATTTTTCCGTTCGTAAATAATACATAAAGTAACTTATAATAGTGTAACTTCAAGTGTCGTTTTACAATCACAAGCCGCAGTGTATTATATTGTATTATAAGTTACTTTATGTATTATTTATGAACGAAAAATACGTCCAGGGTAGCCTAGTGGACATGGCATCTGCCCGGTAAGCGGAACATTGTGGGTTCGATTCCCATCCCTTGACACTTTTATTTTTCCGTTCATCATTACTCTTCATATTTCACCCTTTCATACCTCATCCAAAAAGGTTAGAAATAGTCAATATTTCACCTTGAAATAAATTTTGATTTTTCATTGAAAAGAAACTCATGCGGTGTAACTTCAAGTGTTGTTTGTATCAAATATCTTTCAGAGTTATTGTCTGAATCCCGATATACATGCTATAAGGTAAAACTTCCTAATATTTTTACATCGCAGTAAGGACTATAGAAGTTTGTTTTAGGTTTTAAAGAAACACACAACACAACACATGCTTTAATCTTTCCATTTCTTATATGCAGTAATATAGATGGAAATTTTGCCGGGAGGAAATTGATTCAAAGAGACAAGGGTCGCCTCTCCCGTCAAAACAGACGTCTAAAACCAGACGCCATCTATTGACCGTCGCCGCAACTATTGGGGGTTTGCCAAAGCTGGTGTTGTGGCTTTGTCGCCGACCCGAGGCCGCTAGTTGCGGCAACGGTCAATAGATGGCGTCTGGTTTTAGACGTCTGTTTTGACGGGAGAGGCGACCCTTGTCTCTTTGGATACAGTAATATATACAATTTTCTTAAGCGAAAGAAGTTTTCCCACGCCATAAAAGAGTCCTCCGCTAGACAAGGACAAGATCAACCGCTCTCAGTTTAATATTGAGATAGAACTTATATATGCAACTCTTGGCAGATGCCAGACCTACCAGACCTGCAGGTCTGGGGGCCGGCCGCTGGTGAAGACCTCCCAGATGAGAAAAAAGCGACAGATCGCTGGACCCCACAGGCGACGTAGGACTGAGGCCGGGTGAGCTGGATGGAGCAAGGCGTACTGGTATTACATACTGAGCCTTCCGTCTAATTTCCATACTGGCCAACTTCTCACCCAAATCTTACCAAAGATGACGCGCGTTAGAAGAAATATAGCTACATGGTTGAGCCTCTGTTTGCAATGTGTTATGCAACTATGCGGAACTACCTCCCTGTAAAAGACAAACACCTAGTTGCAGATCCAAGGTTGTCCTTCAGTGAGAGGTGTCCTCTTACAAGACAGCTGTTAATTAGTGAAAATAGTCATTTTGGCGATGGAAACTATTCTCTTTAAATAGGTTTCCTCTAGCGTGAGTTTCCTCTGAGGTTATACTGTATATGCAAATGTGTTCCACTATGCAAATATAGAATGTGTATGTGTTCAGAGAGCTGCCATTACCATCGGATGTTCCCGTCGACAGAAGACATCTCCCAGGATCCAGAAATCGACACTACAAGCTTAGGTAAACCTCACTACCACTACACGGCCCGACAGCATATTTGCATACTCTCAGTCGTATATGCGACGAGACCTTTTAAACTAATTAAACATAAAAATATGTCGATGTCATGGTAATTTGCCCCATTATATAATTATAAGGAGATCAAACCTCAGATCCCCCTACAATACACTCATGAACAAAGATTAAGGAAGTGAAAAGTTTTTGATGTCGCTGGTCGTATGTTTTTTTTTTTAAGGAGTCAGAGGCGATTTTCTTCACACTTGGTTATCTCGTGTGTCTTCAATAAAGTTCACTGTGTATCAAATAACTTTCAGAGTTGCCGTCTGAATCCCGATATACATGCTAAAAGATGCAACCTCCTTCAGTGTTTTGTCTCCATGAGTGTATAGCTCGGCGTTATGTGCCCCAGACCACACCAGGTCCGCCATGGCTTTCTCCCTCATCAGCCTCAGTCTGATGCTCATGGCTCTGGGGTTCAGCGCCTACACCTTCAAGGAACCTCGGTACATGTTCAAACGGCTGGCTGCAGGCGTTCACTTCCTCGCAGGTAGATCCTTGTTGCATATTTACCTACCACTGTTGTATATTTACCTACTATTTTTTTGCATATTTACCTACCATTGTTGCATATTTACCTACCATTGTTGCATATTCACCTATCATTGTTGCATATTTACCTACCATTGTTGCACATCCACCTATCATTGTTGCATATTTACCTATCATTGTTACATATATTTACCGGATAGTTTTAAAACTCAGCCAACAGAAACCCGCCAGCAAACTGAGAGAGAGAGTGGCGGGTTGAGGTTTCGTTGCAAAATTAAATTAATTATAAACCCATTTTATAAGCTGGAGGCTAATTTAATATGCAAATTAATTGGATTAGAAGAGAGGTAGATTGTTAATTGTGGTTAAACTCTAGCAGGCGTGGTTCGGTGAGTTTTAACTATCCATCTAATTTGTTAATACATTTAACAGGGTTTTTTTTACGTTTGAATTTTACTAAAAATGGAAGAGTGAAATATATATTAACTGTACCAATTATAAAGTGTTTTTGCCGTCTGCTCCGGAGTTACTAAACAATAAGTAGCGTTCTATATACCAGAATGTTTCTCATTTTTACGCTTCTTTGGACAAACTGATTTTAATTTTTTAAATATTACTCATTATACTGAATTTTCAAATCTATATAAACTTTTCATCATCGATTTTTAATTCTTATTAATTAATTACCATTGTTTATTAATATGTTTTAAAATACCATCTAAATATACAGTAATACCTCGCTAAAACGAACTCCACTGGGACTGAAATATGGATTTACTATAGCCATAATTCACTATAGCCATGGATTCATTATAGCCATGGTTCACTACAGAAGAATAGAGATAGGCAAAAGACTTCGCTAAAAAACGTTTCCATCTTTGAAAAAGGCTACAGTGGGTCCTCGAAATTCAGGACATTCAACATTTTTTTAAGGATTAATAAGTCTACAACTCTTGAATTAAGGCATATATGTAATTTATTCAGTCGGACAATATGCATTTAAGTTATTTAGGAAATTAAAGCATTCAAACACGAATATTTCTTTTACACACAAAAGAAACTATAGATGAGGCGTTATTGGTTTTAATATTTATTTAGTTATTTATGAACATTGAAAGTCTCAAGCTCTACAAGTTGAAACCCTAATATGATTGAGTGAAGAGATAAGAAGATAAGCATTGAGAAAATTTCTACTTTATCTAGATCTAATTTCTATATATACCTCTCTCTATAAGTAGCAGGTATAATAACTATACATTTATTCATTGCGCTCCCTCTTTTTTAGATTTGTCATATATTTATTTATAAATTTTTCATTAGAAACGATTTTTTCATTCAAATTAACCTAGTGTTATTGAATTTTACGACCAAAAGATTTTTTTTAATATGCAAATTACGAAGCAGACGAAAATTTTAAAATCCCCGTGAGCAAAGGAGCGGCAAGATTTTTTTTTTAAATAAATAAATTTAAGAATAAACTTTTCACCGTCAGCAACTATCTTTTAATTAAATTTTAATACAGTCGCAGACAAAATTGCGTTTTTTTATTGAAATGTTTTATATTGATTTTAATATCGTGCTAATATATGCAATTAGGATAATTATAAATAAACAATCAACAAACTATTGTGGCAAAGAGATAATTTGTTCTATTTATTGTTAGTCTCTGTGAAAGTAATATTTCATTTAAATATACATATATCACATGTATCTTTCTCTTATATTTTAAATAATTGCTTTATTGAGATCGTAAATAAACATTATTTATTTACATGAATAATTGCCGAATAAATTTTCCACTATTTGCACTCTATTTTTACATTGTTCTCTGTGAATTTCATATTTTATTTATTTAGTTGCATTGTAAATGTGGTTTTGATTCTTTTGTTATTCGCGTATCATACAAAGAAGGTTTGCCTACAAAATTGAACATAGGTCTTCCTTCCTATTTGCATAAATATTTCTAAAACCATCCCATGTTTGCATACAAACATGTGATCGTGTATTTGATCGTGAACATTTTGTCTGGATTCCCTCTTTATTTACATAAGTTATTTGAGACATATCGGTATTACGGATGGTGAATATATTAGCATATATGGATTAAAAACATAAGTGTCTGATATTCCTTCATATTTGCATATGCGTCTCTAAAAAAAACGCAATCTTTGTATATGTGATTGAACATATTGGCACATGTGTCTGGCTTCCCTCTTTATTTTCATATATAACTGTGGACCTATTTGCATATGTTGTTTAAGACATATTGGCATAACAGATGGTCAATATATTAGCATATATGGCTAAGGATTAATACACATAAGTGTCTGATCTTCCATCATATTTGCATATGCGTCTCTGAAAAACCACGCTATCTTTGTATATTGGACTGGCTTATATGTGTTGTATATGTGACTGGCTTACCTCTTTATTTGCATATGTGACTGTGGGTATATTTGCATATGCGGGTTTTGACTTATTGGTGGTCCAGCCTGCACCATCCTGGTGGTCCAAGAAGTCCTCATCAACTCCGTCAAGTACGGAAAGTCCCACCTGCACAGTCTCCACCCCCCGGGGTCCATCTTCAGCTACGGGTCCAGCTTCCACATGGGCTGGTGTTGCTTCACCCTGCAGTTGCTGGCCGGGACATCCTTCCTGCTCTGTTCCCGCAAGAGGAAGGCGGACCTCGCGCCCACGGAGGAACTAGGGCAGCAGGATGAGCCGCAGATCCTCGGCAGGATTTGATCCTTTCACCGCTCCTCGACAGTCGTGGGAACTGTGTGCGCCAGGGTCAGTTTGCGGCGCACCTCTCCCCTTCTCTTACAAATCTTGAAACTTATAACCTTTAAACTATTTTTTTGACGCGTATGATTCTTTTTTAAATAAATAAATTCTCTCTACTGCTCTTACTGCAATGATAAAATAATGGGAAGGCCTGGCTCATTAGTGGTAAAAAAAAACTAGCGAAACTGTTGGAAGGGTTCACCACTGATGAACCAGGCCCCTCCAATTATTTTACCATTGCAGTAAGAGGGCATTAGAAAATTTATTTATTTATAAAAAAGAATCATACTCGTCATAAAAATAGTTTAAATTTCTCATAACATATGTTGTGTTAATGCATTATAATAATAGATGGCGTTTTAAATTGTTGTATCGCCATATTGGCCACTTTGTGTGATCTTCTTGCGGCGTCTCTCCCCCTGATTATGCAACTAGGGAGAGACAGTCCTACCCTTGAGACGGTCCTGTGTCAACTCCTCTCTAACTACAGTAGTTTACCCTCGTTTATAGGAACCTGTAACCATTTTTTAAAATTTAGACATCAACTTTCTATTGGGGGGGGGGGGGTCCCCCTCTTACTCATATCGTATACCATCTTTCCAGGGACACTCGTTTCATCTATATATTATATACATATTTACATATAGCTTATGTAACATAAAGTTGCGGGAGGATTATATATATGTACCAAGAGAGGCACCTCTCCCTTTAATTATGCATCAGAACGATACACTGTTCATCACCCTAGTAAAAGAACTATTCTAGTAATGATAAAGAATGAGCGACAACACCAGTTTTGGTAAATTCAGACATAATGGCCCAGTGCCATCTAGCAGTGAAAATACCAAATGATTGTTGTTTATTTTTTTTATATATTTCCATAAAATTGACCAATACCCTTTCTAGGAACTATCAAGTAAAAGGCCAACCGCGTACAGGTTTCGGGTTGTTGGCCCTCGTCAGTGAGGTGCAGGTTGTACGATTTAAGGGATCTTTACCCTTTCTTTTTTATTCATTTTTAAGTTAGATGATAAAGTTGCATCAAATAAATTCTTATTGTACACATAAAACTCTAACGTTTTTTTTTAAATCTTTTTTATTATATTATTAAATATACCTGTGTTACATATATATTTTCTATATTTATGTATTTTTTGAAAGAGCTTTATCAATGTATGCGTCTGATTTCGACTATTTTATTTTTCCTCTTCGTTCTATTTTATGCAAATATTTTCTATATATGCATATATAATGTTGATTATATGTAAATACAGTAAAAAAACAATCTTAAAAGGTCACATGTTTTGCGAATTTACCTGTCTTAAGAGTTCTATTTTTAGTGGAAACCATTTTGTTTTTTCCATTAATTTAGTTTTCTTTGGTATCTCTAACTCTATCTAACGCGTTCACGTCTAAATTTGATAAACTCCTAAAGACTAAATGTGTTAAACATCTTCTTCGGTTCTAAAATCACTTTATTAGGTACCGCTCAACAAGAGCAACCTAGTTTATGATAATTACAACAATGAATAATATATGATGGTTTTTCACATATTAAACAAAATGTTAACGTGGGATTTAATCCCAGTTCATGACTGTAAATTAAACATCTTCTATTAAAATATCATTTACATATTTTCAGAAAAAGCAACAGATTTATTGTGTAACCAAATTTATTCAACCTGACAAAGAATGAAGTCAATTTGATCGATTTTATGCAGAAAGAATTCAACTCTGGCGCTGTGTAATAAAAATGTTTATTGCCATAAAACTGTAATAAAAGGATTCCGTTTCAGCGAACTGTAATAGAGGAAAAAAGGTTTAAAACAAATATATATATATGGCCGTTTTTTTATTGTAACTGTAGCCCTGATTCGTTTTTTATTACGGAGGCTTTCATTGAGGAATATTTCTGAATGAAATATTCCCAATGGGATAGATATATTGGGAGATTAAATTTGAAATTATATCACCTTAAAGTATATATATATATTTGCATATACCTACTTCAATCTTATATACATAGTGTACATGTATGTGTGCTAAAATGGCACTTCTCTCTCTGTCTCTCTACTTATTTATTTCCCTTTCTCCCATAAATTATAAATTGTATATCAAATTATTCGAATTTGCTTAACTATATCAATCTTATTTACATATAGTATGTATTTAAAATAAAGGCATATTTTGGATCAATAAATTTATTAAAATTTAATGTTTCGACGAGGCTGTTCGCCTATCTTCTTCTCGGAAAAAAATTCAAAAACCTTGTAAGCTTATTATCCACGTGATGCGTGCACGAGAAGTGTTGTTTTCTATAGTATATGTTGGTGTTACCAGACCATTTAATTATAAATATAGTATGTATTTATGTGCTAAAATGGCACCTCTCCCTTTCAATAAATATATTAGAACAATGATTTTCTTTGATCCTCCCTGAACAGAATGCTCCGCTTTGAATCAATGAAAAAGCCCCACAGCACCAGTTTTGGAAAATTCAGACAAAATGCTAACCTGTATACTATGATTTCGGACTCAGTACAGTCTGAATTTTTCAAAACTGGTGTTTGTGACTTCATCATAACCTTTACCTATTGAACCAGGAGAGGGGCCAATTTTGGTACATGAATATCATCCTCCCGCAACTTCATGTTTTCTGAATTTTCAAAAAATTACGTTGAGAGCCGATACAGTTGTTATTTTTTAATAATTTTATTCTCTTTTGAAAATTCTGCGAGCTTTCGGAGAAAACTTTTCTCACAAGTGAAATATCGAGACATGGAAAAACGAGAAAAAAAATATATAGAAAATTAAGATTCTAGCTGTGAAAATATATATTTTTGGTTTTAGCTTTAGCACATCGCTTGTATTTATTGATTTTACTTCGTTTTTAACTTGTACTTCTACTGACACCGGCCAACCACCCCGAAACCCGTACGTGATAAATCTTCTGGCTAAATATATTATTGTACAATATGAACAATATATATAGAGAAAACTCACATACACAATCACACAATCCATGCGAGATCAATAAAATGGTGAGGGCGACAAAATTCATGTAAATATGTAAAGTTTATTTTTGAAAAGTGCAAATTAACTTGTATAAACACTCTCGTGAATTAAAACTATCTCTAACCAAAATTCTCAGCTTTTTAAATTGTTATTAAACCTTGTAAAAAGACATGTAAATAATATAAACATCTATAAAATTCAGTTGAAAACGCGTCAAAATCTGCTAATATGTATTTACCTAAACTTAGAATAACCAAGAAACACTTATTTGCATATTGTGTCGTTTGGTAAATATGTATATATACCAAGCCAGACGAAAAGTTAAATCCGTCCTTATATATAAATTTGAACATTTCCATTTTTTGTAATTACAATGTAGTACCTCTCTCTCTTTAATATATTATTTTGATAAATATAAGATTTTTATAATATCTATTTTCTAATAGAAAGAGACAATTTGAGAGATAATTTTTATCTTGTAATAACTAGATTCTATTGTTATATTTACATATGTGTTATATTTCCAATATAGATGTGTGTTATTACAATAATGTGTTATAATTTTTGAATGTAATAAAGCCTTTATAAATGAGCTTTGTAGTGATTGATAAGAAACACTTTAGTAATTTTGAATATTAAATTAACATATATAAATAAATTTAAATCATATAATCTATTGTGAATATATATATATTAAATATATCAATAATTTTATATATACAATAAAGCCAATTGTGTTATTGTTTTATTATTAGCGATTTTTTCAGTATCCCCATTGCAATGTAAGGCTTCTGACTTATCAGTGGTGAACCTTCCGTTATGCAAATTAAACTGACGAAACCATTGCGAGGGTTCACTACTGATGAGCCAGGCCCTTCAAAGATATTTATTATTTGCAATTATGACCATTTATTAAAATCATCAATAGAATTTTTTCTCAAGCGCTAAAATTTCAATTTTGAGGGAATTATGTTTGTACAAAATATTTATTTATTGCAATTTTGTGTTTAACTCTATGTGTATAAATATATTTTTTATTTTATTTATTTTTTGGGAATTCCCTATTCATTTTTTTATTTTGTTATATTTATAAATATTTTACTTTTATATTTGCGATGAGAAGTGTCGCTATGTGTTAATAACGTTATAATTCATTTTGACTCAAGACTCTTAAAATATTTGCAAAAGTAGGTTCACAATATGTCAATCAAAGATCAGTAAATTGTTAAACAACTTATTGCAATTATATTGATTGGCATACTGTGATTATAATATTTTCATATTTATTTTTATTATTTATTATATAATTTTTTTTTTATTAAGGAATACTCTATTTGAAAAAAAACTATTATTTTGTTGCATATTTCTGGAGGCTATGGAAATATGCAAAATTACTTAAAATCAACATGGAGTTTATTTAACTTTATATTTGATGGCGCTTTCCATAATTCTTTATCTATATAAAATAAATACAAAAATGATCAATACTTACGTTTAATGATATTAGTCACTATTAATTACATATACAATCCCTATTAATTACATAGATTATGTAAATATGTCATTTTTATTCTGGGTGCCAAATTTGTTTACTTTCTAAAGCACACTTAGCGACCAACAAACTTGGAATTCTGAATAAGAGGGAAAAATCACAACTGAAAATGGTTAGGTTTGAGCTATGATATATATACACCCATGGACAAAACTTAAGGAAGTTGTACCATTTAGCATGTATATCGGGATTCAGACAATAAATCTTGAAATATATTATTACAGTGACCTTTATTGAAGACACACGAGATAACCAATGTGAACAAAATCGCCTCGTGTCTCCTTAAAAAAAAACAGACGACCGGCGATATCGAAGACTTTCTACTTCCTTAAGTTTTGTCAACAAGTGTATATATATATTTAAAAAACACGTTTAGCCAAGCACTTTTTAAATATTATTATAATTTAATAATAATAATTTTGAATAGTCAGGAATAAATGTGGTCCCTCCTCACAAAATGTTATTGCACTATATATTCTTTATTGTAATTATTTCTGTACAAAGTTGGGGATATGCAAATTTGATACCCATGTTCTCGCTCTTTGTTCTTTCTTTTTTTCTACCTCGGAATGATTATTCATTGTGTTTATTTATTTTTATTTTTTTGGCAAAATAAACAAATCTTTTTTTGAGAACTAGTGTTTTTTCTTTCACTTTACCCCAAACATTATGAAAACTATATATGCAAATATATTATTTAGTTTCACACTGCTATCTTGTGACTTTTTGTTATTAAAACTCCAATAAATGAAAACACGGAAAGAATATTCTAATTTGAAAATTTCACTCTACAATACGTTCCAGAGTCAGTAAAATTATTAGGTGTCCATTTGTTTACCACCAAGATATGCAAATTGGAATTAATATTAGAATATTAACTTTATTAACATCATGAAACGCGATATCCCAAACTCAGGGATATTTGTGCCAATACATTTCACTGCATTACAGCAATTCGGCTATATACAATCCTGTTCAATTCATTATTTTACATAAATTAACTAAAGAAAATTGTCCAAAGAGAAAAACAAACAACAAAGCAAAACACACAGAGCAAGCATCGCAGTTCTTTTTTTTTTTTTTCTAAGATTCCTTCTCTTTTTTCCAATTCAAGAGAAAGTTGTATATGTATTTACAAAATTGATCAAAATTTTTATACTTTTCTTTTTTGTCTACAAATTCATCAAGCTGTCCAATACGACCAAATCTATTTTCCCTAAAATCCCGGAAAATTGGGCACTCCAGAAGTAGATGTCTCGCGTCTTGAATTTCACCTCCGCAGAAGCATCCTGGTTCCTTCACGGCGCCGATAGTTGCCAAAAATTTCCCAAAATTGCCATGATCTGTAATGAATTGGATATTATAAAAATTTGGACGGAAAAATCTTGGAATTCCTAATACGAAAAAGCTTCTGAAAATTTCATTAGTGTTCTCAAAAATTTCATTCATTTTTGCGTGTAAGAATGATTTGACTATACTTGGAGCATGGGGTTCGTAAGTAATTAGATCTTCAATGGACATTTGAGCTAGATCAAATTTGATTATTCTGGATTCTATATAATCTGTTAGGAGTGGAATTTTTGCCAAGCTATGCACACAGTTTGATGAAGTGGTTTTGAATGCTCTAACTGCCCATAAAATGATCTGGTACTGCATGGAGTTCAGTTTTTGTTTACAACGATTGTTTAAATATTTGAACCAAATTTCAGAACCGTATGTAAGTACAGGCCTAATGATTGTTTTGAATAAAGTTAACCTCTTTTCAGTGTCTAAACCCCACATATTGCCACTTAGTGAACATAATAAATTTTTCATACGTCCTGCCTTACACAGAATATCATTAACATGCGGTGTAAAGTTAACTTTGTTTTTCCATTTGTGATTAGAAAATTTCATTCCCAGAATTTTTACTTGCTTGACCGGCATTATTATATTGTTATTAACCTTAATAGGTATTTTGTGTCTGTTATGTAGGTATAGCATATTAGTCTTCTCTGTACTGATCGTTAATTTATTTCTATTACACCATTGGATCACATAATTTAAGGTGTATTCACTTGCGGTTTTTAGTCCTTCAATAGTCTTATTCCAGCAAATTATTGTAACGTCGTCTGCATAACATATAATATCTGCATTCATTGAATCAAAATTTATCAACAAATCATTTAGCAAAATATTCCATAGAAGTGGAGATAAAGGTCCACCCTGTGGACATCCTTTAGTTAGTCTCTTATAAAAAGTTTCTGATTCGTATGTAAATTTCACCTCCCTTTCATTATTCAAATAAGATTTTATGATCCGTATTAAATCTGAAGGAACATCATCATTATCCATTCTTTTTATAATAGCAGGCCACCATGCATTGTCGAATGCACCCGCAATATCTATAGCTATCAAGGAAGTCAATTCTTTTTGTTTATGTTTCAATATAGTTTCTATAATTTTATCCATTCCAGTAATTGTTGATCTAGATTTCATAAAACCATGCTGCCTTGAGCTCATTAAATTATTCTCTAAATAATAGTTACTTAATTTATTTTTTATTATATTCTCAAATGTTTTAGATAGATTAGATGTCAATGATATAGGTCTATAACTTTTATTTATTTCATAATTCGTTTTGCCTGGTTTTGGAATTATTTTTAAGAATGATTTTTTCCATTCATCCGGATAATATCCCATTTCTATACATTTATTGAATAATTTATGCAGAATTGGGATTATTTTTATTTTAGCCTGTCTAATCATATTGTTACTAATGTAATCAGGGCCCGGTGCTTTTTTAATATTTGTTTTTAAAATTGTTTCCTCTATTTCCTTAGATTCGATATAAACACTACTTTTATTTTTATATTTAGGCGTATAATTTCTAATCGAAATATGATCATCTTTATCCAAACCTCCAATATCATCCTGAAATAGATCGTTCATTAAACTTTTTATTTTGTCGGTCTTTAAATGATCTGGTAAATTATCTATTAGTGGTAATCCTAAATTTCTATTTTTCGATCTCAATGACTTGAATATCCTATAAGCATTACCAAATGAGTTATTTGAATGACTTTCTTCTATAAAAATTCTCCAACTCGCTCTTTTTGCCTTTTTACTTTTATTTAAATATTTATTTCTCATTGATTTATAGGTCTTTTCAAGGACCTTTCCATGTCGGTAATACAAATTTCTAATATAGTGGAAATCGTTTTTCATTTTCTCCAGCTTCCCATCCCACCAGTATGTATTTGTTTTATGATTTCCGCTTCTTGTCTTGACATTTAGTGACAGATAAGCTGCCTCTTTAATTATTTGTGTGAGAGTCTTTACAATGTTGTCAATATCTTTGATGTTTGACGCGTGGTTTATCATGGTGATAATATTATCTACGTCTTGTATTGCTATTTTTTCGGTAAATGTTTTCCAATCAGCATCTTTTTCTATAAATTTCCATGTTGAGTTTTGAACTGTCCTTTGCCTGTTAAAATTGTGATAAATGTCAAAGGTTATTGCTACGTTATCTGAAATGTGCGTCAATATAGTCGTCTTCCAGTTTTGTACCAAACCTATTGATTTTTTGTTTGAAATCGTAAGATCTATAAAGCTAGAATTTCGGCAGGTGGGTATCTTAAGATTATGAATAAATAGGTTATGTTCATCTATGATGGAGTGGAATTTGAAACCATTGGAGTTTGTTGTCGGATCAAACCAGACTGGGTGTCTAGAATTAAAGTCACCACATAGTATAATAGGTTGTTGATTGTAGGTCTCCAGAAGCTCTTGGATAAATTTTCTATGAGTGTCATTAAATCTATGTGGATGTATATAAAAGTTTGCGATAATAGTATTTGATTTTGCTGAATTTAAAGAAGTGGTTGTACAAAAGGAGTTTGTGAATTTATTGATTTTATTAAATTTTAAACTCTTATTCATAAAGATCGTTGCAGTATAAATTTGTTCATCTGTCGTTGAATGCAATATTAGAATATAATATATCTTATATATATATCTTTCTTGTGGAAAATAAAATCGTGTTGTTGAGTTTTTTTAAGCGGTTACATATATACTGGACTTTGTGGAAATATTTGCATATTATACCGGCTCGGAGTTGACTAACCTTTCTTGGTTTCCCTTACACCAGAACAGAAGCTTTCCTCATTAAAAGTCGTATTAAGAACTAAAATAAGAGTTGTCCGTTTATTATGGTTTAATTCCCCAGGTGTCAATGTGCTGTTCCACCTGTTACTGCCTCGAGACTTACCATTCTCACTGGGTGATCACGTGATGCGACAGTGGCTCCCCTGGTGTCTCTCTCATTTACATATTTACAGATAAATTTTTTTAAATGATATATATATGATAATCACCCAGATATATCGTCATTCGTCTAGTAGAATAATCCCATCATTCAACTTTCTACTGTTGAAAGTTGCATAACCAGATATTATAGTATGTAAATAATGATAAGGCACAATTTGGATTATAGATTAAAAACACAAGGTAATAAGATTATCCGAAGTATTTATATGCAAATCTAAAGTGTCAGATATAGGCAAAGCTCACGCTCTAATATAAATTAATTCACAAATAGACGGCGTGAAAATCATTTCAAACTGTTGGTCAAATACAACCAAAGATCTAAATCAAAGAAGACGAAACTACATGTGTGAAAAAAAAAGTAAGAAAAAAAATTATATATTTCTTACAATGAAAAAATAAACAATGTGAGGAATTTAATAAAATCATATTAGATAAGATTGTTAAAGATAATTGTTTTTATTGTGATGTACTTGTCTGAAAGATTGCTTGTTTTCTTGGTATTTATTTGGTAGTAATTGTTCCTAAAAATATTTTTGTGTGGCGCGTAGCAATCAAATTAAAGTTAATCAAATTCTGCAAAGAATCTTTCTAAAATATATATTGGTATAGATATATAAAATACATATTGGTTATATGTAATTAATGGGGCTTACATTATAATATTTTTGTACCAAAAAATAGTATTTTATTTTCGTTTTATTTATTTAATTTATGAACTTTAGATAGTTTAAATTGCATATACACACCTATTTGCATATTTATATTTACAGAATATTCGAATAACCTGGCTTCGCCCGTTTTCTCCCAGAGTGAATGTTTGCCCAACCAAAATTGTTTTAGCAAATGTTAATTATTTTGGTTAGTGTTACTTTTAATAAACTATAATATTTAAATATAAAACTAGAAATAGGTTTAAATATCGTTCGAAAAAAATGGCTCCCCATTCACAAAAAAAAAAAAAAACATGGTGAAAAATATATCAATTATTTAAGCGAACTCTATGGAACTAATATAAGCTCGACGGTGAGGCTCGCGTGGCGAAAATTGGAACTAAATTTTTAAAATATTTTTAACGATCCGTTTAAAGTAGGGTCACGTGTGTAATGTTTTTAATTATAAATGAACAATTATATAAAATTATTCAATCAAAATTCCCTTCAAACTTGGCTTAAATAATTTTTAAAAAAAAATTAGTTCCGATTTCTGCCACTCGAGCGCCACCGTCGAGCTGATAGTTGGTCCATAAAGTTGACTTAAATGAATCGTTTTTGGATTTCTGTTTTTTTTTTTTTTTTAAACGACATTCGGATATCCATGTATTTGTATATAAGTTGTATTAAGATTTTCTAAATCACATTACATATAAATAAACTATTCCATATTTACAGTATAACCTTTTTAATTTAACCAACTCTATAATTCAACACTTTGTTACGGACCCGAGACCGCTAGTTTGCGGCGACGGTCAATAGATGGCGTCTAGTTTTGATGTCTATACCTCTCTATAAACAGGCTTTATAAATTTAGAATTATAGGTATTTCTATACTGTCTTCAAAGCTTATGTCCATAGTTCATTTAAAATATCTTTTCCAAGAGTTTATCTTCAGTATCAATATAAAATAAAAACAGAAAAATACTATAATAGAGTGTTCTTAGAATTAAAAATACTTCGACCAGCAAATCTTTTTATTATCTCGACCTTTCGACAAAAATATTTTGTCTTTGTAAGGAACAAATAAAATTAAGGCATATTTGGCAAATCGTTAAAAATTATAATAAAGTGGCATGGTAGATTAAACTCGCGAAACAGCTGGTAGGGTTCACTACTGATGAGCCAGGGCCTTCCAATATTTTTATCATTGTATTAAAGGTAGCAGAAAAATTATTTTATTTAAAAGAATCCTACGCGTCATAAATAGTTCATATTTCCTTTAACAGATGGCGCGCGCTAATACATCGTATTAAATCAATGCTGTAATAGAAATTAATGAAGAAAATATAATTATGAATCAAGATGACATATATATATTTTGTTTTAGTTCAATAAGAGAGAGTTTCTTATTTGCATATTGGCAAAATAAATAAATCCGTGTAATATCTGCCATAAATATTTTGATTCATATTTACATATAGGTTTTCGAGCTATTATGCATATTCAACTGTAAAATAGAAACATGTTGATATCGAAGGCAAAAAATGACTCCAAATCACGAAATAAATAAACACAGTTAAAAAAGAAATCAAATGATTTAAGTGAACTCTATGGACCTAATATAAGCTCGACGGTGGCGCTCGCGTGGCAAAAATTGGAACTAAAATTTTAAAAACATTTTACGATCAGTTTAAAGTATGGTTACGTGTGTAGTGTTTATAATTATAAATAAACAATTATGTAAAATTTTTCAATCAAAATTTCCTTCAAACTTGGCTTAAATAATTCAAATAAAATTTTAGTTACGATTTCTGCCACTTGAGTGCCACCACCGAGCTGATAGTTGGTCCATAAAGCTGACTTAAATGATTTTTTTTGTTGTTTTTTTACTTTAAAAAGCGTCATTCGGACATCCACATGTATTTGTATATAAGTTTATAAAACATTAATTTTATAATTATGTTAATATTTTATAAAACAAAGTACATATTTATTTATTATCATTTACAAAGCACGCGATATTCGTCTTGGATATTTGCATGCATACACAAGTTTGGGAGCTTTTACAGTAATTATTAATATGATTTTAGTTATTATAATTGAAATTATTAACGTATTTGTCAGTTAACGATTTAATTACCCTATAATGAATATTAGTGAACATCACAGTTAAGAACAGAAATTTAGAGCTATTTACAGCATATAACTATTTACCATTTATTACAGCCCAGGCTATCTATTACTAAAAAACATTCTACAAAATATATTAAAATTTATATACATATATCTATTATTTACTATTTGATTTAGACAATTTATATTTATTTGATTTTTGACTCTCAAGTCCTCTACAAGTCGACAGTCCGTTAGAATATTGTTGCATCATGGCTAATGAACCTATTTTATTTTAATTTGTAATATTATTTTTCATATATTTTAAATTCAAAATTATATTTTATATTTATTTATTTTATTAAACAGAATATATGTATTATAAACAGAATATATGTATTATAGAATCATCATTTGTATTTAGGTAAACTGTGTGACTTCACTGCTCTCTTTGATGTCGAAAAATAAATAAATGATTGTGGAGGCTACTTAAAGTAGAGTTATCTCATTATTCCCTTATATAAATTTGTAGGATAGTTGAAACACGCTCTGGTAAGATGCAAGATCCAGCACAGGAGAGAATCAAGGCTGAAGAGTCTGCCAAGCCGCAACCTGGTGCAACAATATGTGCAGGATTTTCTTCTTCTGCACCACATGAGCATTTAGGCGAATCCGTCTTTCTGACCTTGTACAAATATGATCTAAAGTTACCGTATAAATAAGCTATTCCATATATACAGTATAACCTCTTTTTAATTTAACTGACTATAATTAAAAATAATTTACTTTAATTCAACTAATTTTTAACGTACACTTACCAGAGCTGTCCAGAGGGTTGTCTATAGGATGGGATGTCTTGTCTCATTCCCTTCATACCCATGTGTGTCCTCTACTTCTCCTATTCCTTCCCAAAATCTTACAACTAATTGTTCAATATCCCCCAATCTCAACATTAGTATAACGTTGGGGTCGGTGGAAGGCTGGTTAAACCGTTTGGTTTTCGACCACTACGACCCGGGTTCGATTCCCGCATTGGACACTTTTTTTCTGATTTAAAAAAAAAATGCTCCAATGGCCCCCGATTCTTGCAAAAGTCCAACCCCACCAGCGAGTGTAAGTAACCAAACGGGGCTCTGGCTCACTTGTAAGTGCAAAGTCGAATTGCTTTCCACATGTGTAGACATGTGGTGCGCTTACAGTAAAAAGCAGTCGCTAACTACCCACCATGATTATCATGGCCTGTACCACGTGTACTAGGGATAATTTGAAAAAAAAAAGTATTACGTTGTTGCTTGACAAAAGAATAATTTTCGTTGGTACAAAGGATCATTAAGACTTTATTTAAGCCTAACCAATAAAAGAATTACAGAATAATGCAAAAGAAAACAACAGCAGTCGTAAAATCACGACAGAAAACAGGAATAGAAACAGAAGTTGGTAGAATTTCTTAGAATTTTCCACGAAGTAAACCGGCAGTAAACAGCAGCCTGACCTCTTATGACAGCAGCTCGCACTTGTTTGGACTACACCACGTAGCTTCGTTTTACCGCATGAGGTCCACATCCCTATATCCCGGAGTAGATCTTTCCAGATTCATATTTACATATAGGTTTTCGAGCGATTATGCATATTCAACTGTAAAATAGAAACATGTTGAAATCGCAAGAAAAATGGCTCCAAATCCCGAAATAAAAAAGATAAAAACAGTTTTAAAAAGAAATCAAATGATTTAAGCGAACTCTATGGACCTACTATAAGCTCGACGGTGGCGCTCGCGTGGCAAAAATTGGAACTAAAAATTTAAAATATTTTTATCGATCCGTTTCAAGTATGGTTACGTGTGTAGTGTTTATAATTATAAATAAAAAAATATGTAAAATTATTTAATCAAAATTTTCCTTCAAACGACTTAAATAATCCAAAGAAAAAATTAGTTCCGGTTTCTGCCACTTGAGCGCCACCATCGAGCTGATAGTTGCTCCATAAAGCTGACTTAAATGAATCGTTTTTTGATTGCCGTTTTTTTTTTTTACTTTAAAAAATGACATTCGGTGTATTTAAAATCTCTTTGTATCTAAGTTGTATTGATAATTCCTAAATCAAATTACATATAAATATGTTATTCCATATATATTATAACCTTTTTATAATTTATAAAAAATAATTTACTAGAAATGTGTTTATTTTATATAATATTTGATGATATTATTAAAAATAAACACATTGCCAGTAAATTTATTTTTTATAGATTTTATCGATAAATGACAATTGAATTTATGACCTTTTTAATTTAACCAACTGTGTAATTCAACACTCTTACTTTAATTCTATTAATTTCTTACTTACCAATTATCTCCTATTTAATTTCATTTAACTATCTATAATTCAACGAAAATACCGATCTTTTGGGGTGTTAATGTTGGATTGTATATTTAGAAAAAAAAAAAATTTTGTCTACTTTTTTTACGATGCAAGTTATTTTTTTCAGTTAGAATGTGGAAGTATTATTTTTTTAGAACTCAAATTGTTTAGTAAAGATTTTTAAAAAGGGAATATATATTAGAAAAGATTTAAAGTAATGGTTTTGATAAAAACTTGAACAACAGCCTGTGTTGCATCTACCATAAGAAAATTTAAGAATATATCTAAAAACCGGAATAAATCTTTAAAACGAAAAATATTTTTATTTCATATTGTAACAAAGTATTTATTATTTTATTAACAGATTAGCAATTTTGATATTTATATTTGACTACTCTCTGTTAACTAATCTTGGATTTTATAAATTTTAATTCATATTTGCATATTCAATTTTGCATCGTAAATAAGACAGTTGTCCTCCTGCAAGATCTGGGGAGTCACCTCTACTCCACCAACTGGCCATATGTAAATAGACAGGACAAGGTGACTTTAATGTAACACCTGTAAACTGAGAAGAAATGAATAAATAAATCATAAATAAATTTCCATATCATATTGAAGTTTGTATTTCCTTTTTTTTTTTTATTCCTAGTACACTTGGTACAGGCCATGATAATCATGGTGGGTAGAAGTAGGCAACTGCTTTTACTGTAAGTGCACCACATATCTACACATGTAAAAAACAGTTCGAATTTGCACTTGCAAATGTGCCAGAACTCTGTTTGGTTACTTACACTCGCTGGTGGGGTTGGAATTTTGCAAGAATCAGGGGCAATTTAAGCATTTTTTAATTTTTTTTTTTGTATTTTTTTTTTTTTCCTAATTATATAAATTACAATATTAATATTGTAATGACGACATCCAGCTAAAAATGTCCACCACCTGTGGACTGGGGCGTAGATGGACCAATCAGGAAGAAGAAGACCAGCTGACGGTCAACAGTGAAGTCCCTGTTATTGACGGCGGCTGTTGCTCCCAGTATGCTACTTGTTCTCCATAATATACCAATATGTAAATAAAGAGGAGTCAAACTGAGATCCTTATCGATCCCACCTGCTTATTTGATCATCCTGATACAACAGTGTCAATCGTGATATATGTAAAAATACAATATTTACCACCAAAATAACAAAATCGTAAGACAAAGAGAGTTTCTTGTAAAAGTTTCATTATTCAGCCGAGCTTTCGGCTTCAAGCTTTCTTCCCATTCGGGAATAGTGTTATTACAGAAATGTCCAAAAAAAAGTATTATATTAAATAATAATACAGTAGAACTGTAAGTTGTAACTACCTCTCTGTAAAGGACAACACCTAGTTGCATAAGCAAAGTGTCCTTTAGGGAGAGGTATCCTCTTACCAGAGAGTCAATTTAAGAACTTGCTCGAATAATAAAAGAACATTATAAGAAACTCTGCCTTATGATTTTATGCTTTTGGTGGTGTGTGTACTCCAGGCGTCTGTTCAACTTATAATACAACTAGCCGAATGACCCGGGCAACGCCCGTGTTTTACCCGATTGAATGTTTTGATTCAAATACTATTTGTTACAATTATAAATTGGCGCCTTATATAAATGCATGTTAGTTAATAACTATAGCCTATGTGCTTTATCTGTCTATGTACTGTTGGCTTCCGTAGGCGTCTCTTACTGGGAAAAAGAAAGAGAGGATTCCATTTGGTTATTAACTAATATATGCATTTATTTAAGGAGCGACCCGCTCCAACACAATGGTTACAAAAACGAAAAAGCGAGTGGGGGGGGGGGGGGGGGCAAAGGTGGCGTCGTAGCCAACCAATAGGAGGGCGCCATTCCAAAAAAAAAAAGCAAACGGTGACAGAGATGACTGATTAGGAGATGAAGAATGACGCTCGTAACTGTATATAGAATATTTATGGTACACTTACCAGAACTGTCCCGAGGGTTGTATGTGTCTATAGGGTGTGAGTTGTTGTGGGACACCCCTTTCTACCCTATCTATTTCTCTGAGCAAACCCTGTCTCAAGGTATCCATAGGATTTTTCTTTTAATCACTTTGTTGTTATAGATGGAAATTTTGCCGGGAGAAAATTGATCTAAAGAGAAAAGGGTCTCCTCTCCCGTCAAAATAGACGTCTAATAGATGGCGTCTGGTTTTAGACGTCTATTTTGACAGGAGAGGTGATCCTTGTCTCTTTAGCTCTTTGTTGTTGTTCCTTATCCCCTTGTGTAAAGATTATACGAATTCCATGAGTTCATGCTCCTGGAATCTCATGGAAAGGGGTGTAAGAGTGCAGCTTTTGTTAATCATGGCACCATGATCCAGGCACACTTTGGTGAAAAGTCTGACTTTGCCTGTAATTTGAGGCCGTTTCTAACATAGAAGCAGGTAGGATTTAATCTCTTTACTTTCTTTAGATGAACATTTTACCTGGAGGATAATGATTTATAAAAAAAATAATGGTTGCCTGTCAAAATAGATGTCAAAACTAGACGCAATATATTGACCGTCTATACAAACCAGTTGTCTTTGTTACTGACCTGAAGACTCTAGTTTGCAGTGACGGCCAATAGATGACGTCTAGTTTTGAAGTCTATTTTGACAGGAGAGGCAACCTTTATTTTTATATTTTACTTCCCGCAATTATTTTAGCTTTTTTTTTTAAGGAGACAGGTTGTTCACACTTGGTTATCTCGTGTATCCTTAATAAAGGTCACTAATATTTTTCCCCGAGTTATGTCTAAATCCCGATATACATGCTAAAAGGTACAACTTCCTTAAGTTTTGTTAATGAGTGTATCTTTCAGAGTTATTGTCTGAATCCCGATATACATGCTAAAAGGTACAACTTCCTTAAGTTTTGTTAATGGGTGTATCTTTCAGAGTTATTGTCTGAATCCCGATATACATGCTAAAAGGTACAACTCCCTTAAGTTTTGTCCATGAGTGTATCTTTCAGAGTTATTGTCTAAATCCCGATATACATGGTAAAAATTACAACTTAGGTTTTGTCCATGAGTGTATCTTTCAGAGTTATTGTCTGAATCCCGATATACATGCTAAAAGATACAACTTCCTTAAGTTTTGTCCATGAGTGTATCTTTCAGAGTTATTGTCTGAATCCCGATATACATGCTAAAAGGTACAACTTCCTTAAGTTTTGTCCATGAGTGTATTCCTTGGAAGATTTTCCAGGGATGCTGAGATTATAATGATGGTACCTTGGAGGATAGCTTCATATATAATTATTGTTTTTTCTCTTGTAAAAGGTCTTTCATACCTGAAAGCTCTAGATATTTGATTTACATTAAAAAAAAAAAAATAGATAAGGCACAATTTGGATTATAGATTATAAACACAAGGTAATAAGACCAAATCCAATAGTGTGTGACGTTTCGGTAACAGCATTGTTTACCATCTTCAGACAAAAAAGTACTGAATGAGAAATTTTACCACAGCATGTTTTTAAATAGTTATCAAGTGTGTAAACAAGATAACAGTAACTATTTAAAAACATGCTGTGGTAAAATTTCTCATTCAGTACTTTTGTCTGAAGATGGTAACAACGCTGTTACCGAAACGTCACACACTATTTATTTGGATTTGGTCTTATTACCTTGTGTTTAAAAAAAAAAGAAACTTATCCCTTGTAGCCTAATGTTTTCACTTCAATATTGATACACACAAAGGATATACAGTTAAACCTCTCTATAGCACCCACTCTCTATAGCACCCACTCTTGGAACTCACCAAAATAGGGTGCTATAGAGAGTGGGTGCTATAGACAGGTCACTTTCAATGTAAAATGTTTACATTTTAATGTTTAAAATTGGGCGCTATAGAGAGGAATAGCTGTATATATATACAGTAGATCCTCCCTGTAAAGGACACCTAATTTCAGAGCCAAGTGTCCTTTAGGGAAAGATGTCCTCTTACCGGAGAGTTTCTAAATAGTAAAAATGGTAATTTTGCAAATAAAAACTGTCCTTTGCAGAAAGATTTCTTCTAGCGCGAGTGTCCTCTCATGGAGGTTGTTATTGTATTTATATTTGTTGTCTTTTCATCCTATGACTTATCTATAATCCAAATTTTATATCAACAGCTTCTTTTATATTGATACGTGGTGTAAATATCTCAAAATTATTATTCTCATATTTAACTTTTCATAGAACTTTATTCCAATAATCATCATCACTTAGCATTGTTTACACGAGGACTTTGTAAAAATGGCGGACGTTGGTTAAAAATAAAAAACTAACGAGACATACATTCTTGATTATTTATTTCCTTTACATTAAAAATAGCTAAAAAAGAAAAACTTACATACATCCGCAACAATATTACCAACGTGGTTATAACAGCATTAAGTCCCTAATACTGTTGTTATAACAAGATATAACTGAGGTTTGTTCCATTAGAGTGTGTTTTAATAAATAAGGAAGTGAAATGAGACAGTACAGACGCAGCAAAAATAGAAACTTTAATAAAAAAAATGAACTAACCGCAGCAACCTTTCTGTGTTGGAGGAAGTCCTGATCTCTTTGTAATGTTCAGTGACACGTATTGTTCTGCGGATGTTGGATGGATGCCGATTGTCTTGTCAAAGTCAGCCTTGGTGGCGCCACCTGCACGGCGCATGGAGAGGGAATATCCTTGAACCACCTCCCCAGCCTGTGGACCCAGGTAGTGCAGGCCTACCACTCTCTCCTGCACAGACAAACAGATTGTTGATGATGTTTCTTATCCCCTTGAGTAAAGATTACATGAATTCCATGAGTTTGTGCTCCTCATGCTGACACAGAATGGGGTGTAAGGGTGCAGCTTTGGTTGATCATGTCACCATGATCCAGGCACACTTTGGTGAAAAGTCTGACTGTAAATTTGAGGCTGTTCCTAACATGGAAGCAGATGCCTTTGCTGCCAACTCCATGGTGATGGGAGAGAAAGGAAAGAAACATGGGTATCAAGACATCTTCTGTACTGCATATTGGCTGATAGCTGTAACATCAAGAAGGGAAAAATCATAATCTCAAGTGGAGAAATAGAAACACAAGGTAATAAGACCAGATCCAAATGATATAGATTATAGATACAAGAAAATAGAACCTAATCCAAATAAATTAATAGTGTGTGACATTTTGGCACCAGCATTGTTATTATCATCAGACAAAAGAATAAAATTCATTTTGTTACCGAACGCTGTTACCGAAACGTCACACACTATTAATTTATTTGGATTAGGTCTTATTTTCTTGTTACCAAATCTAAATAAATAAATAGTGTGTGATGTTTCAGTAACAGGTCACACACTATCTGGATTTGGTCTTAGTACCTTGTATTTATAATCTATATTGTGCCTTATTATCAAGGGGAGAAATAATTACAGTAAAACCTTATTAAAATGAAATGTGATTATAGAAAACCTCCCTTTATGTTGTTAGTGTCCATCAAGTTGACTTTTGGTGACTATATGGTGACAAATTGATCTGTTAGTGACCATCACTCTGATCTAGTGACCTTCCGGTAGTTTTCTTGACCTTTTCCAGCCAGTTCATTACAGGTCTTCCTCTCTTCCTTCAATATTTCCCAACATCAACATCTTTTCTAAACCATTTGTCCTCATTATATGTCTGAAATAGGTCAGTCTTTGTTTACACAATATAATAAACCTAAATTCTAACGTGATGATAGAGTGAGCCAATAGTTCAGTCCCATTGGGGTTTGCTAAACTGAGGTTGTTATTATCAGACTCAAAAGATGCAAATATTGGAAATATGCAAATATTAATTATGCATTTTTTTTAATGTATCTAAACCTCAGAAATTTGTTAATATTGTTATTTACATATGTAGGGTACCATGGTGCTCCTACAATTAATTTGCATAGAGGACTTACATTATCTGGGATGTGACAGATGAGTTTGACGTAACATCCGTTCTTCCCTCGCTGCGGGACTGCCCACTCAAATGGCTGGAAGCAGATGTGGTACACCTGGAATACACAACAACATCTCTAGTTACATATTTACCTTGGAATTATGCAATAACAATAGCAACTTTGCTGTCATGTGGTACTTTATCAAGCAAACCCCCTCTTGGTATATAAGAGGAATTGTATATTCCCATTATAGAACCCTCATTGCTTGTTATAAATAGAGTAAAACCTCGCTATAGCGAACCCTAATGGGACTGAACATTTGGTTCACTATAGCCATCATTCAATGGTATCATGGAATGGAGGTGGGTATAATTATAGGTTGGTTATAAGAGAAGGTTCGCTATATACGCTATAAAAATCTCTGGTTGATATGGATTGTGTTCTTCCAACTTTCTCTGTTCTACACAATCCTGTAGATAACTGTTGGAAAATCTTGTATTGTCAGTATTGGACTGTTGGTCTTTCTTACACCGTAGGTAGGACAATAGGGGATAATCTAGTTGATGTAAGGTACAGGAGGATGTCACTGTAGATATTGTCTATCAGAATAGAGGTATAAGGTGATAACACGCCATCTATATATAAGAAATAGAAGCATCAAAGCACGAATGTTTCTGTTAAACATAAAACAAACTTTACTGTTCTTAGAGCAGAGAAGTATTGACTTCAGCTAGGATGATTTCATATGTTATGTAACAAAGTATAGCTGAGTACTGTTCTTAAAGCAGTTGTGAGGAAAGTATGAGGTTTATCAACTTTTATCACAAGTTTCCAAATCTGATAGAAAATCTACTTCACACACACAACAAAATATAGAACCCAGTTTTTTAAAAATTCAAAGCAGTAAATTTTGTATCATAACTCCACTCTACCTCAATTTTGTCCGCTCCGTATTTCTCCACGGCCTCATCTTCAGTCAGTCCACAGCAGCCATACTCCAGCGGAGTGAAGACCGTGGTGGGGACATTCTGGTAGTCCATCTGGACACACAGCCGGCTGTCAACTTGGGAAGTATGTCGTCAATATGCAACAGGGTTACTAGACTGTAAGTTAGTAAGATGAGATGGTCCAGTAGTGTCTAAATACCAGTTCAGTAGTACCATACCACCAATATGCACAGAGTTACTATCTAATATGCAAATATAAATGTGGATGGCTAACATACAAGCCTGCATATTGTGACCAATATGTATTGCTACCAATATGCAAGAGCATTACTGGCCACTATGAAATTGAGAACATATCAGTTCAGTAAAGGCTTTGTACGGCCACCAACACATCACCCTCTACCAATATACCAGAGAGGTACCAGCCAGTATGCAAACCAGTTCCACACACACATGTTGGCCAATATGTAAATACCATTAATATACAAGAGAGGTAGGTACCAGCCAGTATGCAAATAGAGAACTCACCAGTTCTAGATGGTGGTCAATATGTAAATACCACTAATATACAAGAGAGGTAGGTACCAGCCAGTATGCAAATAGAGAACTCACCAGTTCCTTGGAGGATCCGTACAGCCGGTTGGCCAGCAGGAGTCCAGCCTTGATGGCCACAGGAGTGAGCTGCAGTCCACGGTCAATGATGTCACCAATGGCGTAGATGTTGGGGACTGAAGTCCGCTCCGCCTCATCTACGATCACTCTCCCCGCAGAGTTGAGCTTGACTCCGACCTTGTCCAGTCCTAGGTCCGATGTGCAAGGGTCCCGGCCAATGGCAAACACTACCTGGAATCATACATTTGGATTAGAGAAAAGGGGTATATGTAAATATGGTTTGATACTTTTGGAGAGAAACCAACCCTGCTCTCCTGAGAAGCCAATATCATATACAGCACAAGAATCAATGTGCCATGATATTTTAGAGGTAGAGAACTGATCATAGACTATCATTTCCAATACTCCTGTCTGGGGATGGCTGTTATGTAAATATTATCACACAGTATATAAATGAATATGATAATTAGTGTCATACTCAGATTTGTAAGTCAAAAGAAAACAGAAAAATAAGGTAATTTGAAAAAAAAAAGTTCATTTACATATAATATTTAATGCATAAGTCTTTATTAAGAGAGAGATCTTTTGTCATAAGATTCTTCAACCGAAGAACAGAAGCTTTAGAAAGTTGAAACAGGAACTGTATACAGGATTTTCACTCTAAAAAGTGGAGGGAAAAAAAGAACAAAGAAAAGATAGTCAATGAAAGATAAATTAATAAAATGACATCTCATGACATTTGTATAGACCTGATTCTGAGTGATTGCAAAGACAGTTAATAGATGGCACATTGTATCTATTTTGATGAGAAAAGTGATTAACTTTTTAAGACAAGGAAGGAGATATCAACTTACTGTATTGAAGGTTCCGATTTCCTCCTCGTTGTCACCTTGTCGTCTGCCGTACACCTTCAACACTCCTTTCTCCACCTTCTCCACCTGGACACCACAATTTGCATGCCCCGCTGAAGGTGATGGGTTCATAAAGCCAATATGCAAATACACAATAGGTATGATTATAATATATTCTAAGGATAAATATTATTTTGTTTTTAGAAAGGTAGTGTGTAAATATATGAAAATGCATGGATAGATAGGTAAAATAGGAAGGTAGATATAAGATTCACAATAAGAAAATGGATATGATTAACTCTCCTGAAAGGTAGACTTAGTATGATTATTTTGATCTTCTCTTTTAAATTTTATTTTTATGTAAAATAAAGGTGTTTCCTTTAGGATTACAGCAAGAGAAAAAATTGACATAATAACAAAATAAAAAAAGTTGCATAACTAGATGTCTAAATCAATTTGAGCCAATGAGGTGTCAGCATTGACCACAGTAATATTTTTTTACGATAGAGACACTAATAAGACTTTCTAAAAAAGAGTTTATGTCACAACAAGAGGACAAGGTTTTTTATTTTTATTAGACAAAAGGAGGTCATCAAGAAGGTGGGTTGTTATTGGCTGAATCTCTATAGGCTTGATTTGCAACATTATAGAAATCACCTGATCATGCAAATATTGTTGATCAAAGTTTTCTGCTGACTGGTACCACCAGTCCGCTGGACAGTGGTTGAGGAACACTGCATTTGAAAGAGGTGTCCTCTTACTGAAGAGCAGCTATTTGGTAAATATGTTAATTTGTACTTATATGAAGTGTTTGAAGAGTTTAAAGAAGTGTTTGCTCAAAGAGTTTCTAATGTATTTTTATCAGAATCAGTGTTGTTATCTCATGTACTTTGTTTAGATGAAAAAAAATTGCATAATGCAAGGACTTACCCTAGTTGGGACACAGGGCTGTACAATCTTCACACCTTCCTCCTCACGCAGGTGCTCCGCCACCTTGTTTGCCATCTCCTGGTCGAAGCCGCGCAGGAAGATGGAACGTACCATCAATGTAACATCAAGTCCCAAGCCGCGTAGGAAACCCGCACACTCCAGAGCAACATAGGAAGCCCCAATAACTAGCGTACGTCCCGGAGATTCTTTCAGGAAGAACAGGTCATCGCTGCGTAAGCCACACCTGCGTAAGTCAGGGTTCTTTAGGTGTCACATAGCCTACACTCACCTGGTGACGCCATATTCCTTTGCACCAGGAATATCTGGATACCTTGGTCTTTCTCCTGTTGATATAATTATGTCTTTCGCTGTTAGTGTCTGGACTTTGCCATTCTTCAATGTGGCCTGCGCACACACCATGCAAATTTCAACACAACAATAATGATAAAAGGGATATATAGATAAACCAATCACAATGTTTGCAGGTTATTTACAGAGCCATTCCTCATTTCTTACAGCCTTTGCGACAAAGAGTCTAATTCCTAATAAACAGGAATAAATTAACGTACCTCAATGGTTTGTGGATCCAGAAATTTTGCATATCCATTGATATAGCTGACATTTGCGTTGCGCAGAGCCAAGCGATATCCCCAGTTGAGTGACTTGATGTGTTCTTCAATGGACACGCTGAGTTTGGGCCAGTTGTGGTGGATTCCTGTGATAGAGAGAGAGGTGAGATACTGATGTAGGACAGGGAGATATGCAAATACCTTCCTCAGGAATCTCCCAGCCGTAAGCTCTGGCATCCTTGATGGCAGTTCCTGCAAACATCACCAAACTTATTAGAAGGTGAACAAAAACAATTTTTAAACATTCCTTAATATATGGTACAGTGAAGTTTAATGATATCATGGAAGGAAAAAGGATATTTATTAAATAAAATTGCCATTAATAATAATAGTAAAACACAGGTCTCCTACAGTCTTGACAACATCTTAATTCTGGCCTGGCAAGAACAAACATGGGCTTAAATGCTGCTAATAGGACCAAATCCAAATTAATGAAAGGTATTACAAGGTAATAAGACCAAATCCAAATAAATAAAGTGTGATGTTTCAATAACAGCGTTAATGCCATCATCATACGAAGTACTGAATCAGTGTGTGATGTTTAGGTAACAATGCTATTACCGAAATGCCACTCACTTTGGATTTGGTCTTTATCATCTTGTGTTTCTAATCTATAATACAACTTTTACTTTAAGATTTTACACAAATAAATTTACTGGCAATGCGTTTCTTTTAAATATCATCAAATATTATCTCTACAGACCTTACTGCAATGATATGAGTTATTGAATGAGAGGGCTTGGCTCATCAGTAGTGAACCCTCTCAGCGGTTTCGCCAAATTAATCTCTAGACCGCTCTACTATTGTATTGGACTGGTTTGGTTATATACCCTGTATTTTCTATGGAAAGCAGCTTAGGGGTGTTTTGTGAACTATGGACATAAGCTTATAGGTCTGTAGAGGTACATACATATAATTTCAAGGTATTGCATCGAGCAAATAAGCTTATGTCCATAGTTCACTAAACACCCCTAAGCTGCCTTCCATAGAAAATACAGGGTATATAACCAAACCAGTCCAATACAATAGTAGAGCGGTCTAGAGATTAATTTGGCGAAACCGCTGAGAGGGTTCACTACTGATGAGCCAAGCCCTCTCATTTAATAACTCATATCATTGCAGTAAGGTCTGTAGAGATAATATTTGATGATATTTAAAAGAAACGCATTGCCAGTAAATTTATTTGTGTAAAATCTTAACGATAGATGGCAATAAAATTTAATTCACTAAAACTTTTACTTTATCAATTTATTTGTAATTTTATTATATATAGCAAATGTAATCATTAGTAATTGTAACTATAGAAAATGTAATCATGGTTATTTGTGATTGTGATTATATAGAAAATGTAATTCATGATTACATTTTGCCCAACAATCACTTGGGACCATGATATCATGCTGACACAATCATGTTGCTGTTATAACCAGAGTTGGTTAAAACAACTGGAATTTAAAAGCTGGAAGTTTACACTTAGGATGTTATAACCACGTTGCTGTTATAAATGGGGTTGATAAAACCGCAACTTGATTCAAGGTAATAAGACCAAATCCAAATGAATAAATAGTGTGTACAGTGTACTCCGCTTATAACGAAGTCGCATTATCCATGACAATCACTTTGTTATATCCGAAGTTTGTTATATCCGCAGTTGGAAAAAAAAAAAAAATGTTTTGTACCAATAATTTTATTTACTATTCAACTCAAAAGAGCAACACAAAGATCAATAACAACCTCATCAGGTGTTTTTGGAGAAGTAGTTTGTGATTTTCTTTTGACATTTAGAAGTCAGTAACAAGTGCTGAACACTCTTTTCGATGTTGTCCAAGTCTGACAGATGCCTATGAAGAGACTTGGACTCATCCTGACATTGAAGAAACAATCGCATGTAAAAAAAATACTTATAATATGTTTGCATATTTTAAAATTATATATTATTAACTTATTTGTTGTGTATCATTAAATTTGTGTCATTCACACGTTGTAATTTGATATATATATTATGCATAATATATTAGTCAATTATAATGGTAAATGAGAAAACTTCGTTATAAACGGATAAAATAAAAATTTATACATGCAAATCACTTCGTTATAAGCGAAAATTCTTTATATCCGACTTCGCAATATCCAGAGTTCTTTTAATGGTTTAAGCCCTTCTTTTCTTTCGTGCAGACAATTTCATTCGCTATATGCGGAATTTCGCTATAACCGACTTTGTTATAAGCGGAGTACACTGTATTAGGTCTTATTACCTTGTGTTTATAATCTATAATCCAAATTGTGCCTTATCAGCAACTTGATTATAATAATTCTCCCAGGTTTTGAATTCCTATTGTTTTAACTGTGGTTATAACAACAAGGTTAATGTCATCATGATATCATGGTCCTAATTGACATTGTTATAGCGGGGTTCGACTGTCTAGATAGATATGCAAATCAACACTACATACAGTAGAGAATCTCCCTGTAAAGAGCAACACCTAATTGCAGAGACAAAATGTTCTTTAAGGAGAGGTGTATTCTTACTGGAGAGTTGATAAATAGTAAAAATTGTAATTTTGAATGGTAATTAAAATTGAAAATTGTCCTTTGTAGAGAGGTGACCTCTCATGGTAGATAAATAACAAAATATGTCAAAATTCAAAACTATTATAGACGCGTATGATTCTTTTTAAAAGTAAACAATTTCTACTGTCCTTACTGCAATGGAAAAATTAATGGGAGGGCCTGGCTCATCAGTGGTGAACCCTCCCAGTGGTTTTGCCAGTTGAATCTACCATACCACTGTTATATTGCATTTTTCGATCTTCCTTTTATAGTGATACTGATGCTAGACTCTTGGAACGGGTATTTTAGAAGAACTATGGACATAAGCTTTGAGGACAGTAGAATTACATACAATTATAAATAACAGTGGCGCGCTAATGCATCATAAAATAAATATGTGTTTAAAAAGAGTTTAAAAATAGAGAAGAATTGATATTTCAAGAAAGAGGTTTAGGCCAACTTTGAAAGATAATAAAATAATCACAAGAGTTGTTGGATAGATGGCAGTGAACCATCAGCAATATTCATTTGCATAATCAGGAAGTGTCTTCTTAGTATATAAAGTAAATACAGCAAAACTTCGCTAAAATGTACCAGGGATACCTTCTCTCTCATGAATATTCCCCAATTCTAATTTAATAACAATCCAGTGAACTATGGCTATAGTGAATTAAAAGTTCAGTTCAATTGTTGTCTGTTAGACAAGATATTTTACTGTATTTGCATAGTCTAAAATTGTTCACTTTCAATATCACCCCTTTCAATTTAGGATAGTCCATTGATGCATCATCTTTCCCTTAGGTAGACTTGGTATATCCTGTTGGGGAATTCCTTGTCATTCTGGAAACTATTGGTAGCTTCTTGGGATTTCCTTGAGGCCTTCTGGGAGCTTCTTGCAACATATCTTGGGAGCTTCTTGCAACATCTTGAGAACTTCTTTAATATCTCCACTCAACAATCACATTAGGGTATCAAGCCTGTAGATGTTTTAGATGATAAGGCACAATTTGGATTATCCTTATATATATAAAAATGAAATGCGAAATCGATGTTTGTTATCGCATCACGCAAAATCTACTGACTCAATCATTATGGAATTTCGCATGTAGGTAGCTGAAGATTTCGTTTAACATATAGGCTATTCAAAAAACTAAAGAAGTTAATGTGCTTTTTTAAAAAAATAAAAAACCAAAAAGCGTTAGTTCCAGTCTTTTACCGCTAGGGCGCAGCACTGGTCGCGACGATAAATGAATTTGATTTTTTTAAAGAGCATCGGTGGTTCAGTGGTAGAATGCTCGCCTGCCACGCGGGCGGCCAGGGTTCGATTCCCGGCCGATGCATTTTTTTTTTAACAATTTTGACGTGACAACGTCTTAAATTAGGTTGCGGCTGGGAGTCACTTATGAAAAAGTGTAACGCCCGGTAACGTTACGATGAGTCATCGAACGAGAGTGCTGCGTGCGCAGCGCTAGAGAATTAGGCGCATTGAATCGGCGCATGCTTGTCTCTGTCTTTGTCTTTCTCGAACGTTCTTGGCGTTGGAAAAACAAGAAAGCGTCATAATACAAGTTCACACGTGTGGTTAAAGTATCGTCAGCTGTGTCTGTAGTGAAAATGTGGAGTGCTTAGATTCGTCATTTACAACAACTACAACAATAAAGGTAAATAATTGTACACTGATATTTCATTATCGTAAACTATGATTGATTGATTAATTGTTAGATTGACACAAAAGTTGAGAAACTGAGTTTATAGGTTATGTCATACTATTGATAAATGTTGATAGTGTTAAGTAAATTATTAGTTTAAAATTAATTAATTAATTAATTATTATTTTACAAATTTTAAATAGTTTCAAATTTATTTAGCAAAAATTTGAACCTTCGATCTGAATAAATGTTTTGATTTTCGAATTGATTCTTTAAAATTACAAATATTAAGAAAAAGTGGCAGATATAAGAAAACTTTATTTAAACTGTGTTGAGCAAGAATTTTAACATCTAATTTAAGTAAATGTTTTAATTTTCAACTTCATCATTTACAATTACAAATTTTATTTAATTTCAAATTTATTTAGCAAAAATTTGAACCTTCGATCTGAATAAGTGTTTTGATTTTCAAATACCAACGCGGCTGGTGGAGTGGCGATCTATCGTAAATTATCATCGACATCTACGGCGGAAGTGTTCCAAGTTGCGATTACAGACGTAACTCGTGTCATTAAAACCAAGGGTGACATGTGCATGACTGAAGTTACTTGCTTCGCCGCTAATACTAGCTTCAAGTTTATACTCGGTGCTGTATATATTCATCCAGGAGCTAGTATGCAGGATATTGGAATGTTACTATGGCAAGGACTCGGTCCGTACATTCACAACAGCCAGTACGTGCCACCGTTCGTGCAAGTTGATTCTAGTATACCGATTCTTCTGTGTGGTGATTTTAACAAAAACGTAAAGCCTGACAACTCGTTTCTTAATTTCATGAAAAATACGTATAATCTTGATTGCGTATCAAACGTTTCTAAGTCAACTACGTTAAAAGGAACAACTATCGACTTGACCTTCGCAAGACACATTACAGCAGAAACACTTCCTTTCATTTCATATTTCTCCTATCATCGTCCTATCCTCAACAAAATCACTCAAATAGGAATTAGTTAAGTTTAAGTTTACATGTACAATGTTTTAGTAAACAAAATATATTTCTATAGTTAAAATTTGTGCAATTCTTATTTTCATTCAATTCCTTGTTCCTATTGTGCAATTTAATTATATTCATATCAATAAATATTCTACCGTTGTCACGTAAAATCTTCGCCCGTAAAACCGACTTTACAGGCAACCATTTTTTAAAACTCATTTATATTATATCTTCTATATAAATGGAAATTTCATAAGTGGTGTTCGCTAAAAACTTTCGTTACAATGCATCAATTTCGACCAAATTTTCAACATTTATGTAAAACGAGATGGAGCAGGTTTTGCTTAACATCAAAATATTTTTCCTAACTTTAAAATACATAACTTTGCTGTTATCGATAAAATACAAAAAAATTCAACAGAGTTAATTTTATTTATATATAAATACAAAAAAAAAATTCAGCAATTCATTCAACTCAATCTAAAAAAATATTCAAAACAAGCAATTTTAAGATAACACCATATGTAAAACAGTCGGCCAAGAAAACAACAACGATATTACATCTTTCTCACATATTCACACACAATCTTGATTAATAATTAAAACTAATCTTTAGCATTGTTTATTATACTTCATAATATATAATATTCGTTAGGCAAACTTTCACTCGGATAAAACCCGGGCGAAGCCGGGTACACATCCGCTAGTAGATTATAAACACAAGGTAATAAGACCAAATCCATTTATTTATTTATTTGGATTTGGTCTTATTACCTTGTGTTTGTAGAGCTTTAGATTTTTGTCTGCTGGGGATGAGTAGATCAAAGGAGATTTGAAATCCATAATGATTGGGTGAAGTAGAATGCATCTACCTTTGTCATTAAGACTGGGAACACTACTCAGTAGCAAGCCGACTTAGCTCCAATATGAAATGTCCGCTTCTGACATGAGGAATAGACGTCATGTGCAGCCACTCCAAACATGGAGTACAAACACTGCTCATCCTGTATTCCTGGATCAGGAGTCCTTACAGGGTACTATCAGCCGGACCAGGTTTTTATTGAGCTTGTTACTCCTCCTCATCCTTCTTTTTCATCGGGGCTTAGAACCTGGAAAAGGCAGAGTGGGAAACTTCTTGTAACTGATGAATGCCTTTCTCAGAGTATTTTGGGATCTGATAAGCACAATGCTTTGCTTCTTGAACATCTTGTATTGCCAAATTAGCTGAAATATATTCTTGGTATGAGCCAGGTTATCCTGTTCTTATCAACCTCAGTCTTCCTTTTCCTCTTCCTCTTGGATAGTACCTCCGGTTCTCAAAGTTCATCAGCTTCTTCATCCTTGGATCCTTCCTATTTTAACTCATTCAGTTTCCTGTTCAGTGCTTCTTCTTTCTTATCTCCACTCAATCATATTAGGGTATCAAGTTGTGACCCTTGATGGTGTCTGTTTGACAACCATCATGACTGGGTGAAGTAGAATGCCTTTGTCATTAAGACTGGGAGCACTACTCAGTGGCAGCCCGACTTAGCTCCAAAAGAAATGGCCGCCTCAGGCATGAAGAACAGACGCCATGTGCAGCTGCTCCTAACATGGAGTACAAACACTGCTCATCCTGTATCCCTGGATTAGGAGCCCTTACAGGGTACTATCAGCCGGACCAGCTGAACCCAGGTTTTTTAGTGAGCTTATTACTGCTCCCCCTCCTCCTTTTTCATCTGGGCTTGGGACTGGCAAAGGCGGAGTTTTCAGTTCTTTATTATCTCTAGTACAACATGTGGTACAAGCCATGATAATCATGGTGTTGTATTTATGACCATATCAACATAAGCTATGATAGATCAGAAAAAAAGAATATACAGTAAAACCTGCCTTATAAGTGATGTCTTTGAAGTTTTCCTGTCTTAGGAGTCAATTATTAGTTGGAATCTTCTATTTTTTCCAATAATTCAGTTTACTTAGGCATTTGTTATCCTGTCAACACATTTACATAAAAAAAAAATTATTTAAGCCTCTAAAATTTAAATAAATTTTATATCCGATTTTAAAATCGTCATGGAATTTGCATAAGAGAGATAATAAGAGGTTTGGGTTTATTGTTACCAAATTGATTCAACCTATCTTAGGAGTCACCCTGTCTTGCGAGTGCAATTTTGCTTGAAACCAAATGAAAACTACCAAAATAGGTTTTTAACTGTACTTAACAGGTCCTAAATCAACTTGCAAGACATTTTGGTACAAAGTACCATCTTCAACACTTACTTCTTTTACAGAGGGAGAGAAAATAATAATTAATTTAATCACCAGCACACTGTCATACCACTTTCATTAATAGATGATATAAAGGAAAACATTGGAATGAGAGAGACACAATTTTAGAACCCATTGGAAAACTCTAAAAACACAAGGTAATAAGACTACAAATCCAAATAAATAGTGTGTGATGTTTCAGTAACAATGCTGTTACCTGATAAAGCACAATTTGGATTATAGATTATAATACAAGAAAATAAGACCTAATCCAATTAATTTATTAGTATGTGACGTTTCGGCAACAACATTGTCACCATCATCAGACAAAAGAATAAAATGTTAAAAAGATTTTATTATTTTGCCTGATGATGGCGACAATGTTGTTGCCGAAACGTCACACACTAATAAAATTATTTAGATTAGGTCTTATTTACTTGTTATGCTGTTACCTAAACGTCATAACACTATTTGGATTTGGTCTTATTACCTTGTGTTTAAAATCTTTAACCCAAATTGTGTGCTTTAACAAAACTCTAAAAATAATGTGAAAGAAAAGGGAGGAAGGGTGGAGAATGGGGTCAGAGGTACAGTCAGGGTTGGCTCCAGTATATAGGTTAAGTTGTCACAATTTGATAGAGTGGGACACCATTGGTCCTGCTACCCAACTTCCCAGATATTATATCTTGTCTTCATGTCAGAGGCAGCCATTTCTTTTGGAGCTAAGTTGGCCTACCACTGAGTATTGCTCCCAGTCTTAATGACAAAGGCAGACACATTCTTTTTTTTTGCTTATCCCTAGTACACGTGGTACAAGTCATGATAATCATGGTGGGTAGAAGTAGGCGACTGCTTTTACTGTAAGTGCACCACATGTCTACACATGTGAAAAGCAGTTAGACTTTGTACTTACAAATATGCCAGAGCCCTGTTTGATTACTTGCACTCGCTGGTGGGGATGGATTTTTGCAAGAATCGGGGGCCATTGGAGCATTTTCTTTTTTTTTATATCAGAAAAAAGTGCCCAATGCGGGAATCGAACCCAGGTCGTAGCGGTCAAAAACCAACGGTTTAGACCATCCTTCCACTGACCCTTTTCTACTTCACCCAGTCATGATGGTTGTCAAATCTCAAGCTTGATGCCCTAATATGATTGAGTGGAGATAAGAAAGAAGAAGATATCTTGTCTAACATTGACCCACAAAACTCCATGTGTAAATTCTAAGAAATTCAGAATCTCGAACGCGATAATATTCTCCAACTTAGAAGGAGAAAACTATATATGTAAATATATATTTACAATTAATTGTAGCAAAGTATTTATTATTTTATTAACAGTGTCGTATATTTATTTTTAATTATATAATATATTAATATAATAATAATATTAAATCCACAGATTATTATTATTCTGCGATATATTGTATATATCATAACATATAATTTATCATCATATAATTCGATTGTTAACTTGTAATTCTTGAGCTTGTATCTAATACGGTGTAATATAATAAAAGCCATTTAAATAAATAAAGCCTAAAATATATTTCTACTTTTAAATCAACCTAAATACACCACAAACAGAATATCATTTTTTATGTATATATTTTGCTACTGTGTAAACTTCCCTCGTTGCTTATCTTTTGTTTATTCATTCTTAGTTTGTTCTCGCCTCAAATAAATTTCTGTGCTATCCTGAAGTTTGTCTTCCCTAATTTTCCACCTGGCAATATATATAACCTATTTATAACTCAACACTTACTATAATTCAACTGGTTATCATATTTTCTCTCAACCAAGTCCAGTCTCAACTTGGAGTTGAATTAAAGAGGTTTGATTGCATATTTAGGTATGTAAATCGAGAAAGAGACTTAAAAACATAAGGTAATAAGACAGAATCCAAATAAATAGTGACGTTTCGGTAACAATGCTGTTACACAAATGTCACACACAATTTATTTATTAGGATTTAGTCTTATTAACTTTTTTTTTTAATCTATAAACCAAATTATACCTAATTAAAAAGGATATCTAAAAAATGAGGATTGAAAATAAATTTAACCAAATGACAAATGGACATATCTTTGTAATAAAATGATTACACCTTCAACAATGATATTACACAATTATTGAGGTTAAACTTTCAACAATGTTACTACACCTAGCAATCCATTACTTTGATTTGCATATGTCAAATTTTCCTCTTCCATATTTACATAATACAGGTTTAAAAAATATGAATCAAGTTACCGAGGAGTGCTGCCTGGTGATAAAGTTTCTTGGGAATACAGCCCACATTGACGCAGGTTCCTCCAAGCCCTGTGCCACGCGGTGAATCAGCCTCAACATTGAGTATGTGCGGGAGACTACCCACCCCACGTGGTGCCCAACGGTGTGGGCTTCACAAAGTCCAGTACTGCTACCTTTTTACCCAGCCGAGCTGCCTCCTGCGCAGCAACACTTGGGTGAACAATAGAGGCATTTTTTTCTGCTTCAATTGCTCCCAAATTGAAACAATTTTTTTTTTATTTTAAGAAAGAAAAAGTGCCCTATGCAGGATTTGATCCTTAGGTTATGGCTGTCAAAAATTGACAGTTTATAAAATTCCTCCTCCAACCCACAAAAAAGAAGAAAGTTGAGACATCATTCATTTACAAGAATTGAGATAAGCAAGAAGAAAAGAAAAAGAAGAAATCACCCATGTGGTACCTTAGAAGCCGCCAATCCACCTGAGCCTCCACCAATGACAATGAGATCGTAAGCTGTAGATGCCATGGTACTTGTTGTTGGGAATATATAGGATCTACCAAAAGGTTTCTGTATATGACGAGTTGGCAGTAAGTAGATGGCGCTGCAGAACACACAGAGTTCACAATATTATGCATATAATGGTTATATTCTACACATAGGTTATGGTAATCAAAAATCAATCCTGTTTATTTCAATTATTTAGATATTTTAATAATATTTTGTTCTCAAGTTTCTTTGCGAAGTTTACCTTCTAAGAGAAATTCAACAAGAAAGTTGTTCTCTTTTATTTATATATATGTATATAGTCTTTGACACAATGTTGTGTGATTTCTATAACCTTTCTCATTGATAAAATATGAAAAGACTATAAAGACAATAAATAGTATTTGAAATTTTGGTAACAGAAAATAAGACCTAATCCAATATTGGATTATTGGATTGTAGAACAACCTCCATGAGAGGAAACTCCCGCTAGAGGATACCTCTCTACAAAGAACAGTTTTTAATTGTAAAATTTAGCATTTTTACTATTTAGCAACTCTCCAGTAAGAGGACAACTCTTCCTAAAGGGCACTTTGGCTCTGCAATTAGGTGTCCTTTTTTTTTTTGCTTATCCCTAGTACACTTGGTACAGGCCATGATAATCATGGTGGGTAGAGGTAGGCAACTGCTTTTACTGTAAGTGCACCACATGTCTACACATGTGAAAAGCAGTTCGACTTTGCACTTACAAATGTGCCAGAGCCCCGTTTGGTTACTTGCACTTGCTTGTGGGGTTGGACTTTTGCAAGAATCGGGGGCCATTGGAGCATTTTTTTTTTATCAGAAAAAAGTACCCAATGCGGGAATCGAACCCGGGTTGTAGTGGTCGAAAACCAACGGTTTAGACCATCCTTCCACCGACCCCCATTAGGTGTACTACTGTATTACAGTAGAACCTCTCTGAAAAGGACCCCTAATTGCAGAAAAAAAAACTGTCCTTTGTAGAGAGGTGTTCTCTTACTGGAGAGTTGCTAACTAGTGAAAATGGAATTTTGACAATTAAAAACTGTTCTTTGTAGAGAGGTGTCCACTAGAGGGAGTGTTTCCTCTCATGGAAGTTTTACTATTGAATACAGTGGTACCTCGACATACGAGCGCCCCAACATACGAGTTTTTCTTTCGAGATACGAGCCGACGAGCAAGTGATTTTTTGCTTTTAGTTACGAGCGAAATTCGCGAAATTCGAGATAGGTTCGGTGGTGTTGAAGATATTAATCTGTGATTTTAAATGTTTCTTTTTGACCAGTACTTTTGTTTTGTTTTTGCTTTTCCTAAAATGTTTCTTTCTTCTTCTTCATTATTATTTGTTCTATATGCAAAGCTTTGTTTTTTGAGACTTGAATAAACAAATTCAAGTTTATTTTATTTCTTTACATTCTCTTTTTGTTTTTGTGCAATAAATATTTGATATTTATTAATACGTTTTTATTATTTAAAACCACGTAACAAAAATAACTGGGGTGACATTTTGGAGGTTGGAACGGATTAATGGTAGTTCAATTGTTTTGTATGGGGAAATTTGCTTCGAGATACGAGTGATTCAAGATACGAGCAAGGTTGCGGAACGAATTAAACTCGTATGTCGAGGTACCTCTGTATTTTATTTCAATCATTTTGACTTGAATTTTTAAATAAATGTAATGAAAAAGAGTAATCTAACAAAAATAGGGTATAAAAGATAATCCAAGGTTACATGAAAAGTTGCCAATTAACCAAAGTAAATGATAAGATATGGGGAAAAAGATTTAAAAATTGCTTAACTGTTAATATTTTTACAAGATTTTTTAATAAAGCACAATTTGGATTATAGATACAAGAAAATAAGACCTAATCCAAATAATTTAATAGTGTGTGATGTTTTGGCAACAGCATTGTTACCATCATCAGATGAAAGAATGCTGTTACCGAAATGTCACACACTATTAAATTATTTAATTTAGGTCTTATTTTCTTGTATTTACATGATTTTTTGAAAAAAAAGAATGGCAATTAAAATTGATTCTCTAAAAAAAATTGCAAAAAAAAAAAAAACATCTTTAGGTTTAAAAGAAGTTACATAAAAAAGATGTAAGAACAGGTTTAGTAAACACAAGGTAATAAGGCCAAATCCAAATAAATAAATAGTGTGTGACGTTTCGGTAACAGCGTTGTTACCATCTTTAGACAAAAATACACCATTCAGTACTTTTGTCTGAAGATGGTAACAACGCTGTTACCGAAACGTCACCCACTATTTATTTATTTGGATTTGGTCTTATTACCTTGTGTTTAAAATCTATAATCCAAATTGTGCCTTATCAACAGGCTTAGTAGTTTTAGAATTTTATTGCAAAACAAATCGCCATATATGCCTGTTTCACAATACTCATAAAACTACCAAACCAGAAATATAAGTATTTTGCTATTATAAAATAAACTTTTGATAAGTCACAATTTGGATTATACATTATAAACACAAGGTTTGTTTTGCTTATCCCTAATACACGTGGTACAGGCCATGATAATCATGGTGGGTAAAAGTAGGCCACTACTTTTACTGTAAGTGCACCACATGTCTACACATGTGAAAAACAGTTTGACTTTGCATTTATAAATGTGTCAGAGCCCTGTTTGGTTACTTGCACTCGCTGGTGGGGAAACACAAGGTAATAAGACCAAATACAAATAAATATATAGTATATGACATTTCGGTAACAGTGTTATTACCATCATCAGACAAAAGTACTCTTCTTCTTCTTTATCTGCACTCAACAATCATATTAGGGTATCAATTCTGTAGAGGCTTGAGATTTTTGTCTGTTGGGGATGCGGAGTAGAGCTCATCAATGGATGAGCCAATACAGTCAATGATGTGGTTTGAGGTTGCAGGTTGAAAATTGTACTTAGTACATAATGAAAAAACACAAAATACTAAAATGGGGATGGCAACAATGATGTTACCAAAATGTCACAAACATTTCAAATAATTTAGATATGGTCTTGTTACTTTTTAAAACTTTTATTGAAACAATGGAATTTAAAAACTTGTGGAATTTTAGAGTTAGGATGCTATAAACCATGGCAATGTTATAAAAGAGGTTATTATAACAAGATACCACTGTATAAAAAATAATGAAAGGATTAAGAAAATATATGCAATGCATGGTGATATATGAATATATTAATGCCAGATATTAGAAATTTTTGTGAGAATAATTATTTCTGTGCAGATTATTCTATTCTATATAATATTCTATCATATTATTCCAATTTTAACCAAGATAAATAATAAATTTCTCACCAGAATAGAAGCTTAATCAGTTCAACACAAGGGATGGGTGTTTCTCTTTTTTTTTTAGGCAGAAGTAGATAAATTGGCTATAATTAGAAAAACGGTTGAATTATTTTAATTGCTGAGCCAAATACTCAGGTTGAATCTTGATGAGAGCTATTGACCTTCTCTTTAAATTTGAAAGGCGGTTGAATGAAAATATTGTTGAATTATAGGCAGACGAGTAATGTGGTCACCATTTAATACTCAATGGTTATATTTATATTAAAAGAAAAACTCTAGTCTAAAGGAGACTAAATTCGTCTAAAAGAGATAGGTTATGAATGGAAAAACGGTCAAATATAAAGTAATTATAGTCGGTTGAAATAGATGAATTGGTTGGGATTTGAAAAAATCGTCTGATTTATAAGAAAATTGAATTATATTCGGTTTAAAACTAAATAAATATACTGTACTTATGTCACCGACCGCCAAAAAGGCTACCTTAATATTTAATTATTATTGGTCTTGGTTTACCATAGCAGAAGATTTTCTCGTTAGAAACAGATTTAAAGAAGAATGGGTTTAAACAAAAACATTTACCTTTATTTGGGGAGAATTTTGTTCACGAATTAAAGTGCGGTAAAGAGATATGAACTGAACGAAAAAGAATTGCACAAGACTTAAAAATTTGGCCGGCTAATCACGTGATGATAAAATTGCTCTCCAGGTGTCGCAGACGTTTGTTTATAGGTTTTTAGTCAAAATATTTTGAAAATTTTCAGCACAAAAAATATTTATTATATCAAGCATATTTCATATTGGCAAAAAATATTTTTTTTTTTGTTTTCTGAAATTGGCTAAGCTAATTCTCTCTAGCAACATAGCGCACACACAGCAATACATATTTATGTAAATAAAAGAGAATGATATTGATGTTAATTTTTTTGATAATAAAAAAAAATGATAAATCGTAATTCATTATTCTGCTTCTCATCTAAACTACTGAATAAATCATTAAACAATCCGCGCATGGGGCGTGGGCAATAAAAACGGAAGAATTTCATATGATAATTTTAATAAATTGTCCAAATTTCCATAGTTCTGTTTTTACAACTAGGAGCCGATTGGTAGGGTGGCTGATAGCCATCAAATTATTAATATTTACTTATTATAATACATTAAAACAATATATTTTGTTATTAGGTAAATACTTTCGTGCTTTAATGTTTAATCCCTATATATATAAAAGTCAGTGTATGTATGTATGTGTGTTTCTATGTCGGATATACACGTCCACAATACGTAACTAATCTGGCTGAAATTTTAACAGTATATATATTAGAATCTGGAAAAACTTATAGTGAAAATTTCAGGTCTCTATCCCGAATATTCTTCGAGTTATTTGCAAATTGCGTTGCAAATTTGCCCTTTCGCTCGCAAGCAGCGCCTCTAGCGGTGAAGATGGGAAGTAATATCAGCTGACCTAATGTACATGTAAAACGTGTTTTAACAGGACATAAAGAAAAATATTGGAGAGATATTTTTCGCATTTTTAGGCAAGAAATTTTGAAATTGACAGGTTCTGAGAATTAAAAGTTGTTTTTTAGTCAGAAAATGATGATGACAATATTGCTGTATTATGTTTGATTATCAGATACAAAATTATATCGGGAAAAATTCCAAAAAGCAGAGACCACGGGTGAAACCAGTTCATTTTTTTTTTTTTTTTGTACGCAGGAACAAAATTCTAACAGAAAAACATTCATTCTAGCAGAAAACAAAAGCCAGATCATCTTTCTATAAAAATATCGCTTCTCAGACACAAAGTTTGGAGCGGGACGTTTCACAAGAGTGACATCTACGGCGCCAATTTATAATTGTAACGAATAGTATTTGAAAATCAAAATAATATGATTTTCAAATATCGTTGTGAAAAATTACATATTTATTTTTATATTTTAAAAACACACAAAGTTTGGAGCGGGACGTTTCACAGAAGTGACATCCACGGTGCCAAACCCACGGTGTAAAACCCAAGGGTTGCCCGGTCATTTGGCTAGTATATGATAAAATGGGAAGATGTATATTGTTTTATCGCTCTTGATTGTGCAACCTCGCGAGCAGCGGCAATGTGCGTAATTAGACTTTTGGTATGTACAGAAACGCCAACTATCAGAAAACCGTGAGGCATGCGCCAGGAAGTTATTGAAAAGCTTTCTCCTGTGAAAAACTCTTTAACCTAAATTTACTTTGTTTGTATATCATTTATATTTTATCTTTGCAATTAGTATGTAATTTTGACATTATTCATTCTGCTGGTTGGTTAGGAAAGAGAGAGAGAGAGAGAATATGGTATTACACAGGCTACTAACCAAAGTATATATTTTCGAGCCCAAAAGTCGAGCCTGCCAGGATAATTGGTGATATAAACCGTGGTTTTCAACATCTATGCCCTTATTTGGGTTCTGCATTGGAAACCTTTCAGAAGAAAAATGCTTTAATAGTCCTAATTCTTGCCAAACCCACCAGTAAGCCAAGTAACTGGTCAATGTATGCTTGTAAATACAAATCTCGAACTGCTTTCTATATGTGTAGACATAGAGACACTTGCAGTAAAAGAAATGCTAATTACCCAACATAATTATCATGGCCTGTACAACTTATATTTGATTTAAAGTGATTTATTCTTATAAAATAGTTTTGATGTAGGTAAAAACAATATTCTCTACCTCTTCCCCTTCCCATTTGAAAATAAAATTTTAAAAATACTTGTATGATTTCTATGGTTACTTACATACCATTTTTAATAGCAAAGTATCTAGCAAGAAGTCAACAAATTGTGAGCTTGGTGGAAACGCTGTGCAAGGCCTTGGCAGAAAATAACAGCTGATTCAACAAATTTGAGAAGTTTATGACTGGTGGAATTAGAGCCTGAAGTGTAATTACATGACACAAGACCAAGAATGCTAACGAGTCCAGAGAGACTTCAGCTCTCTTAACTTGCCTCTTCTTGCAGCAGCCAAGATTCCCTTCATCTGCCAGAAAAGTAAATCAAGGGACCTAAAAAGAAGTCTCTAGAACTAGAAAAAATATATAGAATAGATGAAAAATTCTAAGTGAAGAATGCCATATTCTTTCTGGCAGAAACAGTTCAACAATGCTGATATCTTGGGAGGTTTTCAAGTATGCTCTGGATAGAAGCATTGAAACAAAAGGAAGTAGTGATGAAGGAAGCTGAGTTTCTGCAGAAGACTAGAGCACAGAAAAAAAAAAATCTCCAGAAACATTCAGGACATGTTATACTTATGTCAAGTAGTTATTGAGATATTTAATGGAGTGGTAAATGTAATTTAGCATATATTGCAAAAGACCTGACTATGTGGATCAAATCTTGAAGAGGAGTGCTGTAAAATATAATTAATGTGAAAACAAAGAATAGCTATTAAAAAATTTGAGAGACTTCCAAATGTGGTCCCCATGGCCTAAGAACAAGAGAAAAGATCCACCTTCTTTGATTAGAAGAATTGTTCAAGAAGATATTCAGAATCTTAACTTGACCCATGACAAGCACACATCCCCTAGAAGTGACAAGACTTGACTAGAAGTGACAAAAGAATCTGGTACAAATTTATGAGAACTGCAAGTCCAATAAGGAAGCACTAAAAACCATTTACTGATGTGTCAATGGTTGCAAGGTTTTCCCACTATGTACTAAGTGCAATTCTCAACCTACAACCCCAAAACACATTATTGACTGTATTGACTCATTCATTGATGAGCTCTACTCTTCCCCAGCAGACACCATCAAAAGTCTCAAGCTTTACAAGCTTGATACCTTAATATGATTGAGTGGAGATAAGAAAGAAGAAGACTGATGTGTAAACAACCTAAAAATTACTTCTATAGTTTTTCTAAATCTCTACAATGGAGGACTCTAGAAGATCGCCATTATGTTACCATTATGGAAGGCTTGGTCATGACTTCAGGAATTGCCAGGAAAGATGATAATCAGGAAACCAGGAGACAAATGATCTTTCACAACGTCCATGCACCTTGCTTACCTGACATATGCAGACTGTGTTGTAACGTCCATGCACCTTGCTTACCTGACATATGAAGACTGTGTTGTAACATCCATGCACCTTGCTTACCTGACATATGAAGACTGTGTTGTAACGTCCATGCACCTTGCTTACCTGACATATGAAGACTGTGTTGTAACATCCATGCACCTTGCTTACCTGACATATGTAGACTGTGTTGTAACATCCATGCACCTTGCTTACCTGACATATGAAGACTGTGTTGTAACATCCATGCACCTTGCTTACCTGACATATGTAGACTGTGTTGTAACATCCATGCACCTTGCTTACCTGACATATGAAGACTGTGTTGTAACGTCCATGCACCTTGCTTACCTGACATATGCAGACTGTGTTGTAACGTCCATGCACCTTGCTTACCTGACATATGCAGACTGTGTTGTAACATCCATGCACCTTGCTTACCTGACATATGTAGACTGTGTTGTAACATCCATGCACCTTGCTTACCTGACATATGAAGACTGTGTTGTAACGTCCATGCACCTTGCTTACCTGATATATGCAGACTGTGTTGTAACGTCCATGCACCTTGCTTACCTGACATATGCAGACTGTGTTGTAACGTCCATGCACCTTGCTTACCTGACATATGAAGACTGTGTTGTAACATCCATGCACCTTGCTTACCTGACATATGCAGACTGTGTTGTAACGTCCATGCACCTTGCTTACCTGACATATGTAGACTGTGTTGTAACGTCCATGCACCTTGCTTACCTGACATATGAAGACTGTGTTGTAACGTCCATGCACCTTGCTTACCTGACTTATGCAGACTGTGTTGTAACTTCCATGCACCTTGCTTACCTGACATATGCAGACTGTGTTGTAACGTCCATGCACCTTGCTTACCTGACATATGCAGACTGTGTTGTAACGTCCATGCACCTTGCTTACCTGACTTATGCAGACTGTGTTGTAACATCCATGCACCTTGCTTACCTGACATATGCAGACTGTGTTGTAACATCCATGCACCTTGCTTACCTGACATATGCAGACTGTGTTGTAACGTCCATGCACCTTGCTTACCTGACTTATGCAGACTGTGTTGTAACATCCATGCACCTTGCTTACCTGACATATGCAGACTGTGTTGTAACGTCCATGCACCTTGCTTACCTGACTTATGCAGACTGTGTTGTAACATCCATGCACCTTGCTTACCTGACATATGCAGACTGTGTTGTAACATCCATGCACCTTGCTTACCTGACATATGCAGACTGTGTTGTAACGTCCATGCACCTTGCTTACCTGACTTATGCAGACTGTGTTGTAACATCCATGCACCTTACTTACCTGACATATGCAGACTGTGTTGTAACGTCCATGCACCTTACTTACCTGACTTATGCAGACTGTGTTGTAATATCCATGCACCTTACTTACCTGACTTATGCAGACTGTGTTGTAACATCCATGCACCTTACTTACCTGACTTATGCAGACTGTGTTGTAACGTCCATGCACCTTGCTTACCTGACATATGCAGACTGTGTTGTAATGTCCATGCACCTTGCTTACCTGACATATGCAGACTGTGTTGTAACGTCCTCGTGTTTGTTAGTTGATGTTAATCAGCAAGAAGTATCTGGAAGTTTAAAAAGAAAAGTCTTTATTTCTTTTAGGCTAACATCAGACATAAGTTTACAAGTGGATATACACTGCGTGACATTGAAAATGGAACACCAAGAAATAGTGGCCAGAAAGTGATGAAACTCGGCAGACAGAGAGAGACAGGGACGAAAAATAAGTGATCTTTATTTCAAAATGATAGTCATAATACAGAGCGAGAACGGCGTCGGCTTAGTAGCAAGTAGGACCACCGCGGACGGCGATGCACGCAGCAACACGTCTAGGTAGAGAGTCAATCAGAGTACGAATGGCGTCCTGAGGAATGGCTCTCCATTCCCTCTCAACCATTTGCCACAGTTCGTCTTCTGAACGCGGCTGTGGCAAGGCATGCAAACGGCGTCCAATGATGTCCCAGACGTGCTCGATTGGTGAGAGATCAGGAGAGTACGGTGGCCAGGGAAGCATCTGTACATCTTGCAGAGCTTGTTGGCTAATGCGAGCAGTGTGCGGTCGGGCGTTATCCTGCTGATAAAGGGCATTGAGTACCCCCTGAAGGTAGGGGAGTGTCACCGGTCGCAGCACATCATCAACGTATCGTTGGGCCGTCATAGTGCCCTGAATACGAAGTAAAGGTGACCTGGAATCATACGTGGTTGCGCCCCAAACCATGATTCCACGTTGTCGCACGGTGGGGCGTTCCACAATTGCTGCCGGATTGGACCTTTCTCCACGTCGACGCCACACGCTTACACGGCGACTATCACTGGACAAGCAGAAACGCGACTCATCTGAGAACACGACCCTGTGCCATTCCGTCATCCACGTCGATCTAGCCCGGCACCATTCCAAACGTTGGCGCCTATTCGGTGGGGTCAATGGCAGTCTTCTTAGCGGACGGCATGAGTGCAAGCCATTAGCAACCAATCGACGGGAAATGGTTCTGGTCGAGATGGAATGATCTAGGGTGTCTTGCACATGTTGCAGGATGGCGGTACAAGTGGCTTGTGGGGCCGCCACTGCTTGTCGAAGGATACGCCGATCCACACGTGCTGACGTCACTCTGGTTGCACCGACATTCCTATAAATTGCCACATTTCCTTGTTCCAACCATCTTCTCCACAGTCGGTGCACCGTGGACGCACCAAGGTGTGTATCAGCTGCGATTTGACGTATGGACCAACCTGCCCTTTTCAGTCCGATCACCATGCCCCTCGTAAAAGCGTCTGTCTGCTTGAACTGCCTCCGTTTACGATGACCTGGCATTCTCTGTTATTACACGTGTCTTTTGACACAAGAACAAAATTTCTACAATGATTTTCCTTGAAGAAATAACGACACGAATACTGTCCTTTCTGCAAGTTCCTTCCCTTATATCTTACTCCATGTGCGCACGAGAGCTGCGCATTTCACATCATTTGCATAACTCGGTTAGGCGCGTCTACCCTGAAATTTGCATAATTTTCTGGCCACTATTTCTTGGTGTTCCATTTTCAATGTCACGCAGTGTATATTACAATAAGACAACTCCACAGAGTACCATCAGTGATGTGCTCACTGATAATTTACTATATATCCTGTAGGTATGCCAGCTGCCTTTACATATGTAGCTAACAGCTTGAGGAGCATGAACTCATGGAATTCATGTAATCTTTACACAAGGAGATAAGAAACAACAACAACAACTGACTGTATAGCTACCCAAGAAGAAGAAAAAAAAAAGAGAAACGAAGAATTTTCAAAAAAATTGGCTTACAACAGTTTTTTTATTATTTCAGTGTGTGTCACAAATTGAATTAGAGAAGCTAAAAAACACAACAAAAATAAAAACTTTAATAAAAAAACGAACTACCCGCAGCAACCTTTCTGTGTTGGAGGAAGTCCAGATCTCTTTGTAATGTTCAGTGACACGTATTGTTCTGCGGATGTTGGATGGATGCCGATTGTCTTGTCAAAGTCAGCCTTGGTGGCGCCACCTGCTCGGCGCATGGAGAGGGAATATCCTTGAACCACCTCCCCAGCCTGTGGACCCAGGTAGTGCAGGCCTACCACTCTCTCCTGCACAAACAAACAAGTTGTTGATGATGTAAAAAGGTTAAAAAAGGTGGTGGTGGTACTTATCCCAAGTATGGTATTACAATCATTGTGGGTAGTAAGCAACTATGCCTTTAACTCCTCCTTTTCTGGTCCCAAGCCCGGGTGAAAAAGGAGGAGGGGAGCAGTAACAAGCTTGCTAAAAAACCTGGGCTCAGATGGCCAAGCTGATAGTACTCTGTAAGGGCTCCAGATCCAGGGATACAGGATGAGTCTGTACTCCATGTTACATGTTAGGAGTGGCTGCATATGCTGTGTTCCTCATGTCAGAGACAGCCATTTCATATTGTAGCTAAGTAGACCTGCTAATGAGTAGTGCTCCCAGTCTTAATGACAAAAAAGCAGATGCATTCTACTTTACCTGAGATAAGAAAGAATAAGAGTAAGCAACTATTTTACTCTAAGTGCACCACATATTTACACATGTTGAAGGTGCAGTTCGATTTATGTACTTACACAAGTGTGTCAAAGATCCCTCATTTGGTAACTTGTACTCACTGGTGGGGTTGAAATTTTTCTAGAATTGGAGGTCATAAAAGCATTTTTTATTTTTCAGAAAAAAAAGTGCCTAATGCAGGATTTGATCCTAAATTGTAGCTATTGGCTGGAGATCTTTGTTTCTTAAGATGTTGAATATACATTGGAAGACTTCACATTATAACTGTCTCTTTTATAACTGTGCAACCTCTTTATTTCATCACAATATTATTTACATATATATATATACTAGCCGAATGACCCGGGCAACGCCCGTGTTTTAATTTAGACACGTGGACCTGTTGGATCATTAAACGCCCGTGTTTTACCCGATTGAATGTTTTTATTCAAATACTATTTGTTACAATTATAAATTGGCGCCTTAAATAAATGCATATATTAGTTAATAACTATAGCCTATGTGCTTTATCTGTCTATGTACTGTTGGCTTCCGTAGGCGTCTCTTACTGGGAAAAAGAAAGAGAGGATTCCATTTAGTTATTAACTAATATATGCATTTATTTAAGGAGCGACCCGCTCCAACACAATAGTTACAAAAACCAAAAAGCGAGTGGGGGGGGGCAAAGTCAAAAACAAAGTGTCTCGCGCAGTGGCAGCGCCATCGTAGCGAACCAATAGGAGAGCGCCATTCCAAAAAAAAAAGCAAACGGTGACAGATGAAGAACGCATGACGCTCGTAACTGTATATAGAATATAGAGTTCAAAAGTCTCAATTATTGTAATTATTAATGATAAGGTACAGATTCTGGATTATAGATTAGAAACATAAGGTAAACAAAGTACTTTTGTCTGATGATGGAAACGTTGTTATTGAAACATTAAAATGTCAAAAAAACTATTTATTTATTTGGATTTGGTCTTGTTACCTTGTGTTGTAATTATTGTTGCTATTGTTTCTTATCCCTCCTCTTATGCAAAGAGTTCACAAATTCCACGAATTCAATCCTTGGAATGGGGTGTAGGGGTGCAGCTTTGGTTGATCATGTCACCATGATCCAGGCACACTTTGGTGAGAAAAGACTTTGCCTGTAATTTGAAGCCATTCCTAACATGGAAGCCTTTGCTGCTGACTCTAACAAGAGTACAAATGCAGTATCCCTGAAGAGGAACCCTTACTGGGGTCTATCAACTGGGTCAGTTGAACTCAGGAACTTTTAAAGAGGTCTTTCTCCTCTTTCTAACAATGCTGCTGTTGGTCCGCGACCCAAAAATAATTTAATATTGTTATTTACATATGTAGGGCAACATGATGTTCCAACAATTAATTTGCATATAGGACTTACATTATCCGGGATGTGACAGATGAGTTTGACGTAACATCCGTTCTTCCCTCGCTGAGGAACGGCCCACTCAAATGGCTGGAAGCAGATGTGGTACACCTGGAAATACACAACAACATCTCTATAAAATTAAAGCCTCTATTTACATATTTTCATCGCGGTAAGAACAGTATAAATTTATTTTATGTTTAAAAGAAACGTGCATGCTTAAATATTTTCCTTTATTATATATAAATGGCCTGTTGTTGCCCTATAATTAATTTAGGCCTAACTGGCTTGCGGAATAGCATTGCTCAATACAAATATTTATATGTAAATTTACTGTCCTAAAACTTTATGTCCATAGTTTAGTTGAATACCATTTCTAAGATTCTACCCTTCAGTGTAGCATATATAAGCAGAATGATTCAATACAGTATTAGAGCCCTAAAAAAAAGCGGTCTGGTAGATTAAATTGGCAAAACCACTGGGAGGATTCACCACTGATCAGCTAAGCCTTCCCAATATATTTTTCATCGCAGTAAGGATAGTAGAAGTGCGTTTTATGTTTAAAAGAAACTTGTATGCTTAAATCTATTCCTCTCTTATATATTATATGGCACGTTGTTGCCCTATAAAGCTAATATACAGTTAAACCTGTCTATAGTGCTCCCTCTAAATAGTGCCTCCCTCTCTATAGCGCCCAATTTTAAATACATAGTATGATGCGATTTACATTAAAAGTGACCTGTCTATAGCACCCTATTTTGGTGAGTCCCAAGAGGGGGCGCTATAGACAGGTTTAAATGTATTATTAAAAAGTGACATATTGCAGGTTGTTTTTAAAAAAATATATTACCATTTTGAGAATAATGTGAAGCTGTCTTAAGCCTGTTTCACCTGAGAAATAAATGGGACCACTCTACCTCAATGTTGTCCGCTCCGTATTTCTCCACGGCCACATCTTCAGTCAGTCCACAGCAGCCATACTCCAGCGGAGTGAACACCGTGGTGGGAACATTCTGGTAGTCCATCTGGACACACAGTCCAAGTCAAACTTGGGAAGTATGTCGCCAATATGCATCAGGGTTACCAGACTGTATATAGAGATGGTCCAGTAGTGTCTAAATACCAGTTCAATGGTACCATAACACCAATATGCACAGAGTTGCCATCCAATATGCAACTATAGAAATTGAAGATCTCCATCTGTTGACCAATATGCATACACATCGCCACCAATATGTAAATACCACCAATATACGAGATAGGTACTAGCCAGTATGCAAATAGAGAACATACCAGTTCCACATTTTGACCAATATGTATTGCCACCAATATGAAAGAACATTACCAGCCAGAATGCAAATAGAGAATGCATCAGTTCCACGTGTTGACCAATATGTAAATACCACCAATATACAAGATAGGTACTAGCCACTATACAAATAGAGAACATACTAGTTCCATATGTTGACCAATATGCATATTGCCACTAATATGAAAGAACATTACCAGCCACTATGCAAATAGAGAATGCATCAGTTCCACGTGTTGACCAATATGTAAATACCACCAATATACAAGAGAGATACCAGCCAGTATGCAAATAGAGAACTCACCAGTTCTAAATGGTGGCCAATATGTAAATACCTCTAATATACAAGAGAGGTACCAGCCACTATGCAAATAGAAAACTCACCAGTTCCTTGGAGGATCCGTACAGCCGGTTGGCCAGCAAAAGTCCGGCCTTGATGGCCACAGGAGTGAGCTGTAGTCCACGGTCAATGATGTCACCAATGGCGTAGATGTTGGGGACTGAAGTCCGCTCCGCCTCATCCACCGTCACTCTTCCCGCAGAGTTGAGCTTGACTCCCACCTTGTCCAGTCCTAGGTCCGACGTGCAAGGGTCCCGGCCAATGGCAAACACTACCTGGAATCATACATTTGGATTTGAGGTGAGGGGTATATGTAAATATGGTATGATGTTTTTGGAGAGAGACCAATCCCAGGACTCCTAATAAACCAAGGCTGTATACACATCAGAGTAAAGAATGAAGGACCACAGTAAACCAATCCCAGGACTCCTAATAAACCAAGGCTGTATACACATCAGAGTAAAGAATGAAGGACCACAGTAAACCAATCCCAGGACTCCTAATAAACCAAGGCTGTATACACATCAGAGTAAAGAATGAAGGACCACAGTAAACCAATCCCAGGACTCCTAATAAACCAAGGCTGTATACACATCAGAGTAAAGAATGAAAGAACACAGTAAAGGAAATTGAATATTTCAGGTGTGTTTACCAAGTCTACAGCATTTGCATGGGCTTGATTCTGAGTGACTCCCAAGACAGTTAATAGCTGGTCCATTGAATCTATTTTGATGAGAAAAGTAATTATCTTTTTAAGAAAAAAGGAGACATCAACTCACTGTGTTGAAGGTTCCGATTTCCTCCTCGTTGTCACCTTGTCGTCTGCCGTACACCTTCAGCACTCCTTTCTTCACCTGCTCCACCTGGACACCACAATTTGCACGCCCCGCTGAAAGTGAACCTATACAGGTTCACAAGGCCAATATGCAAATACAACCGTGTATAACTCACTAAGTTACAATTTGGATTATAGATTAGAAATACAAGGTAATAAGATCAAATCCAAATAAATAAATAAATTGTGTGACGTTTCGGGAACACAACCTTGCTACCATAAATAGACAAAAGTACTAAGTGATGAAAAATATCAAACAAAAAAGTATATACTGTGATATTTTTCATCATTCAGTACTTTTATCTGATGATGGTAACAATGCTGTTACAGAAACGTCACACACTATTTATTTATTTGGAGATTGGTATTATTACCTTGTATTTCTAACATGTATAAGTATAATACACTCTTAGACTAATTGCTTTATTTAAACATTTTTATAAAGGTAGTATGTAAATATAGTACATATATGCAAATAGAGAGTGGATAGATAAAGATCAGGTAGATTCTTAGCAGTCCTGAAGCATAGACACTTGGTATAATTCTTTTTATCTTTAAGTTTTCTTGTGTTTTATATCAAATAAAGGCTTTAATGAGACCTTTCTTGAGATATTTCCTTTTTGATTACAGCAAAAGAAAAAGAGGAATCGTGCATAAAACCATCGTGCACAACAGTAAAATAATAAAGTTGCACATGACTACATATGTGTCTAGATTAATTTGAGCCAATATAGCGTTGACCACATTATTGAAAATAACAATATCTATAATAAAAGCTCCTATAGAATACCATAACGTAAAATATGGCTACCTCTGGTTTTCTCATTGGTGATGGGAAATATGCAAAAATGGGGTAGACCATGAGAGGTTTCCCAGAATTAACAAGGAATTAGAAAAATTTGCATAGCGTAAGGACTTACCCTAGTTGGGACACAGGGCTGCACAACCTTCACACCCTCTTCATCGCGCAGGTGCTCCGCCACCTTGTTTGCCATCTCCTGGTCAAAGCCGCGCAGGAAGATAGAACGTACCATCAATGTAACATCAAGTCCCAGTCCACGCAGGAAACCCGCACACTCCAGCGCAACATAGGAAGCCCCAATAACTAGCGTACGTCCCGGAGATTCTTTCAGGAAGAACAGGTCATCGCTGCGTAAGCCACACCTGCGTAAGTCCGGGTTCTTTAGGTGTCACATTAGCCTACACTCACCTGGTGACGCCATATTCCTTTGCACCAGGAATATCTGGATACCTTGGTCTTTCTCCTGTTGATATAATTATGTCTTTCGCTGTTAGTGTCTGGACTTTGCCATTCTTCAATGTGGCCTGCGCACACACCATGCAAATTTCAACACAACAATAATGATAAAAGGGATATACAGTAGAACCTCTCTTTGTAACGGACAATACCTCGTTGCAGAGCCAAAATGTCTTACCGGAGAGCAGTTAATTGGTAAAAAAAATTGGAATTATGGCAAAGTAAATTGTCCTTTGTAGAGAGGTTTTCTCTCATGGAGGTTGTTCTGCTGTATTGGTGATGGAAACTGTCCTTTGTAGAGAGTTGTCCTTTAGCGAGAGTGTCCTCTGATGGAGGTTGTTCTACTGTATTAGTGATGGAAACTGTACTTTGTAGAGAGGTGTCCTCTAGCGGGAGTGTTCTTTCATGGAGGTTGTTCTACTGTATTGGTGATAGAAACTGTACTTTGTAGAGAGGTGTCCTCTAGCGGGAGTGTTCTTTCATGGAGGTTGTTCTACTGTATTGGTGATAGAAACTGTACTTTGTAGAGAGGTGTCCTCTAGCGGGAGTGTTCTTTCATGGAGGTTGTTCTACTGTATTGGTGATAGAAACTGTACTTTGTAGAGAGGTGTCCTCTAGCGGGAGTGTTCTTTCATGGAGGTTGTTCTACTGTATTGGTGATAGAAACTGTACTTTGTAGAGAGGTGTCCTCTAGCGGGAGTGTTCTTTCATGGAGGTTGTTCTACTGTATTGGTGATAGAAACTGTACTTTGTAGAGAGGTGTCCTCTAGCGGGAGTGTTCTTTCATGGAGGTTGTTCTACTGTATTGGTGATAGAAACTGTACTTTGTAGAGAGGTGTCCTCTAGCGGGAGTGTTCTTTCATGGAGGTTGTTCTACTGTATTGGTGATGGAAACTGTCCTTTGTAAAGAGTTGTCCTCTAGCGGGAGTGTTCTTTCATGGAGGTTGTTCTACTGTATTGGTGATAGAAACTGTCCTTTGTAGAGAGTTGTCCTCTAGCGGGAGTGTCCTCTCATGGAAGTTGTTCTGCTGTATTGGTGATGGAAACTGTCCTTTGTAAAGAGTTGTCCTCTAGCGGGAGTGTCCTCTCATGGAAGTTGTTCTGCTGTATTGGTGATGGAAACTGTCCTTTGTAGAGAGTTGTCCTTTAGCGGGAGTGTCCTTTCATGGAGGTTGTTCTACTGTATTGGTGATGGAAACTGTCCTTTGTAGAGAGGTGTCCTCTCATGGAGGTTGTTCGCCTTACTCACAGTGTTGACGACAAAGAGTCTAGTTCCTAATAAACAAGAACAGCCGTATAGATGAACATACCTCAATGGTGTGTGGATCCAGAAATTTTGCATATCCATTGATATAGCTGACTTTAGCATCCCGCAGGGCTACACGGTATCCCCAGTTGAGTGACTTGATGTGTTCTTCAATAGCCAGGCTGAGTTTGGGCCAGTTGTGGTGGATTCCTGCGATAGAGAGAGGTTAGATACTGATGTAGGACAGGGAGATATGCAAATACCTTCCTCAGGAATCTCCCAACCGTAAGCTCTGGCATCCTTGATGGCAGTTCCTGAAACTTCTGTGGTCAGAGGCCAAATTTTCAATTGATGAATAGACTATAAACTTTCTTGGGTAAAAGGATAATAGGCCACAGAAAGATATTTTTTTTAACATATTAAGAAGGTCAATAAGATTTTTTATCACAATAAATGAGTGTCAACACACACACCAGGCCATCTCTAGGATAACACATATCGCCATCTCTCAGTCGAAAATCTGATTATTATTATTTTTAAAAAGGCAAAAAAAATTAATTAAAATCTTCCCTCAATATTGTTCCTTTTACATGTATTGTAGTTGTCAAAAGTGAAGTTAAAGTTACATCTAGATATTCGAGGAGGAGAGAACACACCAACACTTTAATTTGCATATCTAAAATATTCTCATTCCACATTTACATAACATAGGTTAAATTAACATTTCACGATAAAGCACAATTTGGATTATAGATTATAAACACAAGGTAATAAGACCAAATACAAATAAATAAGTAGTGTGTGACGTTTCAGTAACAGCATTGTAACTGAACACTACTTATTTATTTGGATTTGGTCTTATTACCTTGTGTTTAACATTTTACATTTATTTTTCGCGGTAAAATTAATCAAGCTACCGAGGAGTGCTGCCTGGTGATAAAGTTTCTTGGGAATACAGCCCACATTGACGCAGGTTCCTCCAAGCCCTGCACCACACGGTGAATCAGCCTCAACATTGAGTATGTGCGGGAGACTACCCACCCCACGTGGTGCCCAACGGTGTGGGCTTCACAAAGTCCAGTACTGCTACCTTCTTGCCTAGCCGAGCCGCCTCCTGCGCAGCAACACTCGGGTGAACAATGGCGGCACTTTTTTTAGCTTCAATAGCTCCCAAATTTAAACAATTTTTTATTTTATTTTAAGAAAGAAAAAAAGTGCCCTATGCAGGATTTGATCTTTGGGTTATGGCTGCCAAAAATCGACAGTTTATAAAATTCCTTCACCAGCCCACAAAAAGAAGAAAGTTGAGACATAAGATGTCTATAAGAATTGAGATAAGCAAGAAGAAGAAAAGAAGAAGAAGAAATCACCCGTGTGGTACCTTAGAAGCCGCCAATCCACCTGAGCCTCCACCAATGACAATGAGATCATAGGCCGAAGACGCCATGTTATGTTTCCATCTTTTGCCAGGACCACCTAGGACCTGCCAAAAGGTTTCTGTACTTGGCGAACTGGCAGCGAGTAGAGGGCGCTGGTGAACACGCAGAGTCCTGAAGACTACGGCAATCATGGTGGTCTCCTACACAGAGGGTACTGTAAACATGAAGGATTAAGGTTTAGTTAATCTTACGGAGATAGCTTGTTGATTATAGATAGGAGAATGACAAAGTTTAACAATCAATCAATTCTACAAGGTTATATGACCAAATCCAAATAAAAATATATATATGTTGTATCTGTCGTGGTCGAATGGAAGGGTGCAGTCGTTGTGCATGTAAGCTTCGAAAAGAATTCATTCCACACTCGTGAGCGCGCGCACGTGGCAGTGTGCCATAGCATTCGCCCGCGGGTGCTGGCTCCCACATTTATTTTGTACAGATTTATAGATGGATGAATTTGTATTTACATTTTAATATACTAATTATGGCGAAAAGAAATTCTATCTCTGGGGCATTAGGCAAATTATGACATATATATATATGTCATAATTTGCATAATATCCAAGAAGTATAATTTCTTTTTTGCCAAAATAAGTATGCTAAACTGTAAATATGTTAAGCTTGTGTTAAAATGTAAATATGCAAATTTATCCATCTATAAAAACTGTACAAAATAAACATGGCAGACATCATGGCCGAATGCTACGGCACGTCGTGGATGCGCTGCTCACTTGGCTGGAACTAATTCTTGAGATTGCATGCATAACGGTTGCACCCTTCCATTCGATCACAACATATATATAATATTTATTAATAATAAATAAATAAAGTAAATGTTCTTTATTAATGTCTATAAAATCTTTGAAAGAATCTTGTCTTATATTTACATACACAATTTTTCCATAAATGGAAAGAAAGAAGAAAGATTGCAGAAGATATAGCCTACACAATTCCAAGGCAGACGACAAGATGGCTGCCACCAACCGACGAGTTGTAGAAGTCCCAAGAAGAAGATCCAGGGTGCCAAGATCTTCCTGAATAGCGGGCAGATGGTTACTTGAGGGAAAGTTGATTGTGATGTGAATTTAAAATAAATTCACACCAAATACACTATGAGATTTTTAACTCAATTGACTATCTTGAAGATAGATGTCGCATGGCTGGCATTCATATTTCTTTAATAAGAGATACTTCAGTCAGAAAAGGTTTTTATTTTCGCAATGTTTCGGCAAAAATCTTTTGTCCTTGTCAGGAAAATAAAAGTAAAGCATATGGCAAGGCATCATAAAATGTTTCTATAAAGCACAATTTGGATTATCTATATATATATAAATCAATGTTTGTATGTCCGGTATACAAATTCGCAGTAGTTCACTAATTCAAACCAAAATTTCCATACATAGGTAAAAAAATACGGGGAAGACGATAGGCTATTTTACAAATATATATAAATCAATTATTAAAACTATATATTCAAATTATTCTACTTAGATCACGAACAGCGCCCTCTATCAAAGATTAGATTAAATTATGCTGATGCAAACAAAAATATAATGCTAATAACAAACAATTATAAAAAAAAATCTTATCTAAATATATATCACTCGGGTAGATATGCACACGGGTCAATCCCGGGGCGAAGCCCGGGTCACCCGTCTAGTAGATTATAAACACAAGGTAACACAAATTTAAACACAATTTATTTAGATTTTTGGTCTTATTACCTTGTGTTACTTACAAACTCCTTTATAACGTCTTGCCAAATGGTTTATTTTTATTTTCCCTGAAGAGGATGAAAGATTTTTGTCGAAACGTAGAGAAAATAAAACCTTTTCTGACTGAAGTTATTCAACTATATTTCAACACTTTACTAGAATTCAACTTGTTTTCAAATTCCAATCAAGTTACCTACTTTAACCAACTATAATTCAACACCTACTTTACATATGTGGCACAATCTTGACACCTGATAGAATAAATAGCATTTCTATTCTGACCAGGTTTGTTTTCCTCCAGATTTGGAAATGGGATTTTGTAAAATTTGACTAATGACCCTGGTTCTATATAAGAAAAATCAGGTATGATAATCATTTCTGTGGACCATGTAAACATGCTGGCGATTGTATTATTCTGTCTTCTTCTTTCTTATCTCCACACTGGGTGAAGTAGAATGCGTCTGCCTTTGTCATCAAGATTGGAAACACTACTCAGTGGCAGGCCGCTTTGCTCCAAAAGAAATGGACGCCTCTGATATGAGGAACAGACACCATGTGCAACCGCTCCTAACAAGAAGTACAAACGCTGCTCATCCTGTATCCCTGGATTAGGAGCCCTTACAGGGTACTATCAGTCAGGCCAGCTGAGTCCAGGTTTTTTAGCGAGCTTGTTACTGCTCCCCCTCCTCCTTTTTCATCCGGGCTTGGGACCGGCAAAGGCGGAGTATGTATGTGTATACGTATTATTCTGTGACTCACAGTAAACAAAAAGAGTTCCATTTTTAAAACAACTTAGAACTACAAGGTAATAAGACCAAATCCAAATAAATAAATAGTGTGCAGTGTGTCAGTAACAGCATTGCTACCCATAATTACTGAATGAAACAAAATATCACAGTATGTTCTTAAATGGCAGTGTCATCAAGTGTGAAAACAATATAGTAGAGAATAATATTTACACACTTTTAATAACGGTGCGAACTATCTAAGAACACATACTGTGAACAAAAGGAGCATGAAGAGCCTCAATTTCAGATAAACGAAAATTTATCATATAAGGAAAAGGAGCAATTGAAACAAGTTTTGGAAAAGTACGCAGATTTGTTTTCGTCGGGATTAGGAAGATCCAACTTAGCGAAACATCGGATTGATACAGAAGGCGCGAAACCGATCAAACACAAGCCGTATAGGGTGAGCGTGAAAGAGCGCAAAATCATAAAAGAGCAAATTGATGAAATGCTCAGAGACGGCGTAATTAGAACATCCTCGAGTCCATGGTCCTTCCCCGTAATATTGGTCAAGAAGTGAGATGGTAACAATGCTGATACGTCACATACTATGAATTTATTTGGATTGGGTCTATTACCTTGTAGTTCTAATCTATAATCAAAATTGTGTCATATATTTTTAAAACAACTTAATTTGGCCTATATAAACTTAATCTAGTGTATTGAACCATTGGTCTGCAGAAATATCTTATCAAAAATCTATTCCATGCTTTGCCAGCTATCAAGTTATGCATCAATTTTAGTGGCGAATTAGATCATCTCTTTGCAGGAGTTACATCAGTTTTTTTAGTACCGAATCACCCGCAATAAGATTCTGAAGATAAAAACTGAATATGTGCACAAAAAGGGTATGTTTTAGTTTCTCTTTTAAATGAGTATAGACAGTTTTCTACTAAAATATTTGATAAATACGAAAATTCGTCAAAATATTTGATAAGAGAAATAAATAAAATTTTTATATACGCTATGGTTTATTTGGGCAATACTATGAAGGCATAAAATACTTAAATAATAATATAATAAAAACTTTTACTAAAATACTTACATTAGGAACTTAGAAACTTTGTTAAAAGTACGTGTTTTTGTTTGTTTACCTTGTATAAAGTTATCAGATGGTCAGATTCGTTTATTTATAAATAGATTTTAATTATGCCATATATCGTGTGTGTGTGTTTTCAACTAAGAAAAACTATATTGACGTAATCAACATTTAATAACTTTATTAAAAATCTAGAATTTTAAATATTTTACTTTGGATTTATAAATTTGAGTTACACATTTTTTAATGCGCTTGAACATTCAATTTAGAGCAATTTTCAAACAAAAGATTATCCCATCCAATATCTAAAATGATGTCGAGACCTTTCATAAAAAGAGACCAACACTATATAAAAGACTTACTTAACCACCTTGGAACACTAAGTATTGAAGAAAAATAAAAGAGGAAGATATATTGTTTTCATTTTTATCTAAAAGCGATGAGGCTTTTTAAATATACATGTAAGTTTATTTAGTAATATTTTAAACATAAAATAATAATAATAAATAATAAGCACAACAATAAAAATCTCCAAATACTCTTTTGAAAGATAGGGGCCGATCCTTTTGTTTACAAAAACACGTCTGCATTTAATTTTGTTTTTACTTTTTTGTTTTTAAACTAGAGTTTAAATGAAATAAAAACAACTTCTTATTTAAATATGACAGAAACTTCAAATAAAAATGAGAAAGAACCATTACCTAAACGAATATTTAAATCCTATTTAGATAAACTTAGATTTTTTGTCAATTTGCTCAATACGTTTAATAATGGACCCTATTGGTTTACTCGAGTTGTATTCTTAAGAAGTTTGGCCTTTATTTATTTTGTGGCATTTCTTGTTGCATTGAACCAAAACACCGGACTTTTAGGAAACAATGGTTTGCTACCCATTGATGTATTTATGAAGAATGTTGAAAATAACTATGGCAAATTATCATGGAAAACGTTTTTACAAATGCCAACCTTATTTTGGTTTGTTGACAAAAAAGATGCAACATTTTATATGCAAGCATTTTCAACATTAGGCTTAAGTATATCTCTATGTATTATTCTAACTGGGGCTGCAAATATGATTGCAATGTTTACCCTTTGGATACTTTACCATTCAATTATTAATGTTGGACAAACGTGGTATTCATTTGGTTGGGAATCACAACTTCTTGAAACTGGATTTTTGGGTATGTTTTTATGCCCATTATTTACATGGAAAAAATATCCAGAAAATACGCCTCCATCTACAATTGTAATATGGGGTTTACGTTGGCTTCTTTTTAGGATAATGATTGGTGCGGGGATGATAAAAATACGTAATGATCCTTGCTGGCGTGATTTGACATGCATGAATTATCATTACCAGACTCAACCAGTACCCAATCCACTGAGTTACTACCTTCATCAAAGTCCGGAAATAATCCACAAAATGGAAACACTAGGAAACCATGTTGTTGAACTGATTCTCCCTTGGTTTACATTTTTGCCACGACCATTCAAACTGATTTGCGGCATTAGTCAAATTTTATTTCAATTCATTCTCATTCTTAGTGGAAATTTGAGTTTCCTGAATTGGCTTACTATATTACCAGCTATTGCTTATTTTGACGACAGAAGTCTTCAATGTCTTTTCACCAAAAAACAACAAGATATTCAATCCAATTTGCATAGCAAGCAAAGTAAAAATCAACTAAAATCTAGTAAACTTCGGAATATTGCTAATATTACTTATGGACTTGTACTTATACATCTTAGTATTCCAGTGGTAATCAATCTTTTCTCACGGCATCAAGTTATGAATACTTCCTACGATCCGTTACGTCTAGTCAACACCTATGGAGCATTTGGGACAATCACCCGCGAGCGTACAGAGATAATTCTTAAAGGAACCTCAAGTTCAATGCCAGATAATGCCATATGGGAAGAATATGAGTTTAATTGCAAGCCTGGGAATGTTACGCGGCGTCCCTGCATCATTTCACCCTATCATTATAGATTAGATTGGCTTATGTGGTTCGCAGCCTTCCAAAACTGGCAGCATAACCCGTGGTTGGTTCATTTAATGGGTGAACTCATGGTCAATAGTCCAGAAGCCACTGATCTCATCGCGCACAATCCATTTAGAAATAAAGATCCTCCAAAATGGATCAAGGCTGATCACTACGTGTATACCTATACCAAGTGGAACAGCCAAGCTGCCAAAGACGGCGCATGGTGGAAGAGAAAGTTCAGACAGTCATATTTCGGACCAGTCAACCATGGCATGCTGAAACAAATCTATCAACATTTTGGATGGAAGATCCCCAAAAAATAATATAAATTTACTCATTTGCATATAAAGTTGCATATTAACTAAAGTCGTAAGTGGACACACAGTGAAACTAAGATAAAAATAAATAAATCTTACCAGAAAATTGAATGTGGATAAAAAAATCTTCAAAACTTAGTCAATTTTGGCACTCTGCAGGAGCAAATCTATCAATTTCTCAGATGGACATTTACCAAGAAATATAATTTCCTATTTTACTCATTTACATATAAAGTTGCATATCATTTTGTTTAAATATACAGTATGACTTAAGGTAAAGAAATCACTCTTGCTGTCAAGAATGGATTTAAAAATTCTTATTTTGAATTGAGCACAACCTGGGAAAGCCAAAGCAAATCTATCATAAAATTTCCTCTGAAATTCTTCGAGAATTATATCTCACACACTCTTATTTCCTATTTTACTTATTTACATATAAAGTTGCATATTACACATATATTAGTTATTTAAATATATATAGTAAAATCTTGTAGAATCCACTCTTGTAACTTTTCAAAATGAGTTGTTTAAATGATATCCATTTCAAGGAAAAGAAGATTGGAAGTCCAAGAGAAAAAAAAAGTTTTTCAAGAAAGGTTAGGGGAGAGATACGTGGGGAAGGCTTCAATGTACATATATTTATATAAATAACAGTAAAGTGCAATAAACCTTTTTTTTTCTCTTTAACTTTGTGGTGAAAAGTATCTTTAAAAGTATTTTTTAAAAAGCAATAAATTTTTTGCCATATTTTAAGAGTTGTCTTTTTTTTTTCTACAACTGGATCCAAAAGGTAACATGAACATATGTAGAAAAGAAACCTTTTGCATATAAGTTAATTAAGTTATTAAAATATGTTAATACACAAGGTAATAAGACCAAATAAATAAATAGTGTGTGATGTTTTGGTAACAGCGTTGTTATCATCATCAGATAAAAGTACTGAATGATATGATGGTATGAATGAGAATGGTAACAACGCTGCTACTGAAACGTCGCACACTATTTATTTATTTGGATTTGGTCTTATTACCTTGTGTTTCTTATCTATAATCCAAATTGTACTTAATCATAAACATAATATAAAAAATATGAAAATAAACTGGGATCAAGTGGACAAATTAAGATAAAAGAATTTCCTGATCAACTGAAAGTTGCATAATCAGGAGGTTATTTTTTTTCTTAATATGTAAATATGTTGTTGGTAAGCCATCACTTTGATGTAATGTAGTGGCATTGTTTTTACTGTGTTCTGATTACACTGTGGTTAGATATGGTTTGGTTTTGAATAACTAAAGTAATTGAATAAATAAAGTAAGTAATAAGACAAAAAAAATAGTGTGTGACGTTTCGGTAACAATATTGTTACCATCAGACCAAAGTATTGAATGAGAAAAAATATCATGTTTTAAATAGTTACTGTTAACAGAGAGAGAGAGAAGTGACAACAGTTAAGAATAAAATATTTTTATAAGAACAGTAAAATAATATTTTTAGAATTGAAAACATTTTATCTGTTATCTTGTTTACACAATACACACTGATAACACTACTGGTTCTTTAAAAACAGGCTGTGATATTTTTTTCTCATTTAGTACTTTTGTCTGATGATAACAATGCTGTTACTGAAACGTCACACATTATTTATTTATTTGGTCTTATTACCTTGTGTTTTTAATCTATAATCCAAATTGTATACCTAATTATACATCTTTTAGTTACAAGAAAATAAGACCTAATCCAAATAAATTAATAGTGCGTGATATTTTGGTAACAGCATTGTTACCCTCATTAGATAAAAGAATAAAATGATTTTGTCTGATGATGGCAACAATGCTTTTACCGAAACGTCACACACTATTGATTCATTTGGATTAGGTCTTATTTTCTTGTAGCTATAATATAAATTGTGCTTTATCATATATATATATTTTAAATATAAATTTGCAGAGCAGTATTAGAGCTCTGAGAAGCGGTCTTGGTGGATTAAATTGGCGAAACCGCTGGGAGAGTTCACCACTGATGAGCCAAGCCCTCCCAATATATTTTTTCATCGCAGTAAGGGCAGTAGAAGTTTGTATTATGTATAAAAGAAACATTCATGCTTTTAAATCCTTTCATTTTATATATATAAATGGCGCGTTATTGCCTTGGGTAAATTTGCCGAGCAATAAATACATTTAGACCTCTTTAATTCAAATCCCACACCCCTTAAGGGAAATGTTCTTCGTGTTGAATTAAAGTCAATGTTGAATTCTATAGTCTGTTAAAGTTGGTAACTCTGTGTTAGGATTTGAAAAAACTGGTTGAATTTATAGTCTTTAAATAAAGATATACTGTAATAATTAATTAGTATAAATTACAGTAAAACCTCTTTGTAAGTGTAAAGTTGAACTGCTTTTCACATATGTAGACATGTGGTGAACTTACAGTAAAAGTAGTCGCCTACTTCTACCCACCACGATTATAATAGCCTGTACCACATGTACTAGGGATAAGCAAAAAAAAACAGTAAAACCTTGCCAAAACAAAGTGAGGATATAGCAAACCTATCTTTATAATAAGTCAAAAGTAATCTCTAATTCTAATGTGATAGTTTAACAAACCCTTGGCTCTAGAGGGAACCTAAAGTTCAGTCTTGTTGTGTGGGGTGTTTTAGTGAGGTTTTACTGTATAATCACTGAATGTAAGCAAAATGTAAAATAACAGAAAGGTTTAGAAACACAAGGTAATACGATCAAATCCATATTATAAGTCTTACTTCTTTCTTGTCTCCACTCAATCATATTAGGGTATCAAGCTTGTAAAGCTTGAGACTTTTGATGGTGTCTGCCGGGGAAGAGTAGAGCTCATCAATGGATGAGTTTGACAACCATCATGACTGAGTGAAGTAGAATGTGTCTGCCTTTGTCATTAAGACTGGGAGCACTACTCAGTGACAGGTCGACTTAGCTCCAAAAGAAATGGCCGCCTCTGACATGAGGAATAGACGCCATGTGCAGCCGCTCCTAACATGAAGTACAAACGCTGCTCATCCTGTATCCCTGGATTAGGAGCCCTTACAGGGTACTATCAGCCGGGCCAGCTGAGACCAGGTTTTTTAGTGAGCTTGTTACTGCTCCCCCTCCTCCTTTTTAAAACACAAGGTAATACGACCAAATCCAAATTATAAGTGATAAGGCACAATTCGGATTATAGATTAAAATACAAGAGTCTAGCCATCAGTATCACTATAAAGGGAAGATCGAAAAATGCAATATAACATGCAGTATGGTAGATTAAACTGGCAAAACTGCTGTGAGGGTTCACCACTGATTAGCCAAGCCCTCCCATTAATTTTTCCATTGCAGTAAGGTCAGTAGAAATTGTTTAATTTTTAAAATAATCATACGTGTCAAAAATAGTTTCGAATTTTCATAACAGATGGCGCGCTAATGCATCATAATATAAATAGTGTGTGATGTTTCTTAACAGCATTGTTACTTTTATTTGATGATGGTAACAATGAAGTTATCGAAACATCACACACTATTTATTTGAAATTGGTTTTTATTACATTGCATTTCCAAATTAATAAATAGTGAGTGTAATGGGTGTTTCGATAACAACATTGTTACCCAAATGTCACTCCCTATTTATTAATTTGGATTTGGTCTTATTACTTTGTGTTTCTAATCTATAATCCAAATTGTACCTTATCATTAGGATGTGGTCTTATTACCTTGTGTTTATAATCTATAATCCAAATTGTACCTTATCATTAGGATGTGGTCTTATTATTTTGTGTTTCTAATCTATAATCCAAATTGTACCTTATCATTAGGATGTGGTCTTATTACCTTGTGTTTATAATCTATAATACAAATTGTACCTTATCATTAGGATGTGGTCTTATTATTACCTTGTGTTTCTAATCTATAATCCAAATTGTACCATATCATTAGGATGTGGTCTTATTACTTTGTGTTTCTAATCTATAATCCAAATTGTACCTTATCAAAAGAAAGGCTTGGTTTATCATTGGTGAATGTAGGATCAACACTTTGATCCGTTAGGCTTAGATTGTATGAATACACTATAGGTTACCAGGTAAAGGCATGAAAAACACCCGAGTAAAGGGGTCACTATTAACTTTAAAATGTAAGAGAGTGGTCTCAGCTGGCCCGGCTGATAGTACCCTGTAAGGGCTCCTAATCCAGGGATACAGGATGAGCAGCGTTTGTACTTCATGTTAGGAGTGGCTGCACATGGCATCTGTTCCTCATGTCAGAGGCAGCCATTTCTACTGGAGCTAAGTCGGCCTGCCACTGAGTAGTGCTCCCAGTCTTGATGACAAAGGCAGACACAAGTGCAAAGTCGAACTGCTTTTCACATGTGTAGACATGTGGTGCGCTTACAGTAAAAGCAGTCGCTAATTACCCACAATGATTATCATGGCCTGTACCACGTATACTATGGATAAGCAAAAAAAGGCAGACACATTCTACTTCATCCAGTCATGATGGTTGCCAAACAGACACCATCAAGGGTCACAACTTGATACCCTAATATGATTGAGTGGAGATAAGAAAGAAGAAGAAGAAACACAAGTTGGGGAGAAGAGCTCCTTTATTTTATTTTTTTACTTATCCCTAGTACACGTGGTACAGGCCATGATAATCATGGTGGGTAGTTAACGACTGCTTTTACTGTAAGCGCACCACATGTCTACACATGTGAAAAGCAGTTCGACTTTGCACTTACAAATGTGCCAGAGCCCCGTTTAGTTACTTGCACTCACTGGTGGGGTTGGACTTTTGCAAGAATCGGGGGCCATTGGAGCATTTTTTTTTTAAACAGAAAAAAGTGTCTGACCTATTTGTCTGACCTTTTGTTATGTATTTTGGTAAATGATTTTTGTTACATATATTCTTAAATAATTAATTATATTAATTAACAGATTAATATTATCACTGAGACATCAACATACATGTAAATAATGTAGCCTCAAGTAAAAAAAACACTACTTAGATAGAGATTTATATTAACTCCGCCTTTGCCGGTCCCAAGCCTGGAAGGGGAAGCAGTAACAAGCTCACTAAAAAACCTGGGTTCAGCTGGCCCGGCTGATAGTACTTTGTAAGGGCTCCTAATCCAGGGATACAGGATGAGCAGTGTTTGTACTACATGTTAGGAGCAGCTGCCATGGCGTCTGTTCCTCATATCAGAGGCGGCCATTTCTTTTGGAGCTAAGTCGGCCTGCCACTGAGTAGTGCTCCCAGTCTTAATGACAAAGGCAGATGCATTCTACTTCACCCAGACATGATCTCAAACTTTACAAGCTTGATACCCTGATATGATTGAGTGGAGATAAGAAAGTAAGAAGAGATTTTAAAAAATAAACCTTTTGCTTAGAAACAACTGGTGTATAATTCCTTTCTCTTCGTTTAAAAAGACATAACACCTTTTGATTCTAATCTCTAATCCAAATAATACCTTATCATGGGGGGGTGTGTTTATTTACAGATGTGGTTGAAGAAACTAATTGAAGTGTATTTGGGGACATATGTAATTAATAAAACACTTTTTAAACAATTCTTTATTATCACACTAAGGTGCACCTGGTTCTGTGCAACAGTTGTTCCATGATAAAAATACTTATTACTACATCTTATTGTGAAATTTTGGTCCCAAAGATTTTCTTAATGCCATTAACACTATTTTATTCCTTTTATAAACTCTGGATAATATAGTCAATTTTTTAATAGAAAATTAACAATTATAAATTTTAATAATTCATAACCCTTTTCCTACCATTAGTTTAATTTTGATTATTTGGAATGATAGAAATTTCTATAATCTTCTTGATTGATTTTATGTTTTTCAATTTATATCAAAGACTATTTATTCTGGTAGAATTTTCTTAAAATATATATCAGTGATTTATAAATATTTTTGTGCATTTGATGATTTTAATTTTTCTATTTATTTTTCATTTTATTGCGCTGCTCAACATCTTTTTGAACTTCAGTTTTAAAGTCTTCAAAAGTCATTGATGATGAAAAATTTGGTTCGTTTGCTTTTTCCTCCAATGCTTTTTTATTCAAACTTGATTTATTATATCTTATACTAAGTCCATCTTCGTCCTTTTTTTCTTTTGGTTCATATTTTTCTAGATATTGATCAGCCTTTTTACAAGCTTCGTCAAGTTCTTCGTCGTTTGAACTGTTCTTTAGGGAAGTAACCAACTCATTTACTAAATCAACCTTTTCGAGAAATTTATCGAGATCTCTATTTGATTCTTTACCTAGAAGTTTATCCATTTATGCAAAAAATAACTTTTATTAAATTCAAAGATAATATATTTAAAAAGTCAAATGATTTTCTGTAACACTTATTCGTTTGTTTTAATATTCGATCTATTCATTTGTTTACAAACAAACTTTTCCTGAATGATTTTTATTGAGGTGTTAAATTTGCGATTAATCGAAAAAACATTTTTTGTAAATTATTTAACTTGTTTTTATTATGAATTATTGTGTGTGTGTTTTGATAAAAGTTAATTAAATAAAAGACGATTTTAAGATATTTTAAAATTCACATAATGCCGTAAAGACATTTTTAAAATGTTTAAAAAGATCTAAAAAAACCTTTTATTATAAAATATAATATAGGAATTTCACATATGATATAAAAAATTGATATCTATTTTCTACCTTAAAAATATATAATAAAAAATCGTGCATTAATCTCTCCAGGAACCTGCTTAATAATCATAAAAAATATATTTTTAGTTTACTTATAGTGCTTAATCTACTAAGTCGCATATAGCGTTATAGAGTGTTGGCATAGGATGCACTATAGGAACACAATATATATCTATTGATCTTTAAATCACCAAGCCTATCACAAATAGTGGAACATGCCCATTGTCTTTATATTTTGAAAACTGGCAATCATGAAAATAACCTAAAGATACATTTTAAAACTATAGATAAAATACTTTTAGTGTACAATTAAAAAAAAAAAAGGAAGGGAATATACTATATTCCAAAACTCGAACCCATGGTTTTATATTTACTATGTTTTTTTTTTTTTTTGCTTAATGCTACCATTGAGCTAAAAAAGTATTGTATTCTCTGATTGCCCCCTGACTTGCAGGGCTGGGTCTTCGGGCATGGCCTAGACGATGACGCCCTGGCCATCCTGGCGTCTGCCAAGACGCGCATCTATAGGCACTTCCTCGGCGCGGAACTGAGGAGTGTACAAGAAGACCCCCTCCTTGTCTGGAGGAGGACCCTCTCAAGGTGGGGAAGCCCTCCTTGCTGAAGATATTTGTATATATATTCCCCTACACTTTATATGCCCATTTACTCTTTTATATTTTCTCCTTTGTAAAATTTGATTGAAAGAATCAATAAAATTGTTTAATTTGTCAAATTTGTCTCTGATTGGGTGATTATTTTAACCAATCAGTAGGTAAATAAATAGGACACCATATATAAGCCAATTTAGATATATATTATAGTAAACTATAGAATGGCTCCACTTCAACTGCCTAGTCTTCCAATACTAAAGATTCCTGACGATAGCCCTCCTAGGAATCACCAATTTAAGCCTGGAACTCTGAAAATTGTCCTAAGAAATAAATTTGCACTGCGTCATCTCATAAATTAGACATAAAAATACTGGAATCAGCATTCCATCATTGGTACCTAAACCAAAAGCCTGGAGTTATTCTGGAATGTAGGATGAACGACAAGCTGTATTTCCAAGTTCAAAACTTGCCATACAAGATGGCTCATTTTACGGGATGGTGTCAAGATTTTTACACAATGCACCATGTGAAGGACCAGAGAGACCTCACCAGGCCACCTTTTGGAATGTATGGGAGCCTCAAGACAGGACCTATATTCCAACCCTACCAAGATTGTAAACTTGATCCACGAATTCAGTCTCCATGACCTTGTTTAATTAAAAACAATCGGATAATAATAATAAAAATAAATTGGACTTCCACTACCTAGTAAATAATTCAAGAAAAAGGCATCTCCTTATCGTGCAACTGAAAGTTGCTGATGGCTGACGCCATCTATTGGAATAAATATAAACTATCCGTTGATTTAATTATCACAGAATTGGCCAAATATCCATTCTTGATTAATCAAGAAAAGCTAACCACGTACACGTTTCGGGCTGTAGGCCCTCGTCAGCGTGGTGCAAACTGTATCTCAACGACCAAAAAAACTGGTCATTCAGGCATCCTGAAAAATCATGAAACGGGTAGTTAAGGCCAGAATTGTGTGAGACCGCGAAACAATGTGAAAAATGAAATAACGGTCTTAAGGATAGTTGGCGACATTATGTATGCTTCAGGATTCCGTTTTTAAAAAATATTTTAGATGATTCAAACAAAAGGCTAGTGTATCTCTTCAATCAAACTCTTCTGAAAGGATTCATTGCCATAATTTTCAACTTGCAACAAGAGATGTCTTAGTTTTTATTTTTTGTTGGTTCAAAAACGCATCCTGTTGATATCTGGTACCTTTAATGCATCATTCAATCAATCCTCTTACTAGGCTATCGCGTCTTAGTACATATACAATTCATCTGAGTTATAAAAGGCAAACCATTGAATATAATTTTATATTAAAAAAGCATAATTGTATCTGTGAAAGAAAAGTAATTCTTTTTCTCACAAAATATTTCGAAAGATTTGCGTTCCCTCTTTATATACAAGGTGCGTTCATTAATTTCCAGGACTGGTTAAAAAATAAAATAAATAAAAAAGCTAGAGAAAATATTTTTTACAGAGTTGAATATTGGACATTCGACTACACCTGACTGAAAGCACGAGTCTCGTGGCGCACGCGCCGATCTAAAAATAGAACAAAACAACTTCCTTGTAAGGTTCGAATTTCTAATTTTAAAATGGCCATTTTCGAAGAGCAGAGAATCTGCATTAAGTTTTGTTTTAAATTGAAAAAAAAAAGTGATACTGAGACGTATGAATTGATTAAAGAAGCTTTTGGCGATGCAGCTTTATCCCGTTCAAGAACTTTTGAATGATTTTCACGCTTCCAAAAAGGTCGGGAAAAGGTAAACGATGATCAGCATACTGGGCGTCCAAGATCATTTCGTTGCGAGGAAAACAAGCTCAAAATAAAGGAGTTAATTAAATCTAACAGAAGAATTATCTTCAGTGACTGGACTATCTGTTTATTTGGGGATAATGAGGTGCTTAAGGGAGGCAGTGCGCCTTAAAAGACCTGAAAGATGGCAAAACAATGACTGGATACTTCACGTCGGTAATGCGCGGCCGCACACAGCCCATGTTGTTTTGCAGTTTTTGGCCAAGCATTCAACCATACAGATCCCTCATCCACCCTATTCCCCCGACTTAGCCCCCAATGACTTTTTCCTCTATCCTAAATTGAAAATTAACTTGAAAGGACGGAAATTTGACAACGTTGATATGATACAAGCTGAATCGAAGGCAACCTTGAGGAACCTCTCAAAAAGTGATTTTATCTCTTGCTTCGACAATTGGAAAAAAATATGGAACGGGTGTATTGAGGCAGGAGGGGCATATTTTGAAAAATATTGAATTAGTTTTTTTATTTGTTTTATTTTTTCAAAGATACAGAGCAGTCCTGGAAATTAATGAACGCACCTTGTATATACTAGACGAATGGCCCGGGCAACGCCCGGGTTTTACCCGAGTGCGCATATATTTTAAAAACGTTTTAATTCAAATACTATTCGTTACAATTATAAATTGGCGCCATGGATGTCACTCTTGTGAAACGTCCCGTTCCAAACTGTGTGTTTTTAAAATGTTTTAATTAAAATACTATTCGTTACAATTATAAATTGGCGCCGTGGATGTCTCTCTTGTGAAACGTCCCGCCCCAAACTGTGTGTGTCTTGAAAATATAAAAATAAAAATGTGAATTTTCATAAAGATTTCATCATGTCGATTTTTTTTTTGCATTTCACCTACTAAATCGATAGAGATAATTACATTTGCAACATGAACTTAGGTATATTGACTAAATAGAAAACTGCATAGTAATAAAGATCATTTTTTAAAGGCACCATATCGTTTTTTTCCAATAAAATCGAAACAAAAATTAACGATAAATAACGATAATTGCCTTAAAAAGAAATTGCCTTAAAAAAAGAAACATTCGCGGTGATTTTGTCTTGCATTCGTTTATACAATTATTATATACGAATGACCCGGGCAACGCCCGGGTTTTACCCGATTAAATGCTTTTATTCAAATACTATTCGTTACAATTATAAATTGGCGCCGTGGATGTCATTCTTGTATAATATATAAATGAGTTTTAAAAATTGTAAAAAAAAAATGCATCGGCCGGGAATCGAACCCGGGCCGCCCGCGTGGCAGGCGAGCATTCTACCACTGAACCACTGATGGTTATGAAAAATCCCATCCGTGAGCTTCAAACAGACAAACAGACAGAATAAGGCAAATATATAAGTAGATATAAAAAACTTATTTTTGTGCAATAAATGAGTTATCTTTTTTCTTAATCTAGTCATCTAATCCCTATGCATTCTCATTTATATACTTTTTCAAAATTTAACTTTATTTAAACACTAATTTGAGAATTTTTTAAAATTACATATTTAGTAAATAAATATTCAAGCGTTATATAATTACTACTAGGTATTAATCAAAATTTTAAAATAATGAAAAATAAATTATCAATCAATATAAATTTTGTCTTAGACTGAAAAAAAAAATCAATTGAACTTGCATACTGGATCTTCTCAACTAGTGGAGTGATGATCGATACAGGTGCAATAGGGCTGAAGGAAGACTCTATCGCTATTGTAGGAGTAGGAGTGAGGGTGGGTTTGGGCAAAAAATCAATTGAATTTGCATACTGGATCTTCTCAACTAGTGGAGTGATGACCGATACAGGTGCAATAGGGCTGAAGGAAGACTCTATCGCTATTGTAGGAGTAGGAGTGAGGGTGGGTTTGGGCAAAAAATCAATTGAATTTGCATACTGGATCTTCTCAACTAGTGGAGTGATGATCGATACAGGTGCAATAGGGCTGAAGGAAGACTCTATCGCTATTGTAGGAGTAGGAGTGAGGGTGAGTTTGGGCAAAAAATCAATTGAATTTGCATACTGGATCTTCTCAACTAGTGGAGTGATGGTCGATACAGGTGCAATAGGGCTGAAGGAAGACTCTATCGCTATTGTAGGAGTAGGAGTGAGGGTGAGTTTGGGCAAAAAAATCAATTGAATTTGCATACTGGATCTTCTCAACTAGTGGAGTGATGGTCGATACAGGTGCAATAGGGCTGAAGGAAGACTCTATCGCTATTGTAGGAGTAGGAGTGAGGGTGGGTTTGGGCAAAAAATCAATTGAATTTGCATACTGGATCTTCTCAACTAGTGGAGTGATGGTCGATACAGGTGCAATAGGGCTGAAGGAAAACTATCACTATTGTAGGAGTAGGAGTGAGGGTGAGTTTGGGCAAAAAATCAATTGAATTTGCATACTGGATCTTCTCAATTAGTGGAGTGATGGTCGATACAGGTGCAATAGGGCTGAAGGAAGACTCTATCACTATTGTAGGAGTAGGAGTGAGGGTGGGTTTGGGCAAAGAAAGGAGGACACCAGCAGTTTGGAGCGGTGGGACGTCTTAAGTGTTCCGCTAGGTCTCCAGCAAGGTGGGTGTGGAGATTACAGAAGACACAGCGATAGGGGCGGACATGTGGCACGTAACGCATGCGCAGCCAACGTCTTCTGTCCACCCATTCGGAGTAATCATCAACGTGCAAATCAGCGTCGGTCACTTTCTGCAGAGGTTCCTCTCTCCTTCCCACCATTATGTTACCCTTCGACTTATTTGAAACCTGGCAACCAGGTTGTGTGTTTAAAATATTCTCTTTACCTACATATTGATACTTTCGAAGCAAATTTTAAGGAAATGGAAAGTCTTTGATATCGCAGATCGTCTATTTTTTTTTTTTTTGGAGATAGAGGCAATTTTTATTCATACTTGGTTATCTCGTATGTATTGTAAAAAGTATTTTAAATAAATTATAGACATAAGCTTTGAGGACAGTAGAAATATAATTATAAATTTATAATGTCAGTGTAAAGAAAATTGTCTTAATAAAAATAAATAATTATACGCGTCATAAATACTTACAATTTCCAATAACAGATGTAGCGCTATTGCAAATTGTTTATAATATTTTATACCATATATACACTCATGGAGATAAAACTTAAGAAAGTGGGAAGTCTTTGATGTCGCCGGTCGTTTATTTTATTATTATTATTATTTTTAAGGAGACAGAGGCAATTTTGTTCACATTTGGTTATCTCGTGTATCTTCAATATAGGTCACTGTATATCAACTATCTTTCAGAATTATTGTCTCAATCCCGATATACGAGTACAAGCTAAAAGGTACAACTTCCTTAGGTTTTGTCCATGAGTGTAATGTGATGGGAGAGAATAATTTTGACATGTTTACACATAGAGCGGATGAACTGTCAAAACTCTCCGTTTTCATCACTTTATAATAATTGCATATTGGTTCAAAAACGGGAATGTCCGAAAGCTTTTATTACAAATAATAACTTAAAAAGTATCGATATAATTATCTATCTTATTTAATGCTTATATGGAAATATGCAACAACAAATAGGGTTAATAAAAATAGTTACATATTCCCTCAATAGATGGCAGGTCATGTCCGTTTAAGAAAGTATATTTCAATTTTTAAATTTATATTGATATTTTTAGGAATATATGTGGATTTTATGGCTATAAATTTATATATTTTTCGTTATACTATATATTAAAAATTTCAAATATATATATTTACTCACACATATTTGTAATTTCTGTTACAAGATACATTTAATTTTTTTTTTTAATTTAATTTATTATAATTTGTTAATTATTTTGATTATTTTTTATTTTTTAGAATTTTCAGGTTTTGAAGATTTATTATTGATGTAGAGGAAAGGTAATATTTGTTATAAAATCTATGTTTAAAACGACAATAAAATTTTGATTCAAACTATGCAACTAAGTATATAAGGTGGGGGTATATGTAAAGTTTATACTTGGGAAAGAAAAAAAAAACAAATATTTTTGGGGGTAAAAAAAAATTGACTTTTTTATCCCCTTATAGATAGCAGAAGAACGGTCCAGCGTGATAAATCAAAAACGATTGGAAGATCTATTTTTATTGTTTGTAAAATATCGATGTTTATTTACTCTTTTTAGCCCGATAGATGGCAGTCATCCAAGTTTTATTTCACTATTAGAAATAGTTCTATTGTGTTAAAACTTTAATATATTTTGTTATTAATGTGCCAGTGTGTTTTTGTAAATTATTTTATTTAGTGAAAAAAAAAAAGTACAAATGTGATATTGTACTGGGATAAGGTGCATACATTATGAAAAAGGCATCTCCTTATCGTGCAACTGAAAGTTGCTGATGGCTTGCGCCATCTATAGGAATAAATATCAAGTTGATATTTATATTCCGATAGATGGCGCAAGCCATCAGCAACTTTCAGTTGCACGTAAGGAGATGCCTTTTTCATAATATTTATTTAGTGTTAACTTAGTTTTCTGGAATACGTAGAAGAGTCGCCAACTATCCGATGGGTAAATTAAATTTATAATTACATATACTAAACGTATATATGCAAATCAAATTGAGTTATTTTTGACTAGTTCTCTAAATGGAGGCATCGAGTTTAGAGTTGATAATTTTGGTTTCTTCTAGAAATGATGCGTTAAGCGCGCGGATATGCATATCTCTTAAAGATACACTCATGGACAAAACTTAAAGAAGTTTTACCTTTTAGCATATATATCGGAATTCAGACAATAACTCTAAAAGATATTACAGCGACCTTTATTAAAGACACACGAGATAACCAAAGGTAAACAAAATTGCCTCTGTCTCCTTAAAATAAAATAGACTACCGGCGACATCAAATTTTCATATTTTGTGATGTGTCCGGTCGTCTATATATATATTTTAAAAGGAGACAGAGGTATATATATAGGGGACAGAGGTTGTTCACACTTGGTTATCTCGTATGTCTTCAATAAAGGTCACTGTAATATCTTTCAGAGTTATTGTCTGAATCCCGATATACATACTAAAAGGTACAACTTCCTTAAGTTTTTTTGTTCATAAGTGTTATCTTTTTCTTAAAAAAAAAAAAATCAATGTAATGAATTTATACTATATAAAAAGACGTAGAGAGATTAAATATGATATAAATTAAAAATATAAAATATAAAAAAAAGTGTTTTTTTTTTTAAAGGTAAAATACACTTTTAAAAATTGACTGTCCCAAATAAACTGGTTTATAACTCGGCTTTCCCCTCTCGCTTAATCCTTCAGGTGACCTGATGCCTTTTTTACCAAATCTGGATTCTGTAAAGGATTTCTCTCTTTGAAGATAAATAAAATCGCTTTCTTAAATGTCAACTTCATCTTTCATCAAAAGATTACTAATTGTAAGTAAAAAATAAACCAAAAAAGGTTTTAATGGTTAGGTTTTTTTTTTATAGTTTAGTTACTAGAATGGATAACGTCGTATTAATTGTATTTATTAAGCCTAAAAAAAACCTATGCAAATATGTAAAAATGCTATATCGATATTTATATTCCTCTCTTCCAAAACTACTGATTCAATCTTTGAGAAATTTTACATATAAGTAGGCAAAGTTATATACCAATTTACATATAAGCTATGCAAATTGCCTTATAGCAAACTAATTTGCATATATTTGTGGTTAAGAGAAAGATGATAATTAATATAAAGTGCTGACGTGCCATCTATATATATGAAAAATGTAAGCATCAAAACACGTTACGTTAACACATAAAACAAATGATAATAATGATACGGGAATGATTTACTGCCACCAGAATCGCTGCTCTCTATAACTACTACTAATATATAATCCCAATAGAAGAAGGAACACAGATCAGGGAGAAGAGTTTCTTTATATTAGACCAAGATCGTTCAAGCTTTCGGACAAGACGTCTTTCTACAGTAACTTATATAAGGAAGCTCTTCTCAGCGACTTGTATTTATTATTCTATAGCAAAAAGGGAGATATAATCGTAGTAACGAACATTTGCCTTAAAACAATATTCGTTTGGCAAACATTCACTCGGGAAAAACCCAGGCGAAGCCAGGATATATGTCTATAATGGAACATTTATTATATATAAGAATATATATGTAAATTTTGAAAATAGAGCAATCCATATTTAATTCATTAGATAATAAAAAGGCATATATTGGATTTAATAAAAATAATAATAATATTTTTTTTTATTAAATCCAATATATGCCTTTTTATTATCTAACTAGCGGATGTGCCCGGCTTCGCCCGGGTTTTACCCGAGTGAATGTTTGTCTAACGAACATTTGTTAAAACAATTCTCTATAAACTTATAAAACGTACTCGGCTTCGCCCGGGGTTTTACCCGAGTAAAGGTTTGTCTAGCGAACATTTGTTAAAACAATTCTCTAAAAACTTATTTAAAAAAAAAAAAAGATATATTTTGATAATTTGAAACTCGTAAATTTGAATCTCTCGATATATTGTTATCATCGTCACAATGGGGGCGCTGCTTGCGAGTTGAATCTACAAATCTGCAAATAACTCTAAGGATATTCAAGATATTCAGGAAATTAATTTTCAAAAACCTTCCCGGTGATATACCTAATAATATCCCAAAATTTCACGGCGATTGGATGTATGGTTTTTGAATCTATAGAGTGCAGACAAACAGACAGACAGACAGACATTCAATTTTATATATATAGATAGATTCACTCTTCATTGTTGGCTTTTTATCTTACATTCATTCTTGATTGTTGGCTTTTTATATTACATTCACTCTTCATTGTTGGCTTTTTATCTTACATTCATTCTTCATTGTTGGCTTTTTATATTACATTTACTCTTCATTGTTGGCTTTTTATCTTACATTCACTCTTCATTGTTGGCTTTTTATATTATATTTACTCTTCATTGTTGGCTTTTCATCTTACATTCATTCTTCATTGTTGGCTTTTTATATTATATTTAATATTCATTGTTGGCTTTTTATCTTTCTTACATTCATTCTTCATTGTTGGCTTTTTATATTACATTTACTATTCATTGTTGGCTTTTTATCTTACATTCACTCTTCATTGTTGGCTTTTTATCTTACATTCATTCTTCATTGTTGGCTTTTTATATTACATTCACTCTTCATTGTTGGCTTTTTATCTTAAATTCACTCTGTTGGCTTTTTATATTACATTTACTCTTCATTGTTGGATTTTTATCTTACATTCACTCTTCATTGTTGGCTTTTTATATTATATTTACTCTTCATTGTTGGCTTTTTATCTTACATTCATTCTTCATTGTTGGCTTTTTATATTATATTTACTCTTCATTGTTGGATTTTTATCTTACATTCATTCTTCATTGTTGGCTTTTTATATTACATTTATCCGAGTGAAAGTTTGCCTAACGAATATTATATATTATGAAGTATAATAAACAATGTTAAAGATTAGTTTTAATTATTAATCAAGATTGTGTGTGAATATGTGAGAAAGATGTAATATCGTTGTTGTTTTCTTGGCCGACTGTTTTACATATGGTGTTATCTTAAAATTGCTTGTTTTGAATATTTTTTTAGATTGAGTTGAATGAATTGCTGAATTTTTTTTTTTGTATTTATATATAAATAAAATTAACTCTGTTGATTTTTTTGTATTTAATCGATAACAGCTAAGTTACGCATGTTAATGTTAGGGAAAAATATTTTGATGTTAAGCAAAACCTGCTCCATCTCGTTTTACATAAATGTTGAAAATTTGGTTGAAATTGATGCATTGTAACGAAAGTTTTTAGTGATGTCCTCTTATGAAATTTGCATTTTATTAATATAGATATAAGATATATGTAAATATGTGTAAATTTGAAGGAAGAATAATGATCTATAAAAATAAAGGTCGCCTCTCTCGTCAAAATAGACGCTAAAACAAAGCACCATTTATTGACCTTCTCCGCAAATTAGTGGACTCTGGTCGGTGACAAATCTACAACACTAACTTTCTCACCAACCCGATTCCGCTAGTTTGCGAAACAGTCAATAAATGGAGCTTAGTTTTAGCGTCTATTTTGACGGGAGAGGCGACCTTTTAGCATGTATATCAGGATTCAGACAATAACTCTGAAAGATATTTGATACATAGTGACCTTTATTGAAGACACACGGGACAACCTCTGTCTCCTTCAAAAAAAAAAAAAAAAGCTGACGATCGGCGACATCAAAGACTTTCCACTTTCTTAAGGTTTATTCATGAGTGTATATATACAGTAGATTGTATTATTTTAAATAATAATAATAAAAAGGATAAATATATGCAGCAATACCTCTCTAACGTGGATTGCACCAATAAATCCGTTTTAGAGAATATCCTTGTTAAAAATAGATTCAATGTTGGATTTTTTGACCAAACCAATATAAATAACTGTTTTTGTATTTTCAATTTTATTTGGAATATATAAATAAACTTTATATATTTATTGAATTAACTTATAACATACATTTTCAAAAATTTTGATTCAAATGCTATATACAGTTAAACCTGTCTATAGCGCCCCCTTTAAATAGCGCTTCCCTCTCTATAGCGTCCGATTTTAAATACGTAGTACGATGCGATTTACATTAAAAGTGAGCTGTCTATAGCACCCCCTCTCTATAGCACCCTATTTTGGTGAGTCCCAAGAGGGGGCGCTATAGACAGGCTTAACTGTATAATGAAATAAATAAAATAATAATAACAGAATACACCTATCCCCCGATTTACACGGTAGATACGTTCCTGAGAAAAACGTGTAAATCGGGGGATAGGTGTACACAGAAATAAAAATAAAATGCATTGACAGGTTAAAATATGTAGTCAGCACATAAGCTCGGGATTCCTCGTGAGATGTGTACACAGCGCATGTGTTCAATCACAGTAGCATTTAGTATAGTGCGATTTAAAAAAAAACTTATTTGGAAAACCGTGTAAAAGCGAAAACGTGTAAAACAAGTACCGTGTAAATCGGGGGATAGGTGTAATTCTAAATGTTTTGAGAATTTACTATCTTTTTTTTTCTGAATGTTAAAATCCTATTTCTATTTAATAGAAAATTCAAAAATAAAATCTCATCCATAACGAAATGTAAGGTTTAGGTGTTATGGGGAGACCACAGAACAAAAAACCCAAAATATTAAAAATCCATATTTTTTTTTATCGAGGTACATATATTAAAGATAGAAGATTATACTTTATAATAAATAAAAAATATAGTTAATAAAAAAATTGATAAAAAATAGAGCGCAGGAAAATACCTATATGCAAATAATATTATCTATAAAAGCATGAGGCCCCTCTCCCGTCAAAATAAACATCAAAACTAGACGCCATCTATTGACCGTCGCCGCAAACTAGCGGCCTCGGGTCGGTAACAAAGCCACAACACCAGCTTTGGAAAACTGAGAAGCGTCCACCTAGAGACCATGGTTTTGGGCTAATGGCTCTCGTCAGTCTAGGGCGGACTTTATTCCATGAGATCCACACGGGATCTAATGGAATCTTCACAATCTGCCAAAGAGGTGTTTATCTGGCAAAGTGACTGGGCCAATGCTATGGCCAAAATATTGGTGGAAATTTTCCTGTGAGTAAATTGATCTATTAAAGCATCTGGCGCCTCTCCCGTCAAAATACACGCCAAAACGTCAATAGATGGCGTCTAGTTTTGAGGTTCATTTTGACGGGAGAGGCGCCTTATGCTTTTTATATATCAATTTCTTCCCTGGAAAATTTCCATCTATATAATATTATATGAAAATAATTATAGCTCTATATTTACACATTTACCCATATATTGACCTAACACATATTTACATATCTCCCAGATACGGGATCTATAACCTCTATGTATCAAATTACGAAACTATTTTAGACGCGTAATATTCTTTTTAAAATAAAACAATTTCTACTGCCCTTACTGCAATGGAAAAATACCTCTATGTATATAATAATTTATCAAATAATTTATCCTTTTTCTCCTCCGCTCCTTTTCTGTATTTCTCAGGAGAATATGTAAATAAGACTAAATATAAGGTCTTAATAGAGAGGTTGTATTGATTGATTCAAATTGGAAATATACATTAAAGAAGTTTTATTTATATAAAAATTATTATTTGTTTATTTTTTTCACAACCACCAGACGTTCTACTGGTATATTAAAAGTGACCTAGATATAATGAATTGTGTTTTTAATTAAAAGTAAACCAAGCGCGGGCACTTGGAAGAATTTTTACGGGCAGACGAAAACATTAGAAAATGTTGGCGACATGCCACAGTCGTCTTCTGTACGCGTTCTAGGAAATTTAGTTGTTTTTTTACTTACCAAAAGATCACGAGAATTGGCGCCATTTCCATTTGAAAAAAAAAAAAAAAAACACTGAACGAAATTCCGATTTAATTTAATTAATAAAAAAAAATATTGACAATATATGTTATTTAAATAGTATAGAAATTACCTTTTTTTTAGTTTTAAAAATAATAAGCATTTGCTCTATAAATAGTTTACATTTTAAAATATAGATGGCGTGGTTAAACATCATGTTTAAATTAGGCTTAAGAAATCCTATTATTTGTGGAAGATCGCGATGATTGAAGCCTGTATTATATGCATATATGTATTTCTACTGTCTTCAAAACATAGTGAACGAGTAGGGTCTCGATTCCCGACAGTCATAAACCGGGATTGAATCCCACGTTAACATTTTGTTTAATATGTAAATAACCTTCACATATTATTCACTGTTTCAATTATCATAAACTAGGTTGCTCTTATTGAGCGGTACCTAATAAAGTGATTTTGAACTTCAAAACATATGTAAATACATAGTTTATATATCTAGAGAGGCACCTCTCCCTTTAATTATGCAACAGAACACGATGGCACTGTACATCACCCTAGTAAACAACTATACCAGTTGTGATGAAGAATGAACCACAATCCTAGTTTTGGTCCCGGCGAGGCGGCCCGAGGGCGTCTCGCGGCGGGGACTGGCGAAGGATACCTGGTTGATCCTGCCAGTAGTCTTGTCTCAAATATTAAGCCATGCATGTCTAAGTACACGCCCTAGCAAGGCGAAACCGCGAATGGCTCATTAAATCAGTTCCTTAGATCGTACACATTTACTTGGATAACTGTGATAATTCTAGAGCTAATACATGCAATTGAGCCCTCGTCCCTTTTAGGGTGAGGGTGCTTTTATTAGACCAAGACCAAACGGGGGCAACTCCGATAGTCGTGGTGACTCTGAATAACACCAGTTTAGGGAAATTCAGACAAAAATCCAACCTGTATACAAAGTTTGATTCAAAAGGCGATCTATCAATCAAGTTTATATAAAAAGGCGTACCTGGATCCGTAAAGAAAAAAAAAATCTCAAAATATTTCGAGAGATTGCTCCCTCTTTATCAATTTATTGCACAGTAAACTTAATTTACAAATTCTTATAGATCACATGAAAACAAATTTGTCATTGGTCAAAAATAATTGGTTTTCATACTAAGAGCTCCTATTACAATTCAGACAACTTGACAATGGTAGATATACCAATGTCTGAACAACACGCTAAACTGACCATCAAGTTGAAATAGCATTTCAAGACTACAGACTCAGTAACGGTATTCTCTGTACCGATCCAAGAGAACTGATATCCAGCAGGGACTCATACATTGTATTCAATAGATTTTGTAAATTTATATCAAAGTTTTTAAATAATCTCAAGTGTTAGGTATAATTGTAACTGTATGTGCTGTATATAATGTTTTTTTCTTTATTTTGATGTGTGTTTAAATTAAATTACCTATGTATATAGTATGCTTGTTTGAAACCAATTTCAAGAATATGGTAAATGCCTTTGTGCATATGTTTTTGGATATAAATAGATTCTCTCTCTCTCTCTTGTATTGCTTTTCCTTTGGGCGCCAGTGTCCTTGGCGGGACATTGCGCTTTGTATTTATAGTTGAATAAAGTTGAAGTATAAACTTAGAGGAAGTGAAATATAGACAAATTTAGTTCAATTATATTGATAATAATGAAAGAATCTCAGAGAAAAGTCATATATGATATCATAATAATAATTAAAAAGAGAGATATATCAAACAAAAGAGAACATAGATTAAAATGTGAAAAAAAATAGTACAAATATTATATTGTACTGAATAAGGTTCATAAATTAAAAAAGAAAAGAAAAATTATATTATTTGGCCCATTCTGGAATGATTAAAAATCAACGAATAAGCTGCTGTTGTATATAGTCACAGTGTAGAAAATACTATACTATACCTACTACATATATCACTGTATTCTTAGTTCTCTTCTCTTCAATTACTCTGTAAACTGGCGAATCCTTTATAGGACGAGAGGCCCTCAATAAAGGCTTTTGTTGTTGTTGTAAAAATAAACGAATAATTGATATTTATGCCGATAGATGGCGTAAGCTATCAGAAACGTTCAGTTGCCCCGATAAGGAGATGCCTATTGAGTCCTTTGAGGCCTTCTGCTCAATATTGAAAGGTGTGTCTCTTCCTTAACTTCGAGAGACGCCCTAGTGCCTCTTTTGTCCAGCCTTATGTCACCAGCTATCTATATCCAAGGGGAGAGGAAGGCCCGAAAGAAAGGATACCACCACGCGCACAATCTCCTATTTCAGAACTACTATTTTTATTAAAAAAACACGGTCAATTTATACATTAAGAAAATTTACATAATAATTTATACAGCAAAGAAATCTACATAACAGTTTGTACAACAAAGAGATTTACATACTTTTTATCCTAGTTTAAAGTCAAACATATTTGCATAAAACAAGGACGACCAATTTAGTGGTCGTAACAATGCCTTTTTTTTCTTTTTAAAGAGATACAAATAGTACAAAAGTGTGAAATTGTACTGGTATCAAATGGTTAAATTGAGAGAAATGTACCTTTTTTTTTCGGGAAATGTCTTTCTCTTAAAAGAGAACAGGTTCCTAAGATGAGGAAAGAATTGGACTTAGGATAGTATACAGTGGGTGAACACAAACTGGTGTAAGTTTCAGCGCAATCAACGACCAAAATTGGCTTCAAACTGTAGGTTGAAAGGAATACAAAGTTCCTGAGGAAACTTTATCTCAGATTGAGAAATTGAGGATAACTTGAGCCAAGAAAATTCCAAGATAAAATGACATTCAAAAACAAAAATATATTTTAAAAATACATAATATTAAAACATGAAGATGTGACCCATCAGAAAAAACGTAGATATTTACCCTCGGTAGGTCAGCCCGTTTCTCTCTAGAATGTTCTGTTCGTCGGGAAATCGCCATTTTGTGGTTTTCTTGTCGTTTGGAACGAAACAGTAGAGTGACTGCCAACAATCACAGATATCACGTTTTAATAGAAACTTTTGTCTTATATTTAAAATTAGTTTTATTGTTTATATAGTACAGTTAAACCCTGTCTATAGCGCCCCTCTTGGGACTCACCAAAATAGGGTGCTATAGACAGGTCACTTTTAATGTAAAATGTTTACATTTTAATGTTTAAAATCGGGCGCTATAGAGAGGAAGACGCTATTTAGAGGGAACCCTATAGACAGGTTTAACTGCATTATAAAATGTTTTTAAAATATAACATATATAAAGTGTAAATTAGTTATTTTGGACTTCCCTAAATTTTCTGCCTTTTTTTTTTTAATTGACCAAAGTGGTCATTCGGGAAAGTTGCTTCTTTTCAGCTGATGTGTTTATAAAACGTTTTTTAGTGTTTACAATATTTTTACATATATATTCTTAGAAGATAATTATTATTATATTTATAATATATAACATATATACTCAAACTCATGGACAAAACTTAAGGAAGTTGTACCTTTTAACATGTATATCGGGATTTAGACAATAACTCTGAAAGATATTACAGTGACCTTTATTGAAGACACTCGAGATAAAAAAAAGTGTGCACAAAATTGCCTCTGTCTCTTAAAAAAACAGACGACTGGCGACATCAAAAACTTCCCACTTCTTTAAATTTTGTCCATGTCATAAAGTTGCGGGTATTTCAACATCAAAAGAGGAACCTCTCCTTTAAAATGGCACATTTCATCATCACCACTATATTGTTCTGTACTGAGACGACGAATCAAAACGCGTTGTTTTACTGTATTTTTTAAAGGGAGAGGTGCCTATTAGGTATATATATATATATATATTAAAAATAAAGAGAGCATATCCTGACTACGAGCACATGTGCTTTTTAGATGGCAGAGCGCCATCGAGTGGAGCAAAAATAAACTAAACGTTTATTTAACTTGATCCGTGATATTTGGCCAACCCAATTTCTTGATTTATCAAGTGGATGGCTTTTCTTGATGAATCAAGAAATTGGGTTGGCCAAATATCACGGAGCAAGTTAAATAAACGTTTAGTTTATTTTTGCTCCACTAGATGGCGCTCTGCCATCTAAAAAGCACATGTGCTCGTGGTCAGGAGATGCCTTCTTTATTTTTAATATCAACACCTGACCCACTTATCTTTTATTTTTTTTTCATATATATATATATATATATATATATTAAAAATGGCATATCCTGACCAGGAGCACTTGTGCTTTACAGAAGGCAGAGCGCCATCTGGTGGAACAGAAATCAACTAAACATTGATTTAGCCTGTTCCCTGATATTTGGCCAATCCAATTTCTTGATAAATCAAGAAAAGCCATCCACGAACGCGTTTCGCGCTTTTGGCGCTCGTCAGCGTGGAGTAGGCTGAACCACTGCGACCAAAAAATATTTTTTGGTCCCAGTAGCTTCTTGAAAAACCAAGAAATGGGTATTTAAGGCCAAACTTGCGTAAATACGCTTAGCACATGAAAAAAAACGAAAGAAAAAAAAAGATAAAAAGATCAGGTGTTGAAATCAATATTAAAAATGGCATATCCTGACCAAGAGCACTTGTGCTTTACAGAAGGCAGAGCGCCATCTGGTGGAACAGAAATCTGCCTTCTGTAAAGCACAAGTGCTCCTGGTCAGGATATGCCATTTTTAATATTGATTTCAACACCTGATCTTTTTATCTTTTATTTTTTTCTTTCGTTTTTTCATATATATATATATATAAACACCAAATAGGCACCTCTCCCTTTAAAAATACAGTAAAACAACACGTTTTGGTTCGTCGTCTCAGTACAGAATATTATGGTGGTGATTTTGTGAAATGTGTCTATAAATATATATATTTCGAATGTCTTTTTTTGGAATACAGTCGAACTTATGTATTTGAAGCCCAAGGGACAAAAAAAAAATCGAATTAAAAACGTTTTGAATAAAAGAGACCAAATTCTAAGGACCAAGATAAATATTCAAATTTTATAGATATTCGAATTATTCAAGTTCTATTACATATTATTCTACCATTATATGTAAATAGAGTTAAACCTATCTATAGCGCCCCCTCTAAATAGCGCCTCCCTCTCTATAGCACCCGATTTTAAATACGTAGTTACGATGTGATTTACATTAAAAGTGACCTGTCTATAGCACCCCCTCTCTATAGCACCATATTTTAAATACGTAGTACGATGCGATTTACATTAAAAGTGACCTGTCTATAGCACCCCCTCTCTATAGCACCATATTTTAAATACGTAGTACGATGCGATTTACATTAAAAGTGACCTGTCTATAGCACCCCCTCTCTATAGCACCATATTTTAAATACGTAGTACGATGCGATTTACATTAAAAGTGACCTGTCTATAGCACCCCCTCTCTATAGCACCCGATTTTAAATACGTAGTACGATGCGATTTACATTAAAAGTGACCTGTCTATAGCACCCCCTCTCTATAGCACCCGATTTTAAATACGTAGTACGATGCGATTTACATTAAAAGTGACCTGTCTATAGCACCCCCTCTTTATAGCACCCTATTTTAGTGAGTCCCAAGAGGGGGGCGCTATAGACAGGTTTAACTATATATTAATAAAATAATACACACACCAAATAAAATAGAATTTTGCTAAAGGTTTGTGCACTTACTAAAATCAGGAATGTTGAGATATTTTGTAAAAAAAAAAACAACAAAATTCACGACAGAGAGAAAACTATATTTTCTAAGAGTTGAATCGAGAGAGAGAGAGAAAAATATTGGCTTTATCTTTTGTTCTATGAGTTTTGTTTTTAGGATTTTTTTTTCTTTTTTCTCTTACAAGAAGACTTCTAAGTATTAAATTTTATTATTTTATATCTGTGAGATTTGTTTGAATTTTATATTTATTTATTACTAGTTACCAGTTGCAAACAAGACACGCTATATCCGATCTGGATAATTGCGCATGAAACTATTTACAATAATTCATATTGTAATAGAGTAGGTAACAGAATTATCAAAAAGAAAAAAAAAACAATTAAGAGTATTGAATAAATATATACATTATGAAAATTAGAAACTATTTTAGACGCTTAAGATTCTTTTTGAAATTAAACAATTTCTACTGTTCTCAAAGATTATATGTCAATAGTTAATCTAAAAACCCATTCCAAGAGTCAAGCATCAGTATCACTATAAAAGGTAGATCGAAAAGTGCAATATAACAGCGGTATGGTAGATTAAACTGGCGAAACCGCTGGGAGTGTTCACCACTGATGAGCCAGGCCCTCCCATTAATTTTTCCATTGCAGTAAGGGCAGTTGAAATTGTTTAATTTTAAAAAGAAACTTACGCGTCTAAAATAGTTTTTAATTTTCATAACAGATACCGCGCTAGTGTATCAAAACATATACATTAAACAAATAAGCAACAACATAAACAGATATTATATACATATATATTATAAATAAAGATGAATGAGATTTGATTTTCTGCTCGTATTTAATTATCTTGAGGATTATACTATGTTAATACAGTCGTGGTTAAAATCTTGAAAAAAAAATAAATAAAATAATACAAATAATTCTGATCAGTAATTTAATTGAGTTAAATGGATATATATATAAAAAGACATAATTTGATAAAAGTGCTGCCTGGCTTAAGGCGAATAGAACAAGGAAAACAAAAGATTATTTACATAATGTACAAAAGATTTGAGCCGGCCATTGGGATAAAATAACAACGAGTTTTTATAGGGGAAGAGTGACCTCTGGCGGTCGAATTAGCAGAGTATTTGAATCGATGAAATATAATTTTAAATAAAATAATACCCCAATATAACATCATTTTAAATAAAATATTTTAATATAATATATATATATATTCTATCACTTGACATCTTCTTTTAACCATTTTACTGAATATTTTGACTGTTTTTTTTTGTAGTATGTATGTCGTGTTAGGGTTTTTTTTTTTAAATATAGAATACATCTTTTTACTAGGGCGCGTGTACACACACTCATGGACAAAACTTAAGGAAGTTGTACCTTCTAGCATGTATATTGGGATTCAGACAATAACTCTGAAAGATACACTCATGGACAAAACTTAAGGAAGTTGTACCTTCTAGCATGTATATTGGGATTCAGACAATAACTCTGAAAGATATTACAGTGACTTTTATTGAAGACACACGAGATAACTAAGTGTGAACAACCTCTGTCTCCTTTAAAAAAAAAAGGGACGACCGGCGACATTAAAGACTTTCCACTTCCTTAAGTTTTGTCCATGAGTGTATATATCTTGACGCGTATATTTCATTACGAAAAAAACAAAACAAAACCAAAACAATTTTCAATTTCCCTTACTGCAATGATAAAATAATAGGAGTGTCTTGTTCATCATTAATTTATCATTACAGTAAGAACAAAAGAAAATTGTTTTATTTTATTTTAAAAATAAACATACATGTCAAAAATAGAGAGTTGAAATTATAGTTTAAAATATAGGAATACCAATTTAAATTTCGCAATATATGGTCATGAGTATCTCAAATTCTAATAAAAATATTATTTGTGACATTTTATAATTAACTCAAAGTATTTCATTACTAAAATTTAACTTTTTTTTGTAAATTTCTTTAACAAATTTACATCATCAACTTTTAGTTGCATAATCAGAAAATGGCTTTCTCTTAATTTATCCACCTGATCCACCAGTATAATTTCATTTTTGGAACTTCTTTTTTTTTCACATTTTTTGGAGTTCTCACACCCTTACGGCCTCAAATTCTTATTCCTTATTTTTTTTAGGAAGCCTCAAAAAGAAAGGGAGAGAGAGACCAGCTTATTTGATCGTTGAGGTACAGCCTACATCACGCTGATGAAGGCTAACACCCCAAAACGCGTACGTGGTTTAACTCTTCTTGATTAATCGAGAAAGAGTATTTACCCAATTCTCGAATAATAATAAAAAAATCAACGATCAGTTGATATTTATTCCGACAGATGGCGCAGACTATCAGAAATATTTAATTGAACGATCAGGAGATGTACTAGCGCGCCATCTGTTATCAAAATTCGAAACTATTTTAAATGCGTAAGATTCTTTTTGAAATTGAATAATTTCTACTTATATATTTTTAAATGTATATGTAATTCTACTGTCCTCAAAGCTTATGTCCATAGTTCTTCTAAAATACCCATTCCAAGAGTCTACCAACAGTATCACTATAAAAGGAAGTTCCAAAAATGCAATATAACAGCGGTATGGTAGATTAAACTGGCGAAACCGCTGGGAGGGTTCACCACTGATGAACCAGGCCCTCCCTTTAATTTTTACATTGCAGTAAGGGCAGTAGAAATTGTTTAATTTCAAAAAGAATCTTACGCCTTTAAAATAGTTTCGAAATTTGATCAGGAGATGTATTTCTCTTAATTCACACAAAAGGCTATTTATAGATAAATTAAACATAAGACAATAGAGCGCCATATATATAGCAGAATTGAAAGCATTTTTAGCACTAATTTTTACATTATAAAATAAAACTAATTTGCTTATTTACATACTATGATGAAAAGAATAGTTTTTATGTTGAAATACAGTTTTATTCTTGTGGTTTCCAAGGGAGAGAAGTGCCTCTTATATAAATATATATATATTTAATTATGGATTGCTCTATTTTCAAAACAATATATATATGTCATGATAAATTTTTGTAAAATAAAGAATTGAGGGTGCCCAGTCATGATAAAAGAAAAGTAGAAAAATAATTATTTACTGTCAAGTAGAATGAGTAAATTCACTCATTTACATATTGGAGTAAATAGAAAAAGTGAGTTCGCTCTCTAGATTCCATTTATATTCCAGTAGAGTATTTCGATGTTATTTCTGCACGGTTTAATTATCTGGCAGTTTTATATACAGTCATTTTATTATTTACTTTTTTTTCTGAAGAAAAAAAAAAAAACTTGCTTCAATGGCCCTCCCCCACCCCGAAAAACGAGTGAGTAAAAGTAACCAAACGGGGCTCTCTAGTACACTTGTAAGATCAAAAGTAGAACTGATTTCTACAAGTATAGACATGTGGTGCACTTGCAGTAAAATCAGTGGCTAAATACTATCAACTATGACCCAGCAAAACCATGCCATTTATTCACAGATGCCTCAAGTCTAGGAGTAGCAGGAGTTCTTAAACAACCAGATGAACAAGGCATTTTACACCCCATAGCTTATTTTTCCAAGAAAACTTCACCCATGCCTCAGAAATTGAAACATTAGACATAATTAATTCAGTACTAAGATTTCATACATACCTACATAACATACATTTTACATTGCACACAGATCACTTACCTTTAAAATGGATAAAAAATGTAAAAAATCCACATGGTAGGTTATTTAGATGGTCTTTAATTCTATCTCAATATAGCTTTGACATTAAACATATTAAAGGATTAAATAATATAGAAGCAAACATGCTATCAAGTGTATCATTTTACCTTAAATATATTGTGAGTTAAAAGAACATCAAACAACAGAACAAATTAGCAATAGTAAATTTAAAATACAAAATGATATCTTTATAATTAATAGAAAGGGTTTTAAAAGGGCTTATGTACCACAAACACTTTGACATAAATTATTAAACAGAGTACATACAAAACATGGACATATTGAAACAACTCAAATGACTAAAATAATTTCTCCACACTATTATTGGCCACATATGACTAGGGATATTGCTAATTACACCAAACATTGTGAAACTTGCCAGTTAAATAAGTCTAGGGATTGTTTATGGACCACTACAACAGATATCTACACATCCCAATCATATCTTTTCTCTAGATACATTGGGCGGGTTACATAATTATGGGACAACCAGACACATATGATAGTAGATCACCATAGTAGATTCCTTTGGGCTTTTCCAACTAAATCTGTATCAACTGATTCTTATATAACTTGTTTAAAAAATTATTCCAAATTAATAAACCTGAAATATTAATAACTGACAGAAATTAAGCTTTTCTTAGCAATAAATTAAAATATTTTTTAGAAAGAAATAATGTTAAGCATCTACTCACCAGTGCTCATCACCCAGAAACAAATGCAAAAGTAGAAAGACTAAATTCTAATATCATTAATAGGTTAAGATGTGAATATAATAGTAATTTAAAACTCCCTTGGACAAAATATATTCCTAATATTACTGAAAGTTATAATGATACAGTACATACCATAACAGGCTTTACACCTAGGTTCTTATACTATGGAATACAACCACAGTATATAGAACATGACACAGAAACACATACACCAATAGAAAAGGAACGAAAATTAGCTATTGAAAGAACCATAAAATCCCATGAACACAGCAAACAGCTTTATGATATTAAACACCCAGAACCCATTTTTGAATGAGATAAAATATTGGTAAAAACCTTTATATATCCAAACACTGGTAAATTAATACAAAGATATATAGGCCCATTTACAATTTTAAAACAACTTTCTCCAGTCACATATGAAATAAATAAACCCAATTTACCTCAAAGAAAACAAACAAAAATTATACACTCTAATAAACTTTAATTATTTTATCCAGAAACAGATTTTTTACTTCAAAATATCACTAAAATAGAAAATGACTTAATAGTAAACCAAAATTCTAACACAAAGTTAATAGATATTGATGATAAACCATGTTTTTTACAGGAAGCCATATTTGGAAATGAACAATGAAGAACAAATATCAACACCAAATCTTATGGCCACAAAATATACTTAATGTCACTCCATATATCTCTCTGAAAAAAAAAACAAAAGAAAAAAATAAAAGATAAAAAGGTCAGGTGTTGAAATCAATAATAAAAATGGCATATCCTGACCAGGAGCACGTGTGCTTTACAGAAGGCAGAGCGCCATCTAGTGGAGCAAAAATAAACTAAACATTTATTTAGCCTGTTCCCTGATATTTGGCCAACCTAATTTCTTGATAAACCAAGAAAAGCCATCCACGAATATCTCTCTGTTGTCTTTTTATTATTCAAATATTAATAACAAATACCTTTATATATTGTTTCACAAACATTTATATGCCAATATTTTAGGAATATTTCTTTTCAAAAATTATTTGTGCAAAAATAAACATTTTATTCTACCTTTTAATATTTTGAAATTTAATTAGTATAATTACTCAAATTTTAAATATATTTTTTTGCTTCATCGAAATTTTTATATAAATCTTTTAATCCATATATATATATAGATGTTCATATAGTAATTTTCTAAATACATAATTTATTTATAAACAAACTTTCTTTTGTTAATTAAAAAAACCTTTATAAATACCTATATATATTATTTAACATACATTTAAATGCTAATATTTTAGGAAGAATTCATTTCAAAAATTATTTTTGTAAAAATATACATTTTCTGCTGCCTTTTAATATTTTGAAATTAAACTAGTTTAATTACATAATTACTCAAATTTTAAATACCTTGTTTTTTTGCTTCATCTCAATTTTTATATAAATCTATCTCATTATTATTCCATATATAGACATTTATATATAATAATATTCTAAATATATAAATTATTTATAAACAAAATTTCTTTTGTTTATTTAAAAATATTTGCACATTGATTTTTATTGTTTAATTTCTGATTATTTCTATAGACATTTTGATTTCGTTTAATTTATTATTTTGTAATTACAAATTATTTTTTATTTTAAAATTTTAACTTTTAAAAAGTCTTTTAACATGGGGAAAATATTATATAATCTAAAAAATGTAAATATTTAATAATTTTAAATATATATATTTTTTATTTTCATTCATTGAATATTCTACATTTTTAACCACTTAGTTTTAGAATATGCAACTTTTATATCGTTGTAAATATATATGTATAGTTAACTCACCTATTTTTTAAAAATTTACTGATATAGAATTAATTTTATAAATTCTATATAATTGTGGAAAATATTTTATTGTGATATTTTCTTCAAGTAATTGAAAATAAAATTACTTGACAATAAATGAATATTTTTCTATTTTTCTTTTATCACGACTGCACCTTCAATTCTTTTTTATTTATTTTTTTTATTTTACAATATATCATAACATATATATTTTAACATTTTGTCTCTATTGGTGTGTAATAATTTTTTTAAATATGAAAATTTTATCTCTCTCTCTCTACAGAATTTTTATGAAATTATGTAAAATAGTATTTAATTATATAACTATTGTCCAATATATATATGACGAGCGCCAACAGCGCGAAACACGTTCGTGGATGGCTTGATTTATCAAGAAATTGGGTTGGCCAAATATCAGGGAACAGGTTAAATCAATGTTTAGTTGATTTCTGTTCCACCAGATGACGCTCTGCCTTCTTTAAAGCACATATGCTCCTGGTCAGGATATGCTTTCTTTATTTTTAATAAATATAAATATATTAACGATATATTTTATCGTGTTTTGGCCTGTAGAAGGGCTAGAAAACTAAAAGTCAGAAAGCTAGGTATTTGTGAATATAAAATTTTAAACAAGAAACTTGTTCCTAGAAGCCTAATATTTTCATCTTAATAATGACACAAGGAATTATTTTTATTGAACATGTGTGTAATTTTTCCGGGAGAATATTGATCTATAAGGATAAAGGTAATCTCTTCCGTCAAAATAGATGTCAAAGCTAGACGCCATCTATTGACCGTCTCCGTAAACTAGCGGGTCGGTGACAAAGCCACAACACTAGTTTTCGCAAACTGAAAAGGGTCCACCTAGAGACCATCGTTTCGGACTAATGACCATCGTCAGTTTAGGGCAGACTTTATTCCATGAGATACACAAGTGATCAAATGGAATCTTCATAATCTGCTAAAGAGGTGTTTAGCTGATAAAGTGGTAAAACCAAATCTATGGACAAAATATAGATGGAAATTGCCGAAGTTGGTATTGTGGCTTTGTCACCGACCCGAGGCCGCTAGTTTGCGGCGACTTACAATAGATGGCGTCTAATTTTGACGATGACTTTTAGCCTATATATGTGTGTAATGTATAAATATAATGGAGAAGACAAAAATAGTTTAATAACTTATTTTATTTTTTATCCCATATGAACAAACGGGTGATATAAAATCTGTAATCAGAGATAAGTCAAGCCTAGGGGTCCAGTGGCAGTATTTCTAAACTTGGTTGACCCCTAGATTTTGTCTTACAAATTACATCATAGAAATCAATTGCATCATATCAAATAGTGTTTTTCCGTTAACGGATACAAAATGTAGTACAAAATTACCTAGAGAGTACAAAAGACATATACACATGATGTCGCACCAAACGATCAATTGGCATTCTTTTTTTTTTGTTGTTGTTTCGCGCGCATGCGCAAATTCAGTTAGGCTTAATAAAATACCAAACGAAAATTTTAAATCTTTTGTTTTTTTTTCTATGAATTAATATTTTTTTAAAATTTCATATTGTTTTTATTTTTTTATAATCGTTAACTTGATATATTTTTTATATAAGAAAATATATTTTTTGTTCTCTATATTTTGTCCTATATATATTATATAATTATAACAGTTATATAATTTTAGATTATATATATATATATTTTTAAATGTTAAAATTATTTTGCAAGCAATTTTCCTTTGCCTTTTTTTTTGTTAATGCAATTTGTTCGTGTTTTATGAAAAAGTCTCTATTTACATAATGAATTGGGTGAAAAAAAATTTGTGGTGAGCCTAGAGGAAGTCATATATTATACATATATGGGAAAAGAAAAGCCATGTTAAAATATATTATGCAAATTATAAGAAACATATATACATATTTGCTACAAAAATATCAAACATATTTATTCTATTTCTATTGATATTGTTTAATCCTGAAAACTCAAATAATAAATTTATAAGGTACATTTTTTCAAATTACGAAAAAAACTAAATTAACATATTGATTTTATAAATTCCTAAGTGATATTTAAAAAGTGTTTTTTTAGTTATAAGGTTTATAACAAATAAGTATAATGTTTATATAAAGTTTGTAACTATAAAATAAGTTTGAAAAGTATATAGGCGCGTTATATATAAAACATAAAATGAGAAATTTCATGAGAGTCATTATGTAAATATGGAAAAAAATTGTAACATGTTGAGGATGATAATATATATACAGACACCGAAAGATTTAACATAACAATGGGGGAAATATGTAAATAAAGCAATAACAAAACTAATCCAGATTTTTTTCCAACAATGGAACAATAATTTTTATATAAACAATGTAATGGGGTAGGATTACATGAGTTTTTGAAAAAATTCAAAATGGCTTTGAAAATAAAAACACATAAATATGTCAACATATTGACCCATATCAACCCATGAATATGGGAATACCCATGGTATATTGTCTTCCGAGATATAATAAACGAATAGCAAAAACTTAAAAATTGTTTTCTGAAAATATGTAAATATGTTTTTCTCTATAGAAGAGGTCTAGAGGAGTCTATAGCAGTTCTAGAGAAATAGAAAAAGGCATGATTTCATGATAAATAGGCTTGAAATATCTCACTACTCAGTTATTTTTATAATGGTTTAAAAAAAAACAGGGAAACAAAACAGTACGTGTTTTTTAAGAAAGAAAGAAAAAAATGAAGTGGCTTTGAGAGAGAGAGAGAGAGAGAGAAGTTTGGATTGATTTTTGGTTTGTTTATATTGAGCCACGTTTGCTTGTCAAGTTGGAAGGCACCATGAAAATATCTGAGCAAGTATTCCTTCCATTTATATAAATTACGCCGTCCTTGTGTAAAAAAGAGAGATAAATAAAATAAGGAAGACTTGGTGAATTAATTCCAAAATGGTTTTTAGGATATGGCGAGGATCAAACAGGGGTTGTACGTCTTAATGTATCAAATGAAAATTCATGCGAATACTCCCTGGCAAAATCTGCAGAGGTCGATACCGTGTTGAAGGTTGTATCTCGAGAGAAAGGAGGGAAACTGCAGAATGCTAGGTCCTTCATGGACTCGGACTGCTGGAGTGCAGCGTGTCTAGGAGGTCCACGTCGTGGTAAAAAGGCTTCAGGGCAGGGTGAGCCTCTAGGTGATACTTCACCCCATCGTAACGTCCCAGATGAAGGATGCCTTGGACAAGGGAGATGATCTTCTTCAATTTTAGGATTCTCTTCTCGTTTCTTGGCGTCCTCTTCGTACTTCTTGATGTAAAGGAAAATGGCGAAGGTTCCAGCAAGCTCGCTGGTCATGAGGCCGGTTACAGCTAGCAGGAAGCTGTAGCCGTAGTGGTAGATGAAAAGAGGACCCTGGAAAGAGGATTTAGGTCGGAGCTTGTTGCCAACCTCCGCCTTAAAGGTGGAGATGTAGATCACCATCCCCATCAAGATGAGGAGCCCTGCATCATCATCACAATCATTATTATCAATCATCATCACTACTATCCCTATTTCTACGTGGCGGGGTGGGAGAAGCAGCACAGAGTAAGGGACTGCCCTGTAGTACGGTGTCGTGAGCCGCTACGGTAACCGTGAATAGGGAACTCTGAAATGTGGCTGACTAACGGCAAATGGCACTCCCTCCCCTCTTTCCATGGAGTAACAAAATCAGAAATTGCGAACAAGACACAACCACCACGATCTCTATTACCAATACTGTCATTATCATTATAGATGTAAATTTTTGGTGGGAGGATATTGATTTAATAGGAAATTAAAATATCAAAAAACACGAAAGCTTCTTTTATACAAAAAAAAAAAAAACTTCTACTGCCCTTATTGCGAAGAAAAAATATTAGGAGGGCTTTGATCATCAGTGGTGAACCCTTCCAGCGGTTTCGTCAATTCAATCTAACAGACCGCTTCTTGTATGTAGCATATATAAGCATCCAATACTGTATTAGAGCTCTAAAGTATCAACAAAATTCAGTTTTACCATCAATAGGTGGATTTTTCTTAAGTTTACTATCTGAACATATTTCCTACTTGTTCTATTTTTATACATTGCATTTTTATTTATTATTATTTTCCAAAAAATAAATACAGATTTATTAATAAAGTTTATAATATATGCAAATATGTATAGTGTTGCATAGAGAGTTACACTGGTTGTTCTTATACACCAGCTTGATACAATTATCAGATCTGTTACCTCAATATAAGAATCATCATGAGCCAATGTTACCCAAGATGAGACGCAAAATTCCTCACAAAAAAAAACAACAACCAAAAAGTGTAAGAACAATTGGTGTGGAATTCCCTGAAGATATGTAAATGATACGGTGTGGGTGTTCATATTGTTGTTGTTGTCGTGTCCAATGAAGAGCCTTAGATGTCCCCATGCATTTCTATCACAGCAGTCGCAATGTCCTCTATCTTGGGTGTGTAAAGTTGCCATATAGAGGAGGTATTTGCATATTGGGCGGTGGCTCACTTACCGGAGAGTATGAAGGCGATGCCGGAAGCGAAGGTTAGGACTCTCCTCTTAGTCAGAATGAGCCCGAACACACTGAGGAACTCCCCGATTATCAGAATTAACGTGCTGGAGAATATAAAAACCGCCGCTCGCTTCACGGCGTCTGCGCAACACAATATGTAAATATATATATAAGAATAATATATACACTCATGGACAAAACTTGAAGAAGTTGTACATTTTAACATGTATATCGGGATTCAAACAATAACTCTGAAAGATACACTCATGGACAAAACTTGAAGAAGTTGTACATTTTAGCATGTATATCGGGATTCAAACAATAACTCTGAAAGATACTACAGTGATCTTATTGAAAACAAACGCTATTAGCAAATGTAAACAAAAATGCCTCTGTCTCCTTTAAAAAAATAGACGAACGGCTACATCAAAGATTTCCCACTTCTTTAGGTTTTGTCCATGAGTGTAAATTATCTTTTCTACACAGAAAACACTCTCAATTATGTGAATAAACTATAACACCAATTTCGGAAAATTCAGACAATATCCAACAACCTGTTTACCGTGGTATAAGCTATGAATATTTTCACACATGAATATCATTCTCCTGCAAATATATTTATTGCATATATTCTGGTCTAATTTCAGACCTACCACTTTACCAACATTCGGAGAATTCGTTCGATTTCATAACTCATCTCGTAGGATGTCTTGAGGCCGTCCCTGTACTGATGAAGGCGGCTATAGCCCGAAACCACGGAAACACCAGTTTTGAAAAATTCAGACAACAGCCAACAACCTGTATACCAAGGTTTTAAACTACGACCCTCATCAGTACAGGGGCGGCTTCGATTTCATAATATCCCATGAGAAGTGTTACAAAATCGGTCGAATTTACCAAAAAAGGTGTTTAATTAAAGGGAGAGGTGCCTCTCTATGTACATAAATAAAATCCTCCCGCAACTTTATGTTGTATATATATATACATATATATATGTCACATTCTGCTTATAAATTATTAGTAGATGTAAATTTTTACGCCGTTAGGAATTATGTAAATATTTGTAACTATATAAAAGGCGCGTGATTGAAATAAATTTAGTCAGACGGTTGATTGTTCTCTCTTTCTTTACGCAAAACAATATCATCTGCATATTGGCGTGTTACATATATATATTTATAATTTCAAATCCTATTTGATTGTTTATCCAAAATACAAACTATAAAACTGTAGTAACAAACAATAAAATATGAAAAAGGAAAAAAAAACCTCTCTTCTCAGATAATCCAAATTGGATTAAGTTATTTTTTCATAACTTGATAAAAAAAAGTAGCTTGTTAAATTTTAACTTTGGAAAGGACAGGTATATAACTATCTTAATTAATAACAAGGAATCTTTTGTTTGTTTCTCTACCATATATCTATATCTACGTTATGTATTTAACTCTCCCTCTTCTATACCGCCCTGACAGAGAAACACTCCCCGATGAACTCTCCTATGGAAACAAGAAAATTCTGTTCGATTTCCTCGGCGATGCATTTGAGCACGTTGAGGACAAAAACCCCTTTATAAGCACGGGTCTTTCCGAACTCAGGGCGGCCTTGAACATTTGACTTTGTCCAGACGTCCCTTCAGAGAAGGCTCATGTCTGATGTAAATATACAAATATATATATATTTTTTCTGTAACTTTAAATTTGACACTATATAATATTATATGGACGATTAATAAATCAGTTTCAATCTCCCTCTCTACTGGATCTACGCGGTGGGCCTCGAGCCATCACCATCTCCTCAGCGGCGAAACATGCCATATACGTTTTCTTCGTAGATCGCGAAATACGTGGTGTTAGCTAGGAACCCACTGGCGATCTTCCATCAAACTCTGCAGCGGTGGTACATAGTTGCATATTTTAATCATTTTTGTTATAACAATCATCCTCAATGTAAATTTCTCATTATCACATAAATACTGCGGTGGACTGTGACATGTGTTGACAGGAGGTCAATAAAACTATGTAAATTGTCTCCCTCTATACATATATGTCGGCGAACTGATTTCTTAAGAAAGAAATATTATTAAAAAATGAAAGCCATGGTCCACCTGTGCTGTGTGAGCAGAAGAGCTTAAATTGACTTGTTCCATTATATATATGTTCCATATGTAAATACCTGTTTTCTTTCCTCTTTTCGCTCTCCACTTCTCCCACCCATATTTCCAAAAATATATATATATATTTTCAAATCCATATTCTTATTTTCCATAGGATTATTCAAATAATAATCTGTATATATTTACCATGTGTATATAATCTTTATCCATTTTTAGCCCTTTGTATATTTCCCACTTTCATAGGTTTCTCCGTCTTGTAACCCCAAGGAGAATCCTCTGTAAGACCTGTGTGTCTTAATAAAGGTTTTTGTGTGTGTGATTATTAAAAAATGATCTTTAGAAATATCGCTGTGTCAGGCCTCTTATCCGGGAGACATTCACTATCACCCAGCGGCCCCCTGACCTACAGAGCTGGTAGGTCTTCGGGCATGGTCTGGTAGATGACACCCTGGCCATCCTGGCGTCTGCCAAGAGTTGCATACATAGGTATTGGGTTGATGAAAAATAATAGCCGATTTGTAGTGACAACTAGCAATAACTCGTTACAAAAAAACCTTTATTAATCAAAATAAAAACCATTGGCATCTATACATCTTTGCCAACGAGAGCTGCATACATAGGTATTGGGTATATGCAAATATAATGGCCGATTTGTAGTGACCTCTTTAAAAAGCAATAACTCGTTAGAAGCAAACCTTTATTAATCAAAATAAAAACCATTGGCATCGATAAATCTTTGCCAACGGAGAGCTGGTATATTCCAGTTTTATAAAAATCTGGAGTTCTAGAGACAATGAATTCATTGAAGGCCGTTTCGGTATCACCTTGGTTTTTAAAGCATTTCTAACCCAGGAAGTTGGCGATGTGCTTAAAAAAAGTGGTAGTCGGTAGGCGAGAGGTCGGGCGAGTATGGCGGATGATCAAGAGTTTCATAGCTCAACTCATTCAACTTTTGTATAATATAATACTTCCTCGGCCTGGAACTGAAGACGGTCCAAGAAGACCTTGTCTGGAGGAGAACTATCTCAAGGTGGGGAAGCCTCCCTTACTGAAGAAATTTGTACACATACAACTGTATATATTTCCCTACATTTTATTAACCTCTTTATTTTATCATATTTTTTCTATAACAATTGATTAAAAGAATCAATAATTATGTTCAAATTGTCAAAAAAAAAGTCATTATAAATATTGAATATAAAAAAAACTTGATATTATTATTCATCTCAAATAAAAATTCTGCTTTTAGAATAAAAAGAGATGATCATATATTACAATCGCACAGTTCTGGTATATGTGACGGGACATTCCAAGCTTAAAACAATCTAAAAACGTACCAATACAATACAACCATTCTTCACACAGTTAATATTTCCCCCATTGCAGAATATGGAGATCAAATGGCAAAGTGAGATAGAATACAAAGAATAAATAAGCCTAAAATTCCAATATGAATTCATAAATACAACTTTGAAATATATTTGTTTCTAAAAGGATAGAATGTCAAAAATATGTTAAAATAATGTACCACATATATATATAATCTTTTTGGTCGCAATGGTTACAGCCTTCTCCACGCTGACGAGCGCCAACAGCGCGAAACGCGTTCGTGGATGGCTTTTCTTGATTTATCAAGAAATTGGGTTGGCCAAATATCTGAGAGTAAGCTAAATAAACGTTTAGTTTATTTTTACTCCACTAGATGGCGCTCTGCCATCTAAAAAGCACATGTGCTTGTGGTCAGGAGATGCCTTCTTTATTTTAAATATCAACACCTGACCCACTTATCTTTTATTTTTTTCTATCGTTTTTTTTTTCATATATATATATCTAAAGAGACATGGGTCGCCTCTCCCGTCAAAATAGACGTCTAAAACAGACGCCATCTATTGACCGTCGCCGCAACTAGCGGCCTCGGGTCGGTGACAAAGCCACAACACCAGCTTTGGCAAACTGAAAAGCGTCCACCTGGAGACCATGGTTTCGGGCTGATGGCCCTCGTCAGTCCAGGGCGGACTTTATTCCATGAGATCCACACGGGATCTAATGGAATCTTGACAATCTGCCAAAGAGGTGTTTTGCTGGCAAAGTGGCTAGGCCATATCTATGGCCAAAATATAGATGGAAATTTTGCCGGGAGGAAAATGATCTAAAGAGACATGGGTCGCCTCTCCCGTCAAAATAGACGTCTAAAACAGACGCCATCTATTGACCGTCGCCGCAACTAGCGGCCTCGGGTCGGTGACAAAGCCACAACACCAGCTTTGGCAAACTGAAAAGCGTCCACCTGGAGACCATGGTTTCGGGCTGATGGCCCTCGTCAGTCCAGGGCGGACTTTATTCCATGAGATCCACACGGGATCTAATGGAATCTTGACAATCTGCCAAAGAGGTGTTTTGCTGGCAAAGTGGCTGGGCCATATCTATGGCCAAAATATAGATGGAAATTTTGCCGGGAGGAAAATGATCTAAAGAGACATGGGTCGCCTCTCCCGTCAAAATAGACGTCTAAAACAGACGCCATCTATTGACCGTCGCCGCAACTAGCGGCCTCGGGTCGGTGACAAAGCCACAACACCAGCTTTGGCAAACTGAAAAGCGTCCACCTGGAGACCATGGTTTCGGGCTGATGGCCCTCGTCAGTCCAGGGCGGACTTTATTCCATGAGATCCACACGGGATCTAATGGAATCTTGACAATCTGCCAAAGAGGTGTTTTGCTGGCAAAGTGGCTGGGCCATATCTATGGCCAAAATATAGATGGAAATTTTGCCGGGAGGAAAATGATCTAAAGAGACATGGGTCGCCTCTCCCGTCAAAATAGACGTCTCTTTAGATCATTTTCCTCCCGGCAAAATTTCCATCTATATTTTGGCCATAGATATGGCCCAGCCACTTTGCCAGCAAAACACCTCTTTGGCAGATTGTCAAGATTCCATTAGATCCCGTGTGGATCTCATGGAATAAAGTCCGCCCTGGACTGACGAGGGCCATCAGCCCGAAACCATTGTCTCCAGGTGGACGCTTTTCAGTTTGCCAAAGCTGGTGTTGTGGCTTTGTCACCGACCCGAGGCCGCTAGTTGCGGCGACGGTCAATAGATGGCGTCTGTTTTAGACGTCTATTTTGACGGGAGAGGCGACCCATGTCTCTTTAGATCATTTTCCTCCCGGCAAAATTTCCATCTATATTTTGGCCATAGATATGGCCCAGCCACTTTGCCAGCAAAACACCTCTTTGGCAGATTGTCAAGATTCCATTAGATCCCGTGTTTATCTCATGGAATAAAGTCCGCCCTGGACTGACGAGGGCCATCAGCCCGAAACCATGGTCTCCAGGTGGACGCTTTTCAGTTTGCCAAAGCTGGTGTTGTGGCTTTGTCACCGACCCGAGGCCGCTAGTTGCGGCGACGGTCAATAGATGGCGTCTGTTTTAGACGTCTATTTTGACGGGAGAGGCGACCCATGTCTCTTTAGATCATTTTCCTCCCGGCAAAATTTCCATCTATATATATATATATAGATGGAAAATTTGCCGAGAGTAAATTGATCCATAGAAGCATAGGGCGCCTCTCCCGTCAAAACCTGACGCCATCTATTGACCGTCGCCACAACTAGCGGTTTAATATATATGTATTAAAAATAAAAAATGCATATCCTGATTAGGAGAACATGTGCTTTTTAGATAGCAGAGCGCCATCTGGTGGAACAGAAATCAACTAAACATTGATTTAGCCTGTTCCCTGATATTTGGCTAACTCAATTTCTTGATAAATCAAGAAAAGCCATCCACGAACGCGTTTCGCGCTGTTGGCGCACGTCACTGTGAAATAGGCTATATATATAGCTTCCGAGAATTGAACCCACGATCTTAAAAATTAATATAGAATTATGCTGCTCAATATGCAACCACTGAGCTAAAACAACACACTGTACTTTACAAAAAAAAAGCATAAGACGCCGTACAATTATTTTTATTTACTTTATTAAAATGAAAATCTTTCGGGCAAGTCCTTCTTCAGCTAACTAAAACGTATAAACAAGGTTTTAGTTATATAAAAGCATAGGGAACCTCTCCCGTTAAAATAAACGTCAAAAGGTTTTAGTTAGCTAAAGAAGGGCTAGCCCGAAAGCTTCCTTTAATCAAGTAAATAAAAATAGTTGTGGTGTCTTATGATTTTTTTTGTAATTTGTCAGCATTCTGGTGATAATGAATACACTGCACGCTGATTTGACTAGTGAATTCAACGTTGATTGGCTAATGGAGGTCACGTTAGAGTAGGGGACCAATCAGCGAGCGAATAAACTGAATATCTACCATTGTACACAAATCTGTATAAACCTATTTAGGATGATGTAAATTAGAGTAAATAAAACTTGTATAGTAGTACATATATCATACTACAATAATAATAGAGATAATAAAGTTGAAAAACCAATTCAAATCCATTCCCACTTTTATTATACTTTCGGATATCCCTTTTCAAATCATTAAAAATGAGATGTTTTGATAAAGGTGTAATATCCGAAAGTTTGATAAAACGTATATATAAAGAAAGATCTGAGTAGAATATATATATTTTCGAAGCTACAATGATATGTAAATAGGAAATATTCGGCATTTGTGTTTAAATTAACTGTATATATAATAAAAAAACACTCTATTTTAATAAATAATTTCATATATATATATATGTATATATATATATATATATATTGTATGCAAATATTTACTATGTAAATAAAAAAAACTAGGTATAAAAAGTAAGATATTTATTTTTAATCAGATCTTTCGCAAGCTTTCGGAGAATTATCTTTTTCAAATAAAACAACAAACATGAGAGCTATTAGAAAATACTTCAATTTAAATTAGTACACACACATGTATTGAAATTTGTTCAAGAAAATATATTTTCAGAAAGAGCGTCCTTAAAACATTATTTCGCTATTATTACTACTAAATAGGTGTGTAGTAAGACTAGTAGTTAGGTGGGTTAAGAAATACTATGAACCAAACTATCATCCCAAATTTATAACCACCCCCATAATAATATATGTAAAGTAGTAAATAATTTATTCAAAATATTTTACATTAATTAATTTCTGATTTACCCTATAGATGGCGTGGTTTTCTAATATTGTCGAATGAATAAAATAGTTGACGACGCGAGCAAAAGTATAGAGAAAAATAAAAACATTAAAAAAAATTTTAACACCACACACACATTGACACGAATAAAAATATAGAAGGGGCTTTCGGTTCATTAATTCTATTTTATCAGGTCTATTTTTGTTCGAATTTCCAATGTAATATGTAAATATGTAACAATATGCAAATAAAGCGAGAGTTGCATAATTAGGAAGGTCTTCTATTAACATTCACCCCATACTGTACATATATGTAATCTGGAATTTAATGCAATAATTTCTGCACACCGAGGGCTATATAATCTCTCTCTGGCTAATTGTGGGATATATATTTGCATATTAGCTCTCGGATATGCATTTATGTACTCTATTCGCCGAGTTATATTTAATGTAAGATGCAATACGTGTACCATATATATTAATACTTTCGAGATATAATTAATATACGCATATATGCAAATTACATATATGAAATAAATATTTTTTTTTTTCAAAGAGAGAACTGAATTTTTGGAAAAGATAATAGATTTGAAAAATAAAGAAAAAATTGCATACCTTGTTTAATTTGTGTTCAAATATCATTTCTTATATACATAAAAGATATATTAAAAAAAAAGAGAAAAATTATAAAATCAAATAAATTAATAAGTTAGTACCTTTTTTGCATAATATAATATTTATTTATTTTTTATTTATTTTATTTTTTTTTTTATTTATTGTTACAAAAGCACGAAGTCCAAAGGACTATTGTGCTGTGCTAGTATTATATATATATATATATTATTAATTATTTACACGATGGATTAGTATTGTTTTGTAAATTATTGTACAAATAGTTCTAAACTTAACAAAGTTCTCATAAGATAGAGTATATACACAAAGAGAATTTGGTAATGTTTCAAAGTATCTACATACAATTTGATTAGTCAGAGGGCAAGATAAAAGAAGATGCTCTGGTGATTCAACATCTAAGCGGCATTCACATGTTGGATCATTGATAGCATTCAGTTTGAATAAGAAACTTAAGAAGGGTCCTTTGCCAGTTAAGAATAAAGTAGTGAATTTATCAGAAGAAATGAAATTTGGGACAGCAATTGGAAAGAATTTCTTGAACAGTTCATTAGATTGAGAAAGATAAAACTTAAATTTTAGATCCAGATATAGTTTGTTTAATTCTTTTTGAAGGGGTTTTTTGAGTGTTCGATCTGTGAGAGAATTTGTCATATTATACTTTGTTTGTAATAATTCAAGATAATCGGACAGTAAAGGGGTTTTCGCTAGTATATGTGTGATGTAAGAAGATGAAGTCCTATAAGCATGAATGCATCTAATAAGAATTTGATATTGTATAGAATTCAACTTGGATCTTTTTGCTGCAGTGATAAAAGGAAACCAAATATTTGATGCATAGCTTATTGTAGAGCGTATCATAGCTTTATATAAGATCAATCTACGTCGAGTATCAATGCCCCAAGTACGTGCACATAATGAGAATAATATATTCTTAAGTTTCGTAGCTTTCATAATTATATTGTCAACATGTGTTCCAAAATTAATCTTATTCCTTTGTCTATGATTTTTAAAAATAACTCCCAAAATTTTAACAGTTTCTGATGGTTGAATTATTTTTCCATCAAAATTAATGGACAATTTTTCATAGTTATGCAGATAGAGTATACCTGTTTTGTTTGGACTTAGTGAAAGTTTTACCTTTTCACACCATGCTTTGATTTTTATTAAACATTTGGTAATATTAAACTGAAGATCATAGATGTTTGAACTCCATACCACAAATGTCACATCGTCCGCGAAAGCAATTACTCCAGCAAAACTTTCGTTAAAAGATAAGTTGAAATCATTAAGTAATATATTCCAAAGAATAGGAGAAATAATACCACCCTGGGGACATCCCTTATTTATCTTTTTTATACACTTTACATTAGTATATTTAAACTCTACACTCCGGTCTTCAAAGTAAGAATTAATTATTTTTATAAGTACCGCTGGAAAATTTGCCTTGTCCAATTGTTGGAGAATTGCCGGATGCCATGCGTTGTCGAAAGCTCCGCTGATGTCCACTGTTACTATTGCCGTATTTTCTGTTTCTCTTTTCAGAAGACTTAATTTAGTTATTTCTTGTAAAGCAGAGATTGTTGATTTTTCTTGTGTAAATCCATGTTGAGCAGGATGCATAACATTATTACTATTAATATGATTTAAAAGTTCAATATGAATTAGACTTTCAAAAATTTTACCTAAATTAGAAGACAAGCTTATAGGGCGGTAGGCTTTCGGATCTTTATAATTTTCTTTATTAGGTTTTTTTATAATCATTACTGCTGACTTTCTCCAGGCCTCCGGATAATAATTAAGTCCCATACAAGCATTGAACAATTTTGTTAACACAGGAGATATATGATGAACTGCCGTTTTGATCATCTGATTGCTTATATGATCTATTCCTGGAGCCTTGCCATTTTTAAGTTTTTTAATTATTGAACAGATTTGAATATTATCAAAATAAATGATTTTATCATTAGAAAAAGTATAACTCTTGTCTCTGATTAATTTATGATAGTTTGTGTCAGAAGATTGACAGTCATTCGGAAATAGAGAAGATAAAAGATTTTTCATTTCTGATTCGAGCACATCTTGAGATACATCTAGAATTGGTAAATCAAAAGACCTAGGAGAAATTTTTTGTTTAAAAGTTTTGTAAGTATTACCAAAAGGAGATGTATTTTCAACTTCCTCCAGGAATACCCTCCAGCTTACATTTCTTGTTTTTTCAATAATATTCATATACTTATTTCGTATTTCTTTATACATTTTTTCATCAACTAGCTGTCTATTTGACCGTTTACCCCGATAATATAGATTTCGAATATATTTAAAATGATTTTTAAAAAGTTCCAGTTCATCCGTCCACCAATTAAATGGATTATTATTTAAATATTTTGGTTTTAATCGTAGAGATGCATATGCAGCTTCAATTAATATGTCAGTTATGAGAGAAACTACACAGTTTATATCGTTTATATTTATGATAAAATAATTAATCCTATTCTGAAAAATTAAAATTTCCAAACTCTCTTAGATAATTGAAAGAAAATCTTTTGAAAACGAATTAATTATATATATATATATAATAATATGCAAATAAGTGAATTTTATAAATATTTGATATAAAATATATATATACAGCTGTGGAAATTAGTTCTCCCTACGTGAAGATATAATTTATGCCAATAAATGTTGTCTATTAAAATTTCCCTATTCCCATAATTACACCGCACGACCCCTACAGATGTTTTTGTCTTTTGGTCCAAATCTGAAGGGAATTATTGCACCAGACGAATTTTTATTCATGACTGCCCTACGTCAGATTTAAACTCAATTGAATTCTCCAGGGGTGCCAGAGAAAAAAAATTAATTTTTCACAGAATAAATTAAAATAGCTCAGTGACTTAAATATGCAAAATGATGAAATCGAAATTAGAGATTTATCAGATAATTTTTATAATAAAATTGATTTCATAAAACCGTCTATTGAAATTATTCAGTGAAATATTTTTTTTTTTCAAATTATATATATATTAAAAATGATACTTAACTGATTTTAATTAATTAGAAATAGGAAATGTTTGCATATTTTTTATAAATAACTCAATATTTGCACTTTTTATAGTTGTACTTCGCACACACATATTTGCATATATGTTTTCACACCTATGCACACATACACATATACATACACACAAATACACATATGCATAATTAAATATGCACACATACTACACCCACAAACAAAATAAATCCGTATGTACAAGTTTATAAAATTTTTATAAGTAATAATTTATAGAAGTATTCTATCATATATATTACCCAATAAATAATCTTAAATACATTTTTTAAATCTAAGACAAAGCTATTAATTACTAATTCTCCATCAAGTTATCGGCTGTTACGCGTCATTGACATGTAGTTAAAAAAAAAAGAAGAAAATTGCATATTTATTTTAAAATACACTCGGGGAATTTGTTCGGGGTATTTACATATCGGCATGGATTGTAGCTTGGATTTTCACCAGCAGATTCCTCTTAATTGAAACATCCGTTCAGTCGCTTTATTGAAACAAATAATGAAAATAGGAAATTAATTAATTAAAAAAAGAACTATAAAAATTAAAATTAGTCCATTATCGATCACCCAGAAGTCTGGAATATTTTTCAAATTACATTGTCATCGGGTTTGAGAAAATTTACCGAATTTCAGACTTCTAGGGGCTCTCTAAGTATATTAAAAATTGATTACAAGATTTGTAGACAGACAAACACAACGGTAGATATGGAAGCAAGTTAAATAAAAGCGTTTAAAAAGGATAAAATTTATAATATTTCACTTTCTTTTTCTCAATTTTTTATTAATGAAACATGGCAACCATCATTAACAATGGGCAAAAATAAAACTTTTAAATCTTAGCTTATTTTAGATCATTGTTAAAGCGGTTGCCACACGAGATATGTAGAGAGAGTGTGAACATTACTTGTGAATCAATTAACTGAGAAATAAGGAAACACAATCTCTCGAAATATTTTCATTTTTGTCATTTTCCATATAGACCCAGGTAGACTTTTATTTCTAAACTAGACGGGTGACCCGGGCTTCGCCCCGGGATTGACCCGTGTGCATATCTACCCGAGTGATATATATTTAGATAAGATTTTTAAAAATAATTTTTTGTTATTAGCATTATCTATTTGTTTGCATCAGCATAATTTAATCTAATATTTGATAGAGGGCGCTGTTCGTGAGCTAAGTAGAATAATTTGAATATATAGTTTCAATAATTGATTTATATATATTTTAAAATAGCCTATCGTCTTCCCCGTATTCTTTTACCTATGTATGGAAATTTTGGTTTGAATTAGTGAACTACTGCGAATTTGTATACCGGACATACAAACAAACAAACATACAAACATTGATTTATATGTATATAGATATAACAAGCTTTCGAGACACCATCTCTTGATCAGGTGAAAGGTTATACACAACTCGTAGTAGTTCATTGAAAAGTTTTCTTGTAATTTTATCACGTCAAAAATACCAATTAACATATTTCCCTACGTACCTATTTACATATCTCGTACAAAGCAGACGATCAAACTATACACTGTGTAAATATATGATCTAACAAAAGAAATATGCAAATAATATCCAATGTGTAAATATGATATATATAAAAAAGATATATGCAAATAATATTATAAAAATATTGATTAAAAAAAAAGAGCGATATATTTAAAAATGACCAAATCAATAATTTAATAAGAATGCCAAGAGAAAGATAAACATAGGTTATTTTCGAAACAATAACAATAAAGTTTGATTGAAAAGATCACGCAGCTCTTCCATCTTTTAGAGCCCACTGTTGCTCAATCAATCTCATCAAATTTATATTTTTCTGAGTGTGTATATAAAAAAATAAACTTTAGGTAAATTCTTGTCTTATTTTCTTTTAAAGGTAATCCTAGAGTGAATTGATTTCCCTCTGTTTTATTTTGGAGAATTGCTGTCGCCGTTAAATTTGTTCCTTCTTCGATTTGTTTCTGTTCTATGAATTATTTTAAATTAGTTCGTAGTTTTACCGCTAGATGTCATCATTGTTTTTTTAAGAAACTCGGCTGAGATTAATTCTCTTTTTCGAAGTGGTTTTCGATTCTTGTCATAATACTTTATGCCATATTATTTACATATTAGGAATCACTTATCTAACATCTGTGTAGAGATAACAAAAATACATCTCCTGATCGTGCAACAAAAAGTCTTCATTTATCCATCTGATCCCAGTATCATTTCATATTTGTACTATATATAATTACTAATATGTAATTATTATTTTTATTTTAAATTACATATATATTTTCTAGAAAACAATTCTGTGAACCCGACCGCCAGATAGCATGGCTTCACACTATATAAATTTATTGTTATTGTTTTCTTTTGTCCGGCACAAACCTTTTAGGAAATATGTAAATACGTATGTAAATGTGTATATAGTGACTATGGCGGGAAGACTTCTCGTTTTTGCTAAAACTTCTATAGATGTAAGAACTTGTGTTTCCTCCGATTGAAGAAATATATTATGCAAATAAAAAAATTACGTTCTGTGTATCTTTAAAAACATATATAAAAAAGTAATTTGATAGAGAGATAGAGATATTCACTAGGGGAATTATATAGGAAGGAATTGATGGAATATGATGAAATGTAGTATGTCTTCTCCTTCTTCTTCTTTCTTATCTCCACTCAATCATTCATGACTGGGTGAAGTAGAATGCGTCTGCCTTTGTCATTAAGACTGGGAGCACTACTCAGTAGCAGGCCGACTTAGCTCCAAAAGAAATGGCCGCCTCTGACATGAGGAACAGACGCCATGTGCAGCCGCTCCTAACATGGAGTACAAATGCTGCTCATCCTGTATTCCTGGATTAGGAGCCCTTACAGGGTACTATCAGCCAGGCCAGCTGAGCCCAGGTTTTTTAGTGAGTTTGTTACTGCTCCCCCTCCTCCTTTTTCATCCAGGCTTGGGACCGGCAAAGTCGGAGTTCATGTAGTATGTAAATATGTTAAACCAGTTTTATCAACATGGCTTCTATGTCCTATGTCGGCGGATACATTCATTGAATCAATGACCAAAACAATGGTAAATATGTAAATAGTAAGTATACCAAAGTGAAATTGTACATGCATCTTCAGATCGTGAAACTGAAAGTTGTTGATGGTTTGTGCCATCTATCGGAATAAATATCAACCCATCTTTGCTTTTTTAACTAATCCAGAATACTTGTTAAATACCCTTGCTTGAGAAATCAACAAAATATACATTTCAGGCTGTTAATTCTCGTCAGAGTGGTGCAGGTTGTACATTAACGACTAAAAAAGCTGTTCCTTGAGGCTTCCTCAAAAATAAAGGAATGGGTATTTAAGGTCGTAAGTGCAAAATTACAAAATATAGTAGTGAGAATATACTGGTAAAGGTAGATATGTAAATTATGCATAACTAACTTTTTAAAAAGTGGTTAAGTATTTATAAGGTCCGCCAATTCTATTGCCTCATCACGCTATAGTTCAAAAAGGTGCGCAGTGACAGCGTGTGTGTGTGCTGAATCATAATATAATAAATAGTCGTAATATTAATGACAATAACAATAATATATATATATATAGTTATGATAATTATAATAATATATTAATACAAAATTATATTGTAAAATGAAAATTTCAATTATACCGCGAATGTTTCTTTAAAACGAAAAATCGAAATTTATTTTAAAGAGAAACAGCGATTATTTCTAACTTTAACATTCGCGGTATAATTGCAATTTTCGCTTTATAATCATCAGCCGCGTTATATTGTATTACAAAATTATATTATTATTTTTTAAAATTTAAATATATATATATATTGATATGTTTTAAATATTTAGGAGATCATGTGAAGAAATAGGTACATAAAACATAATGCAGCCATATACAAACTATTTTATGGACTAAATTAAAAAAAGGAAAGAATTTATATATTTAACAATTTTTGAAGACGTTTCACATCCAAAATTTAATAATTCATTACACGACACAAGAAGTTAATTAGAGTCAAATTCCACGTTTTTCTTCAACTCCTTCTGGGATTTAACTACTTTCTTTTTTTCCCACTAGGGTATGTAAATAAGGATATACTTATAAAGTTGCATAGTGTAATGATAAATACACTCATGGACAAAACTTAAGGAAGTTGTACCTTTTAGTATGTATATCGGGATTCAGACAATAACTCTGAAAGTTTTTTGATATACAGTGAACTTTATTGAAGACATACGAAATAACCAAGTGTGGAAAAAAAATGCCTCTGTCTCCTAAAAAACAAACAAACAAGAGACGAGACCGGCGAAATCAAAGACTTTTCACTTCCTTTAATTTTGCCTATGAGTGTATGTTAAGTGTCTTTGTAGAGGAACTACACAAAGTATAATATAGCATAAAAAAGTTAATTATGTATCGAAGAATCAATAAATGATATATTTAAAATACAGATTTAATATAAAAAATTTCAAAAGAAAAATGCGTCGCCATTTTTCCATATAAACTTAATACTCTCTTCACATTTAAGCTATTGTTCGATATATTAAATTCTTGAGATGATTTATACAAATTGCAATAGGGTTTCCAAACTCCATTACAAATATATATATATAAAAAAAAAACAAAAATATTATTAACTTAGAAGTCGTCAAAGTTATTTTTTTAAAGGTTTAGGATTACTTTATTTCTGCTACATTTATATACCCGATTGGCACCAATTTTTAAAAATTTCGTCTGCTTTTTTTTTTTAAAGTTCGTTTGGCACGGTTTATATTTTTCTATCTTCTGTCAATATTTTTTGTACTCTATAAATAGAACATATATTAATCTATTTATTCTAAAACTGTGTCGATATTTAAATATATTATAAAATCATTATGATTTATTACAAGAGTGTAAAATTATTTGTTAAAATATGAATTTATTATTATGGAAACAAAATATTATTATATTAATTAATAACTTTAATGTTTTAAAGAAAGCAAAAACAAATCAGAGAGGCAATGAGGAAAGTTCACAGAGAGTAGAAAAATTCACCGTTTTAAATTATATCACAAAAAAAAAAAAATCAACGCAATCATTTTTCTATCACAAAATATGTAAATTAGTTATTGGTTTAATTTGAATAGGCTTTTAATAGCCGAAATTTCGAACTGTATAATCATCTATAAACTTACTTGTTATACGTGTTTATGACTTTTTATTTAGTTTTCTTTATTAGAAAAAGACTGAAAGTAGCATTTTGAACTTTGAATATATATATATATTAAAAATGAAGAAGGCATATCCTGACCAGTAGCATTGTGCTTTACGGATGGCAGAGCGCCATCTGGTGGAACAGAAATCAACTAAATTTTTCATATACCGTATATATATATTAGATAATAAAAATACATATATTGGATTGAGAGAATAAAAGATATATGCCTTTTTATTGTCTAATGATTTAAAAATGGATTGCTCTATTTTCAGAACAATATATATATGACCTGGCTTCGCCCGTATTCTGCTCGAGTGAATGTTCGCCGAATGAATCTTGTGTGTTTCTACCCTTTAATCATGATACATAAATATGATCATAATAATTTACTGGTTAAAATGTGTAAATTAGTTTAGTATTTGGTCAAATATCATTTTCGTTGGTTGAAAATGTAACAAATATTTCTTCCAGACTTATCCTGTTGATATTTCAGCCAGTTCGATCCACTATTGAGGAAACGTATAAGACACAAATTCTACGATTTGTTATGCAAATATATAATACAAATCCTTTCAGCTAAGCTACCTTATGTACATAAATAGAATGGCAGTTTGTTTTAATGGAAAGATATATCCACTAATTAGGTTGAAATAAATAATTAAATTTAGAAGGTTTCAATCTACTAATTAAGGAGGTGTGATCTTTTGGAATTAATTCATTAACTGAATCGTCTGCCATTTAAAAAATCTTTTGGCTCCAATTTAATTTTATATACTTTCACTAGAGTCATCAGTAGCTTTCAGCTACACGATCTTTATCTTAATTTATCTATCAGATATCTGTACAACTTCATTTCGGTACCATTGTTACATATATACAACTTTACACGTTATATTTTGAATATATATGGATAATATAATATTTACATTTTGTGGGATCAATTCTCGGAAGTTTTCTCTTTTTTATTTTGGTATTTATTTAAAATATTTTGATTTTTGTCGTTCTATCTGTATCTTTTATAAACATATTTAGTTTAGCGTTGTATAACGATTTATTTTGATTATTAGGCTTACACACATACACAAAACTTAAGAAAGTGGAAATTTTTTGATATCGCCGGTCGTTTTCTTTTTTGAAAGAGACAGAGGCAATTTTGTTTTCAGTTGGTTATCTTTTCTTAAATTATTACCAATTAATCAGGTATATCATTCTTTTTTATTAATTTTGGCTAACTTTTCAAATTGCATTCCTAGAAAGGTTTTCCAGTTTTATTTTGTTTTACAGAATCATATTGATTTCATATAAAAAGACACATTGCATTCAGACTTTACATAAGAAGTATAAACATAAAATACTATTTAATGTGAATTCCAAAATATAGAAGATTGTGCAAGAGGGGATTCGAACCCCCTAGTTTCAATATATAAAGCTGTTATTAACCTAACCTAACTTTAAATGCGATTAAAGCAAATAGTGTACATTCAGTTAATTAAAAGGAGTTTCCATTATAGGCACTTCTCATCAAACGCTCCATTCGGCCAATTATGCAAATTTGGGGCGATAATCCGGTATGATGAGGATCAGGGGCAAACATTCGGAGAGGTTTATGCCGGAAACTGGGGAATAACACGCCTATTTACATATGCGGGTTTTATAACCCACATATATACACATATTTTATATGCACTTATTATTATATATATGCACATTAATATTTACCTATATATGCATTAACTTTGCATATATGTGCATTACCTTTAGACGTATGCTCTTCTATTTACCTTAATGCTACATATTTTTACATTTGTAATTCCATATACATTATATATATTTCCTATATGCATATCTGTTACGCATATTCCTACCCTTGCATATCTTATATATTAACCTACTCCTATTTACACATACATTACATAAGTATATGTAACATTATATGTAGCATGTATGCAAATAGAAATATAAATATATTTTAAAATGTTTGTGATTGGGAATATATGTAAGATGATTGAATGTGAGAAATAGAATTATAAAAAACACACGGATGTGTTTTCCAAAAGAGAAACACACATTCGTGTTTTATTTTGTATATATAGATGGCGCGTTATTGCGTTATAATAAATTATAATATATACAGTTAAATATATTTATAACAAATGAAAAGATCTAATGGCCTCATCTCCTAAAGTTAGTAAGAATATTATAATATTTTCCCTTAGTATTTACAAAAAAAAAAAAAAATTTATTCAAATCTTTGTTATTATAATAAATTACTCTGTATTAAATACATCTATGTAATGTATGTAACATAATTACATAAATTGTAAAATAAATGATTTTTTTAATCCAATATATGCCTTTTTAATTAAAGAAGTTTGTATTATGTGTAAAAGAAACATTCGTGCTTTTAAATCCTTTCATTTTATATGTATAGATGGCGCGTTATTGCTTTGTGTTAATTTATTTATGGATTGCTCTATTTTCCAAATAAATTGTATGTAAATTGGATATATCCCAACAGCAGATGTCTTAAAGCCTGTGTGTATCTTCATCTATGTTTCTATATGATGATGATGATGATAACAAGATAATTCTTATGGTATAATTACATAATTTTTTTAAATGATCAAAGTGAGATTAGTCTTATATTTACATATTATATATATATATCGATATTGCATATAATAATAATTATAACATCACACACAATGATAATAAAATATTAATGAAAAACGAAATCTCCATTTTCTTACATAATATCTATTACCCAATTTAAAACAATCATCATTATTTATCAGAGAGGGGAAAAAAGCTGAATCAGCCGAAAAAGAACCAAAAAAAAAATTTCCAAACGATTTTTAAAAATAAAATAATAATAAAGAAAATAATAGTTTAAAATATTACTAATATAAATAGAAATAAGTAATTATAAATGAGGGAGTAAATAGTTAAATAATGACGTAGGGGTTTCATTAAGCCTAAAATTACCTCGGCAGAAGATGCCAGTGTAATGAAGAAATATATTTTATGGGATTTTTCCCGCCATTTCTTGTAGACATCCGGGAACTTCATCTTTTATGCAGAAGATTTAATTGCCGTGTGCCGTAAAAATAAATTTGTCGATTATGCTGTCAATGGTTAAGGTTAGTAATAGTTAGTGAGTTTTTCCCCCTCTATTGCGTCTTTATGTAAATAGGATGCTATTTTTTTCGCGTATTTACATAAATAAATGGAGATGATCCTACGATATCCACATCAAAATACTATATATAGAAAGGAAGTTCTGAAAGGACAGGAATTCTGCCAGCCACCAACCTATGGCTGGTTGAGGAGAGATAGATAGATAGATCCTACGATACCATCAATAGACTAGCCATAGAAAGGAAGTTCTGAGAGGACAGGAATACTGCCAGCCGCCAACCTATGACTGGTTGAGGAGAAATAGATAGACCCTACGATACCATCAATAGACTAGCCATAGAAAGGAAGCTCTGAGAGGACAGGAATACTGCCAGCCACCAACCTATGGCTGGTTGAGGAGAGATAGATAGATAGACCCTACGATACCATCAATAGACTAGCCATAGAAAGGAAGCTCTGAGAGGACAGGAATACTGCCAACCACCAACCTATAACTGGTTGAGGAGAAATAGATAGACCCTACGATACCATCAATAGACTAGCCATAGAAAGGAAGCTCTGAGAGGACAGGAATACTGCCAGCCACCAACCTATGACTGGTTGAGGAGAAATAGATAGACCCTACGATACCATCAATAGACTAGCCATAGAAAGGAAGCTCTGAGAGGACAGGAATACTGCCAGCCACCAACCTATGGCTAGTTGAGGAGAGATAGATAGATAGACCCTACGATACCATCAATAGACTAGCCATAGAAAGGAAGCTCTGAGAGGACAGGAATACTGCCAGCCGCCAACCTATGACTGGTTGAGGAGAAATAGATAGACCCTACGATACCATCAATAGACTAGCCATAGAAAGGAAGCTCTGAGAGGACAGGAATACTGCCAGCTACCAACCTATGGCTGGTTGAGGAGACATAGACCCTACGATACCATCAATAGACTAGCCATAGAAAGGAAGCTCTGAGAGGACAGGAATACTGCCAGCCACCAACCTATGGCTGGTTGAGGAGACATAGATAGACCCTACGATACCATCAATAGACTAGCCATAGAAAGGAAGCTCTGAGAGGACAGGAATACTGCCAGCCGCCAACCTATGACTGGTTGAGGAGAAATAGATAGACCCTACGATACCATCAATAGACTAGCCATAGAAAGGAAGCTCTGAGAGGACAGGAATACTGCCAGCCATCAACCTATGGCTGGTTGAGGAGAGATAGATAGATAGACCCTACGATACCATCAATAGACTAGCCATAGAAAGGAAGCTCTGAGAGGTCAGGAATACTGCCAGCCACCAACCTATAGCTGGTTGAGGAGAGGTAGATAGATAGACCCTACGATACCATCAATAGACTAGCCATAGAAAGGAAGCTCTGAGAGGACAGGAATACTGCCAGCCACCAACCTATGACTGGTTGAGGAGAAATAGATAGACCCTACGATACCATCAATAGACTAGCCATAGAAAGGAAGCTCTGAGAGGACAGGAATACTGCCAGCCACCAACCTATGACTGGTTGAGGAGACATAGATAGACCCTACGATACCATCAATAGACTAGCCATAGAAAGGAAGCTCTGAGAGGACAGGAATACTGCCAGCCACCAACCTATGACTGGTTGAGGAGAAATAGATAGACCCTACGATACCATCAATAGACTAGCCATAGAAAGGAAGCTCTGAGAGGACAGGAATACTGCCAGCCACCAACCTATGACTGGTTGAGGAGAAATAGATAGACCCTACGATACCATCAATAGACTAGCCATAGAAAGGAAGCTCTGAGAGGACAGGAATACTGCCAGCCACCAACCTATGACTGGTTGAGGAGACATAGATAGACCCTACGATACCATCAATAGACTAGCCATAGAAAGGAAGCTCTGAGAGGACAGGAATACTGCCAGCCACCAACCTATAGCTGGTTGAGGAGAGGTAGATAGATAGACCCTACGATACCATCAATAGACTAGCCATAGAAAGGAAGCTCTGAGAGGACAGGAATACTGCCAGCCACCAACCTATGACTGGTTGAGGAGAAATAGATAGACCCTACGATACCATCAATAGACTAGCCATAGAAAGGAAGCTCTGAGAGGACAGGAATACTGCCAGCCACCAACCTATGGCTAGTTGAGGAGAGATAGATAGATAGACCCTACGATACCATCAATAGACTAGCCATAGAAAGGAAGCTCTGAGAGGACAGGAATACTGCCAGCCACCAACCTATGACTGGTTGAGGAGACATAGATAGACCCTACGATACCATCAATAGACTAGCCATAGAAAGGAAGCTCTGAGAGGACAGGAATACTGCCAGCTACCAACCTATAGCTGGTTGAGGAGAGGTAGATAGACCCTACGATACCATCAATAGACAAGCCATAGAAAGGAAGCTCTGAGAGGACAGGAATACTGCCAGCCACCAACCTATGACTGGTTGAGGAGACATAGATAGACACTACGATACCATCAATAGACTAGCCATAGAAAGGAAGCTCTGAGAGGACAGGAATACTGCCAGCCACCAACCTATGACTGGTTGAGGAGAGGTAGATAGATAGACCCTACGATACCATCAATAGACTAGCCATAGAAAGGAAGCTCTGAGAGGACAGGAATACTGCCAGCCACCAACCTATGGCTGGTTGAGGAGAAATAGATAGACCCTACGATACCATCAATAGACTAGCCATAGAAAGGAAGCTCTGAGAGGACAGGAATACTGCCAGCCACCAACCTATGACTGGTTGAGGAGAGGTAGATAGATAGACCCTACGATACCATCAATAGACTAGCCATAGAAAGGAAGCTCTGAGAGGACAGGAATACTGCCAGCCACCAACCTATGGCTGGTTGAGGAGAAATAGATAGACCCTACGATACCATCAATAGACTAGCCATAGAAAGGAAGCTCTGAGAGGACAGGAATACTGCCAGCCACCAACCTATGGCTAGTTGAGGAGAGATAGATAGATAGACCCTACGATACCATCAATAGACTAGCCATAGAAAGGAAGCTCTGAGAGGACAGGAATACTGCCAGCCGCCAACCTATGACTGGTTGAGGAGAAATAGATAGACCCTACGATACCATCAATAGACTAGCCATAGAAAGGAAGCTCTGAGAGGACAGGAATACTGCCAGCCACCAACCTATGTTCTCTAATAACTCTAATTTTATGCATTTAAATGCATTCATATTAAGATATATAAATTCAATAGAATTTTTTTTTAAATATTCTCAATGAAAATCGTTTTTTGAGATGTAAATAATTCCCAAAAAAGAAAAATAAATGAATATAATAAAAATGCACATAAAAATTGTAAAAATATCAATGTATATATTTAAATTAGGAAATTATCAACAAAATTTAAAAAGGTGAAAATAATTAAATCTTTAAGGTTTACCAATGCACTATCAATTAATATTCAAATATAGAGTGTATATAGATAGATACATTATTTTAAAAAGTATATAAATTATATTTTTATATTATATATATTATATTATTATATTTTATTATTATATACACACATACTATATATATATACAACAACAAAAAAAGCTTTATTAAGACCTTTTAGTTTTATGCATTGTTTTTAGTCTTATACACTGCTTTTCACATGTGTAGACATGTGGTGCACTTACAGTAAAAGTAGTCGCCTTCTTCTACCCACCATGATTATCATGGCCTGTACCACGTGTACTAGGGATAAGCAAAAAATAAAGTCTTATACAGATTCTCCAAGCAGAAATGTAGGATACATGCAGGAAAAAGGTAATAGTGCCTTAATAGACGCACTATATATATATTATACATATATATTATGTGCCTTTCCTATTATAATAGTGTTATAATTTCTGTCTTTACACATAATGCGCGCCATCTGTTAATTGAAATACGAACTATTTAAAGCGCTTATGTTTCTTAAAAAAAAAAAAAAATTCCTGCTCTTCCGGAAATGATGAAATTAATGGAAGGACCTTGCTCATCAGTGGTGAACCCTTAAAGCGGTTTCGCCAGTTTTATTTACCAAACCGCTCTAATATTATGGCTTTTTATTGCGCTATTGAATAGAAATAGTGTTATGCAATATGAAGTTGCGGGGGGATGATATTCATGTTCATGATAAAATTGTGAAAAAGTTTTATAATTACAAAATATTTTCTCACAATGAGTTTCTTTTTCATTACAAAACGCTAGCTTTCAAGTGATAATCGCTCTTCAACGGGCTTAATAAAACATCGACTATATCTTACAATAAATATTTACAAAAACAAACGCGCGCAGCGTGGATATTTTTAACTAAAAAATTTAAAATTGGTTTGTAATTTAACTATTTTATAGATTAAATTATAAACCAGTTTAAAATTTTCGGTTATAAATATCCACTCTGCGCGCGTTTGTTTTGGTAAATATTTCTTGTAAGATATAGTCGATGTTTTATTAAGCCCGTTAAAGAGCAATTATCACTTGAAAGGTAGCGTTTTGTAATAAAAAGAAACTCATTGTGAGAAAATATTTTGTAATTTTGAAAATGATATTCATGTGTACCTAAAGAGGCACCTCTCCCTTTAAACATGCATCAGAACGATTTATTATGTTCATCATCCTAGTAAAGAATAAGCCACAACACCAGTTTTGGTAAATCCAGACTGAAAGCCAACAACCTGTATACTGTGGTTTCGAGCTTATGGCCTTTATCAGTAGAGGGGCGGATTTTATCTGAATTTGCTATAACTGGTGTTATTATCCAAATCTACGTGAACCCACTTCAGTTAATCAGAATAATGTCCGAGAAAAAAATATATAGCGATAGAATTGTTTAACTTTCATAAAGCGTTAGAGAACAAGATAATCTCTAAGAACTAAAATTACAGAACAATTTCCTTCCATAGTTAATTTGTATAGTTATGTTGAATACTTTGATTTCCTTTTCATTTTCCCTTCTCTCCTTTGTTTATGTTTTTTTCCTTTTCTCCATGCAAATGATGTATGGCGAGTCCTTAGAGGATTGAAATGTCCTAATAAAGCTGTTGTTGTTGTATTACTTGAGTTGTGGTTCATCTTGATTTCCACTAGTAAAGAGTGTTAGGGTGATAAATATTATGCTTTAGAATAATGCATAATAAAGGGAGGGGTGCTCTTCTCTAGATACATAAATATAGTTATAAATAGATTACATTCACGATATCTGTCTCTCAAAAAGCCATGGTCCACCTGTGCTGTGTGAGCAGAAGAGCTTGAATTGACTTGTTCCATTACATGTATGTCCCATATGTAAATACCTATTTTTTCCTCTTTTCGCTCTCCACTTCTTCCATCCATATTTCAAAAATATATTTTTTTTCTTTCTTTTTTTTTCTTCCAAATCCATATTTTTATTTTCCATAGGATCATTCAAATAATAATCTGTATATATTTATCATGTGTATATAATCTTTCTCCATTTTTACCCCTTTGCATATTTCCCACTTTCATAGGTTTCTCCGTCTTGTAACCCCAAGGAGAATCCTCTGTAAGACCTGTGTGTCTTAATAAAGGTTTGTGTGTGTGTGTGATATCTGTCTATTTTTTCTTTAGTCTAAAGTTAAAAACATTCCTTGGACACATAGTTGTTATTATGTAAACATCAACATTACCATAACTACATTATAAGATTATAAACTTAAAAGGAACTTATTCTATAGAACATGTTTATTTTGCTAGCTTTCAAATGACATCCTTTATTCAACGGGCGTAAAGACAAGGTGTGATGTTATGCAATTATATAGATGTAAATTAAGAGCTAAGATATATACAAATTTGTAACTCAAGTAGAATTAGAAATTAAGGAATAAACCAGTTATGTACAACTATACACAACTTATACAAGTTCTATAAAAGAAACTCCTTTTGATTTAAATATATACGGATAAAATAATTACAGAAGGAGCTTCTTTTTAGTTTTATTGCGATCTTTCGTACCTTTCGGTTCTTCTACAGGCATGGATAGCATGAATATACTGTCTACTTCTATGAATCTACTTCTACTGTCTGTAGAAGAACCGAAAGGTTCGAAAGATCGCAATAAAACTAAAAAGAAGCTCCTCATGTAATTATTTTATCCGTATATATATTTAAACTAAATTTTACTGAGTTTATTTAGCCGAAAACTCCTTTTGAGTTTATAATCTTACAACATATAGTTGTTTTGAAAAAAAAAAGTTGAGAAATTCGAAAGCTTGAGAGATGATTATAAAATAAAACAAGAAATTCATCCTTGGAAGCCGTTTTGTTTTAAACATATTCATAAATTAACATAAAGCAATAACGCACCATCTATTCACATAAAATGAAAGGATTTAAAAGCACGAATGCTTCTTTTATACATAATACAAACATCATAAATACAATTAAAGTAATATTATTTTATACAAATAAATTTACTGGCAATGTATTTCTTTTAAATAATATCATCAAATATTATCTCTTCAGACCTTCACTGCGATGATACATATAATATAATTGTAGTAAGGTCTGTAGAGATAATATTCGATGATATTATTTAAAAGAAACATATCGCCAGTAAATTTATTTGTACAAAATTTTAACGATAGATGGCAATTAAATTTATAAAAGTAATATTATATAAATGTACTTTTCAAAATATACATAAAATTATAATAAAAAGAAAGTTAAAAAGAAAAATAGATTAAGACTATATTTCTTAAGGTTTCAAAACCATTAATTTTATAAAAAAATTTATAAACATATTTTCGTTAAAAAAAATAGAATTTAAAATGTATAAACCATTATTAAACTACGAGTTATCAAATAATGTAGAGAAAACCAAATATTTATAAATTTATATTTAAGAATTAGAACAAAAATGGAATATTTCTCACCAAAAGACAAAAGATTTAAACCAACAAATGGTTCGTATCTTCTTCAAATAACTTAACACAATTTGGGCAGATGGCGCTCTTAGCTAATTGAAAGGTTTTCATTGGTCGGGATTGATTTACAGACGATGATTTGAAAAATCTAATCTTCTGCTTAGAAAAAAATCACTTTAATAGAATTATTAAAGAATAAAGATCTCTTTATCTCTTTCTATTCAGCTTTGGAGATACATTATTACATATTGGTTATTACATATTGGTTTGAAGTAAATTTTGTTTTTTTAAATTCTTGTACACACACAAAGCCTTTTATTAAAACGTTATTATTATACTGATTCTCAATATATATTGCTATATGAATACCCTTTATAATATATATATATATATATATATATTTTGGAAGAGATCAAAGGAAGAAACGATGAGTTTCGTTATTTGAATATATATATATTTAGGACTCTCTCTCTCGCTATCTCTCCATATTTAGAATATAATCCTTTGCTAGCAAATTTATATAATAAAGTAAAACGTCCAAGAATCAGTATCTTTTAATTAAATGTTTTTCGAGCTTTCGGGATAACGCCCTTCTACAGGAAAATTGATTCTCATGATTTTCCAGGATGCTTGAATGACCAATTATTTTGGTCGTTGAGGTACAGCTTGCACCACGCTGATGAGGGCCAACAGCCCGAAACGCGTCCGTGGTTAGTTTTTCTTGATTAACAAGAATGGGTATTTGGCCAATTCTGGAATAATTAAAAATCAACGAATAGTTGATATTTATTCCGATAGATGGCACAAGTCATCAGCAACTTTTATTTGCACGATCAGGAGATACCCTTTTTTTAATTTATCCACCTGATCCCAATACTAGTTCACTTTTGTATATATATATATGTAATATAAAATATATTTTATATAAGCGTTTGAATAATTTAATATTCAAATATAGGAATATGTAATAAATAGATATAAAATAAAAATAATTTCTTAAAAACTACGTAGAACATCTCCATTTACTGTCATTTGTTTATCAAAGAACAAGGTAAACAAAACAAAAAAGATCAATTTTTCCAACGCTAATAATGTTTTCATTGTCAAAAAATACAAAACTTAATTTACTTTTGGAGTCAATTGTTATTGGAAGGGTTGGTAATGGAATTTTTCTTTCTCGTCTGATAATTTATTATCGATTGAAGATATTGGTACATTCACACAAATACCGATCTATAATATGTAAATATACATTATATTCTATATGTACCAAAATAGGCACCTCTCCCTTTATTTGTACATCAGAACGATGGATTGTACATCACTTTAGTAAAAAAACTATAGTATTGATGATAAAGAATGAGCTACAAACACCAGTTTTGGAAAATTCAGACAAAATCATGGATAGATATGTATTTTGATTCGTGCCATGTATATATATAGGCTATGTATATAAGGAGATTTAGATTAGTTGTTTATGAGGAAAATATGCATTTATCGTTTACTGAAATAAAAATATTATCAGATTTAAAAGTCTCTTTTTTATATATAATTCTTAAAATGGAAGGCTGCATTTTATACATATTAAATTTATGTGAGTTATTTATATAGATCTATTCGTTCTTGTTGTTTACAATATAAATACGCATGAATGGGGGGGAGAAGTCCGACCACACCTCCCTGCGGTCCCCCCTGGATCCTTGGAATATTTGACTAAATTCTGGTTCGTTTCCAAGGTGACTAACGTGGCAACGGCACGCATTTTCCAATGAAGAGCAAGATAGTGGACTTTTCTGCTGCTGTGATATAGATGTATGGAGACATCTGAGCTATTCATTGGCCACGACAACAACAACAACAATACGCATGAACAAAATTTAAGGAAATTGTACCTTTCAGCATGTATATATCGGGATTCAGACAATAACTCTGAAAGATATTACAGTGACCTTTATTGAAGACATACGAGATAACCAAGTGTGAACAAAATTGCCTCTGTTTCCTTAAAAAAAAAAAAAAAGAAGACGACCGGCGGTATCAAAGATTTTCCACTTCCTTAAGTTTTGTACAAGAGTATAACCATAGTCCAAACTGGAACATAAGGAACATTATAAAATATAAAATTTAATATATATATATATCAATTAAAAGACATATTTTGGATCTAAAAAAAAAAACATTTTATTTAATACAAAATGTCAATATTTCAATAGGCTGTACGCCTAACTTAGGATTTTTCTTGTTTTTAAACTGCTTTGGTTTATCACGCGATGCCTTCACGCGACGATATATAAAATATTTACAACACTATGGGGCTAAAGGTTAAAATATATACACACAAATATACATATAATATGATGCACTAGCGCGCCATCTGTTATCAAAATTCGAAACTATTTTAAAGGCGTAAGATTATTTTTGAAAATAAACAATTTCTACTGCCCTTACTGCAATGGAAAAATTAATGGGAGGGCCTGGCTCATCAGTGGTGAACCCTCCCAGTGGTTTCGCCAGTTTAATCTACATATAATATATATATATATAATTTAAAATGAAAGCATTACTAATGACAGCATTTCTATAAAAAGTAGGAAATATTATTTCTAGAAGGTTGGACCTCCAAATATGAAAAGCATAAATAGGAAACTCGCAATGCCCCAAGAATATATTCAATTCCTGAAATCAATAAAATCCCACTAAAGTCCAACACGTTTATCTAAATATCGTGTTTATTTTGTGAGAAATCCAAAACACGATTTTTTATTGGTCGCGAATACAACTTATATTCAGGAACATATATTTTTCTATGTGTGTCATATTCCCCGAAAAGTTTTCAGTCGTTTTTTTGATATCAAAATTTTTCGGATATAAAATCTATATCAGGCGCATAACAGCGTCGCTCGAATCGATATTTCCAATATGTAATATATAAATATTTGTCTAGGTATTATGCAAATCACTTCTATTTGCATATTAGCCTACATTTATGCAAATATATACCTTGCATGCTGTGTAAATAGAGAGAATGGGTAGATAAATCAATTTATTGGAAGGAATATATGTTTAGGATGTCAAAATGGCAAGTTATATCTTATGAAAAAGACGTCTCCTGATCGTGCAAATAAAATTTGATGATGGCCTGCGCCATCTGTCGGTATAAATTAGAACTGAAGGTTGATTTTTATTATTCCAGAAGTGGCCAAATACATTTTCCTGGTTAATCAGGAAAAGCTAACAAGGCTTTTCGGGCTATTGGCCTTCATCAGTGTGGTGCAAGCTGTACCTTATCAACCAAAAAAACTGGTCTAAATGTTATATCTTAATTATTTAAAGAGAAGAGGATGATGATATGTATTATTAGCGCCATCTATCGCTGAAAATTGAAAAAATTAAATAACGTTTTCAGAAATAATATAAATCTATTTCTCTCTATGGACATTCTGCGAAGATAAAAATTGCCAGTCTTTTTATGAGTTTTTAAAATTAAACTGGTGAAAAACCGCTGGAAGGAGTCACCACTGATGAGCTCTCGAGTTTCAAACAATTTTCTATCATTGCAGTATATGAGTATGAGTATTGTAGGTAGAAATATATTTTATTTCCAACTCCTTGTTCAGTGCCTTTACTACTGCCTCTACTGAGGCTGGGTCACATGGTCTCTTCATATGGCATGAGAAACATGTCATGAGAATGTACAGTTATATGTATCACACACAAGCCTTTATTAGGGACTTTCCCCATACAGATTCTCCCAATTGGGTAATGTAATAATCATCTTGTGTTATTTACATAGAAATTGAATTGGCTTTACTCTTCATCTCAAAGTCATTCAATTGTTGACTAGTCCTTACATAATGATGATATAAAAAATATATAATAAACTATTGCCTTAGATTTGTTTGCTGATATTTTTGAAAGCAATACGTAGGGTGAAGTGTTGGTACATTTAATTTGTTGATATAGGGCCTTCCTCTCTGCATCAAGGGCTGTACAATTAAGCAGGTATTGGGGGAGTTCTTCAGTAATTTATTTGTCACAAAGTGAACATATTAAGAGTTATATGGATCATATATAGACCATATGATTTTAAAATAGAAAGAAAATAACAATTTTTATATCTTCTAATCTCTCCAAAGGCCTCCGAAACTAGCAAAAGTTCAACCCTACTAGTGAGTTCAAGTTACCAAATGGAACTCTGGCACGCTTGTAAGTGCACAAAAGTCGAATTGATTACAGTAAAAGTAGTCGCCAAATACTACCCACCATGATTATCATGAACTTTACAACGTGTACTAGAGATAACAATAATAAAACACCTATCTCTAAATTTGCATAAACGAGTAGAAGGCGTAGTCGTCAACTACTACCCACCATGATTATCATGATCTATACAACGTGTACTAGGGATAACAATAGTACACCTTATATCTCTAAATTTACATAATCGAGTAGAAGGCGCTCCATACCCCAGGAACCAGAGTTAGGCCTAAATCTCTCTCATCATTTACAACACGTCATAAGTAGTCAATTAGAGACAAATTCCACAGTTTTTCTTCATATCTTTCTCGGTATGTAACACTTTCTACTAATGTATAATGTCTGTATTTACAAAAAATGGTGTTGTGGTTTATTCTTTCTCACCATCTTTACGTTTTTTTACTGGAGTTATAAACAAAATGTATTATATATATTTTTAAATGTATTTTTTAAAGGGAAAGGTCCCTCTTTTGATACATGAATATCATTAACCTGCAACATTTATGTTGTAAATCGCCTGAAATTCGGCTATATTCACCAGCTTTACATATTTTTGGCAAATTTCAATCGACTTTATAATCCCTCTCGTAGGATGTTATGAAATAGAAGCCGTCCCTGTACTGATGAGTGCCATAGCCTGAAACCATGGTATACTGGTTGTTGGCTTTTCTCTGAATTTGTTCTAATGCATATTTAAAGGGAGAGATGCCACACCTTTGGTACATCTATATCTTTTCTATATATACATTCATGGACAAAACTTAAGGAAATTTTAGCATGTATATCAGGATTCATATAATAACTCTGAAAGATATTACAGTGACCTTTATTGAAGACACACGAGATAAACAAGTATTAAAGGTAAAGACTCTTCTAGTAAGGTATATCAATTAAGAAGGTTCAGAAGATGAGTTTCTTTATTTGCAAAAATGCTACGAGCTTTCGGGCTAAAGCCCTTCGACAGGCAAAATATAACTATACTAAGTAGTATAGTTATATTTTGCCTGTCGAAGGGCTTTAGCCCGAAAGCTCGTAGCATTTTTGCAAATAAAGAAACTCATCTTCTGAACCTTCTTAATTGATATAAACAAGTATGAACAAAATTTCCTCTGTCTCCTTTAAAAAAAAATAGACGACTGGTGACATCAAAGACTTTCCACATCCTTAATTCTTGTCCATGAGTGTATATATGTCTCTAATACACACTCATGGATAAAAATTAAGGAAGTAGAAAGTCTTTGATGTCGCCAGTCGTTTATTTTTTTTTTAAAAGGATACAGAGGCAATTTTGTTCATACTTGGTTATCTTGTAACCAATGATATATATAATGATGCATTAGCGCGCCATCTGTTATCAAAATTCGAAACTATTATAGACGCGTATGATTCCGCTGGGAGGGTTCACCACTGATGAGCCAGGCCCTCCCATTAATTTTTTCATTACAGTAAGGGCAGTAGAAATTGTTTATTTTTAAAAGAATCATATATGCGCCTATAATGATATATATCATTAAATTCGAAAATGTACCTTACCGTTTCAATATAAATGAATAATAATAAAAAAAAAAACGCTACTGTATTATATGAAAACGAGAAGCAATAATGAAAAAAACCATCTGGCAACGTGGAGTGAGGTAAAAAGCCAAACGACAATGACAGAAAATGACGGAATCGATAAATGAGGATCAGGAGGACAGCGTTGCCAGTTGTGAGGACAAAGAGACAAAAGACTCCCTTCATAAATGACAATCGTCGTCTGCAGGAAACGGCCACTTCCCCCACCTGTCAGACGATTGTCACCAAATGTTTATTTTGCAAACGAATAATATAAAACTTGGCAATTAACTGAATGTTAGTTATCAAGATTCTCTTCAAAACAATTTTCAAGAATTTTTATAATTAAAAGAATGATCATTGGTATATCTCTTTTGCTCTCTCTCTTTTTTTTTAAATTAGAATAAATTTTGCATATTGTGAAAAAAAATTGCATATTTCGACTTTACATATACACCTGCATAGTTTCATTGTGTAAATTAAATTTCTTTATATATTGAAAGGTGCATATATTGATTAATAAAATTATTTTATTTATCTATATTTGTACCTGGTGTTGTGTTATACCATGAAAAAAAGACTGGCGTAGGGTTGTATCGAAATATTGACAAATAAAATTTTATGATCCAATATGTAATTTTTATCACCTAAACATACACTAATCTGAAAAAGCAGAGGGACAAGAATAATTCAAGAAATAGTACAAAAGTGAATTGTACTGGGATCAGACGGATAAATTGAGAAAAAAGGCATCTCCTGATGGCGCAACTAAAAGTTGCTGATAGATTGCGCCATCTCTCGGACTAAATATCAACTGATCGTTGATTTTTAATAATTCCAGAATTGACTGAACATCCTTTCTTGAATAACAAAGAAAGGATATTTATCCAATTCTGGAATGCTTAAAAATCAAGATTAGTTGATATTTAGTCCGAGAGATGGCGCAAGCCATCAGCAACTTTTATTTGCACCATCAGGAGATGCTAAGAAACATCTATTGATCGTCTCCTCAAACTATATATATATTGAGACGTTACAGAAACAATTTTCAATTGTACATAATTTCCTTTAAAATGTTATTTTAATTTTTCATATGTTTATTTTCATTTTTATTTTCCATTCATTAAAAGTCAATGATGTACATACTAAATTAGCAAAAACTCAATAAAAACGATATGTAAAAAAGATACATAAACAAATGGCTTGTAAAAGAAAGCAGCAATAAAATGAGTTGAGGTAAAATACCTTTTTCATTAACAAACATTTCACTTTTAAAATAATAAACTTTAAAATTAAAGTTTTACAAAACTAAAATTAGCGTTTTAAAAATAAAAACGTGGCAATATATATGTTTTTTTATATATCTTCTACAGAGGGTCAGCTTTCTTAACATAATCTGCAGTGAAATTGTATCAGGTAGATAAATTAAGAAAAAAGACATCTCCTGATTTTGCTACTAAAAGTTGATGATGGCTTGCGCCATCTGTCGGAATAAATTACAACTAATTGTTGATTTTTAATTATTTCATAATTGGTCAAATACGCTTTTTTATTAATCAAAAAAGCTAATCACGTACGCGTTTTGCGCTGTGGACCCTAATCAGCGTGGTGCACAATATAAACCACTAAAAAGGCTTTCTTAAATAAGTTGGTTAATGCGTTCTTTCATTGATTTTCTTCTGGTTTTTCCATGTAAGTAACCTGATAGGTTTTATGTATAATAAACTCTCTGAATATAAAGATAGAAAGCCATTCACAATAAGTTTGTTTATTACATAAATCCGCGAGCTTTCGAGCTATCGCTTTTTAACAAGCAGAATTATAACTGAGAGTGAGCACGGAATACTATATTTGATAATAAACTCTCAGTATAAAAATATTTTATATGCATATATAATTATGAAATAGTAAATATTATCAAAATTATACAAATATGTTTACAAACGGAAAAATATGTCCAGGGTAGCCTAGTGGACATGGCATCTGCCCGGTAAGCGGAACAATGTGGGTTCGATTCCCATCCCTGGACACTTTATTTCTCCGTTTATCATTACTCTTCACAATTCATCCTTTCATACTTCATCCCTAAGGTTAGAAATAATCGTTATTTCTCCTTAAAATAAATTTCGATTTTTCGTTCAAAAGAAACATTTGCGGTAAAATTGTTAAAACTTCGTAATACAAATATGTTTACACACGAGAATAATAGCTAATTAATTAAAAGTATTAATTAAAAATAAATCTCATATATAATTTAAGCATTAATTTCAATTGACATGTTTTAAAATTGAGCAATCCATATTTAAATCTTTAGATAATAAAAAAGCATATATTGAATTATCCAACCGAAAAAGTAGCAAATAAATCTTTTTATTCAATCAAATATATGTCGTATTTTTATTATCTAAATATATATGTGAAAAAGTTTGAAAATATAAAAATTGTTTAACATATATATATTGTATATTGTATATATATTCAAATAAATAATATTATCACATATATATGTAATAAATTTATTATATATATATATAACAAAGTTATTCTATATATATATATATGTGATACAATTATAATATTTACATATGTGCTAAATTTTATCGGATATATTCGTCATTAAGATGTGTTTTCGATAAGAAAAACAGACTGTCGTCTGCTAGAGTTAATAATAAAAAAAAAAAAGGGAAAAGGTTGTAGAAGACGGAGTCACCTAGGAAATTTCTAATGAAAAATCAATGAAAGAGCGCTCGGCACCACTGCCCCCTCATTTACTTGCAGTTTAGCATTGTAAACCATCTTGTGCCCTTCTTTCATTAAAACTACACCGAGTGTAATTGGCGTCTGCTATTCTATACGCCATTTTCTTTTGATTTCCCGCGCTTTTATTTTATCGTTTGAAAAGCTATTTCTACTTTTATGGAAATATATATTGAAGGATTTCAAATTAAACGTTTAATTAATACAGTTTTGATTATTTCTCATTAATATTGTTGCATCATGGCTAATGAACCTATTTTATTTTAATTTGTAATATTATTTTTCATATATATTAAATTCAAATTTATATTTCATATTTATTTATTTTATTGAACAGAATATATGTATTATAAACAGAATATATGTATTATAAACAGAATATATGTATTATAAACAAAATATATGTATTATAGAATCATCATTTGTATTTAGGTACACTGTGTGACTTCACTACTCTCTTTGATGTGAGAAATAAATAAATAATTCTGGAGGCTACTTAAAGTTATCTCATTATTCCCTTATATAAATTTGTAGGATGGTTGAAACACGCTCTGGTAAGATACAAGACCCAGCACAGGAGAGAATCAAGTTTGAAGCGTCTGCCTAGCCGCAACCTGGTGCAACAATATTTATATCCCTACAAAATAGAGATTAATTCATTGATATATTATTTTATCAAATAAAATTTGAATATATATTTATTGTCTTGAAGATAGAGGTTTCCTGACCGGCAAATCACGTGAGAACGCCCTTGCAACCTCAGAACAATTTTTAACGCCTTGCCAAATGTTTTATCTTATTTACTTCTCCTGACGAAGACAAAATATTTTTGTCGAAACGTTGAGAAAAATATGAAACTATAACTGGCCGAAATGTCTATTTTTCATAGAAATATATTTATTGGTACACATATTTACATATAAGGTTATATATATCTTTAATGGTAAACTTTAGGTCTTATACTCACGCTGATCTTAGGTATAAACAAGGTTCATTTAGTGTTACTACACTCATTGACAATACTTAAGGAAATTATATATTTAAGCATGTAAATCGGGATTCAGACAATAACTCTATTATAGCCGTCTATAGTAATTCTTAGTACACTACACTTTGATCTTAGCCAAAAGGCCGAGAATTAATTCTTAATAAAAGTGTTTAAGAAAACTAGGGAAATCAGCTCTCTATGACAGTAGGAGATATATATATATATATACTAGCCGAATGGCCCGGGCAACGCCCGTGTTTTACCCGATTGAATGTTTTTATTCAAATACTATTTGTTACAATTATAAATTGGCGCCTTAAATAAATGCATATATTAGTTAATAACTATAGCCTATGTGCTTTATCTGTCTATGTACTGTTGGCTTCCGTAGGCGTCTCATACAGGGAAAAGGAAAGAGAGGATTCCATTTAGTTAGTAACTAATATATGCATTTATTTAAAGAGCGACCCGCTCCAAAACAATAGTTACAAAAACGAAAGAGCGAGTGGGGAGGCATGATGGGGGGGGGGGCAAAAATGGCGTGATCGTAGCCAACCAATAGGAGGGCGCCATTCAAAAAAAAAAAAAGCAAACGGTGACAGAGACGACTGATGAGGAATGACGCTCGTAACTGTATATAGAATATATAACACACACATATATATGCAAATATATAGTATATATATATGTGTATCAAACAAGGAGGCCACCTCTCCTTTTAATTGTGCATCATAAGGATGGCACATTACATCACCCTATAGTAAAAAACGTTACTAGTGATGATAAAAGAATGAGCCACAACACCAGTTTTGGCAAATTTAGATAAAAAGCCAACAACCTGTATACCATTTCTTTATTTCGACGTAGAGGGCTATGTTCCCCTAAGGACACTTGCACTTTAAAGATACACAAAAATTTTGAATTAAAAGAAAGAAAGATATTTTAAAAATGTACAGAATTAGTATGCAAGTTAGTTAGATGAAAAGATAAAAAATATATATATATCAACACAATTGATATATGTATAAAGGGTTGGTAGACAAATTTAGTTAAATTATATCAAATTGTAAAGTATTGTGTGTATTCGAGAAAAGCAATTTACAGATTGAAAAAAAAAAGTTTTAAGGAAGTATACCATGGTTTCGGATTATGGCCCTCATCAGTACAGGGACGGCTTTGATTTCATAACATCCTACAAGAGGGGTTGTGGAATCGGTCGAATTTACCAAACAGATGTTTAAACTGATGTTGTAGTCCATTCTTTATCAACATTAGTAAAGTTTTTTACTGTGGGGTGATAAACATAATACATTGTTCTGATACATAATTAAAGGGAGAGGTGCCCTATCTATGTACATGAATATACTTCTCTTGCAACTTTACGTTCTATATATACAAAGCATATATGCATATCCAGAGCAGCAGCTTTACACACCCAAGATAGTAGATATTGCTGCTGCTGTGATAGAGATGCATGGATACATCTGACTCTTCTTTGGACACGACAACAACAACAACAACATATATGCTTATGCATTATTCTATTATGCTATATGCATATATATATCAAATTTCTCCCCCCCCCCCATTGAATATAACAAAATATTTTTAAAACTTAATTCTGTTGACGTTATGTGGCGCTGAGTTTGTTGTTGACACACATTAATATGTTATAATACCTTGATAAAGGTTGGCGTTCAGCCAACTGAAATATTGGTAAAATAAATTATATTTTGATCCAATATATGCCTTATATGCTATATATATAGGCTTTCATTATTTTTAATATCAACACCTGACCCTTTTATTATTATTGTTCTATTGTTTCTTTTTCATGTGTTAAGCGTATTTACACAAATTTGGTCTTAAATACCCATTTCTTGGTTTCTCGAAAAGCTTCTGGGACCAAAAATATTTTTGGTCGCAGTGGTACAGCCTACTCCACGCTGACGAGCACCAACAGCGCGAAACGCGTTCGTGGATGGCTTTTCTTGATTTATCAAGAAATTGGGTTGGCCAAATATCAGGGAACAGGTTAAATCAATGTTTAGTTGATTTCTGTTCCACTAGATGGCGCTCTGCCATCTAAAAAAAACACATGTGCTCTTTGTCAAGGTATGCCTTCATTATTTTGAATATAAAGGTATATTAGATATTAAAAAGGCATATATTGGATTTAATAAAATATTTATTTGCCAATATTTCGGTTGGCTAAACGCCAAACCTTTATCAAGGCATTTAATTGTAATGTAAAATGTCATGCCTTGATAAAGGTTTGGCGTTCATCCAACCGAAATATTGGCAAATAAATCTTTTAATAAATCCAATATATGCCTTTTTATTATCTAATGCATTAAATATGGATGGCTCTATCCTCAAATAAAGGTATATATAAAAGATAACACCGCGAATTATATATATATATATATATGAATAAAACAAAGCATCAAGGGCTGCGTTTCTTTATTAAAACAAATATATTCGAGCTTTCGGGCACATACGCCCTTCTACAGGAATTAATAAACAATAATCCAACTAGTTTGAAATAATATTTATATTTAAATTTAACGTGCATATCCACGATACACGTGCATTTCAATTTGCAAGGTATCCCATCAGACATGTGATATCTTATACTGTGAATGAATTATTTTTATCTTATTTTATTTAAGTCTATTGAATTATATGCTTCTGGTAAATCAATTCTGCGATTTATACTGTTATATTGTTTGGACACTATTGCTTCAATTATTAATCTTTGAAATTTATTATTAATATTGTTATAATGTACTTTAGGTTCATTTAAGTTAAATGTGTGTCCTGTTGAATTGGAGTGCTGTACTATTAATGATAATGGGTCATTTCTGTTTATGTTTCTTCTGTGTTCAATGATTCTATTATGCAATTTTCTTCCCGTTTCTCCTACATATTTGGCATTACAATTATTACATTCTATAGAATAAATTACCTCTTTTCTGCTTGAATTTACCAGAAGCATATAATTCAATAGACTTAAATAAAATAAGATAAAAATAATTCATTCACAGTATAAGATATCACATGTCTGATGGGATACCTTGCAAATTGAAATGCACGTGTATCGTGGATATGCACGTTAAATTTAAATATAAATATTATTTCAAACTAGTTGGATTATTGTTTATTAATTCCTGTAGAAGGGCGTATGTGCCCGAAAGCTCGAATATATTTGTTTTAATAAAGAAACGCAGCCCTTGATGCTTTGTTTTATTCATATATAAATCTTACAGGGCTTTTTCAATTGATATATATATATATATAATTCATTTTATCTTTAAAAGTTGAAATATAAAAAACATGACAGATATAAAAACAACAAATGTCAAATAAACTTCATTAAACTGGATATAAAGGACGAGAGAACACAAATACAACAAATGAATTCAAAAACTCACAAAGATAAAAAACACTCTGTAAAAAAAAGAAAATAGAAACACAGAGAGTAATAATAACAAAAAGTAGAGGAAGGGAGGAGGGTTTGTAATAGTTAAGATCGATCAAGTAAAAAATCGATTAGTTAAAGTTGGAGATAATTCAACTTTAATAATAGTTAAAATTATAAAAAAAAATTAATGAATGATCCATCTTTCACGGAGCTAAATGAAAATCCTTATTTATTAGAGGCGTAAAAAGTCAATTTTGTGTTAGAAACCATATTCTTGATGGGGGAATCTTTTTTTATACTTTTTACACATTGGCTCTTGTTTTGATTTTTTGGTGGGAGGGAATATATAAATGTGGCAACACTGGGTTTTATTGCAGAACTTATATGTAGATATAGTGTATATATATCTTTAATTAAAAAGGCATATATTGGATCAAATATCATTTATTTTACCAATATTTCAGTTGGCTGAACGCCAACCTTTATCAAGATGTTATAACATATTTAAAGTATGTGTCAACAACAAACTCAGCCTTGATAGAAAGTTGAAGCCTTTCTATTGTTCATGCAAGGCGTAGAGCGTCATAACCAAAACTGGTTGAAATCGTTTTGAAAAAAAAAAATATATATAGTTGGACTACGTGTAGATGGGCTATATGTATATATATTTGGGATATATGTAAATTATTTTGGGCAATATGTATACATATAGTTGGGATATATGTAGATTAATTTGGGCTATATGTTTATATAGTTAGGAAGGGGGGGGGGTATAAATGTTTTTTTTTGGTTATATGTAGATTTATTTTATATGTAGATATGAATAGGTTATATAGGTATATAGTTGTGGGTTATATGTACAATTTATATTTTGGTTATAAGTAGAGAGATTAAAGGTATATATAGTTGGGCTATATGTAGATTTATTTGGGCTATACGTGGCTAGAGCTGTGTATTTTGTAGATAATAGTTGGGATTTTTAAAAATATTTGTATCGTTATTATTTCTTTGGCTTTCTCTTTTTCAAATTAAATTTCGTTTCGAGATATATTCAATCCAATTAATGTGTGTAAATAGGAAGTCTATGTAAATAATGTTCCACACTATGCAACAAATATATTTCCTATTAATTATTTTCTATGAATATTTTCACTTTTTATCCATGGTATTGGAGATTACAGAAATTTGTATCAATGATTTGAAAAATAAATGAAACTTGATTATAATCTCATTTTTATCTTTTAGAGAATAAAAATGACACAATATGATAAATATAGTATCTTTCAATCCAGAAAATAAACCTATCTCCTAGGAAATTTCTATACTTAAATTAAAAACTAAATAAAACAAACCAAACGATTATTGTAAATCGAATGAGAAAATCGTCTGCGTCCTTTCTCTCTTCTGGGGGGAAAATAGGACCAAACGACAGTACCAAATGTTTCCCGCCAATAACTGAAGCAACACGATACGTCTGGCGACAGTGGCTAATTTGTCGCAGCTAATCGACTTTCTGTCACTCATCATCTCGCCTTATGATTGGCTAACATTTCCCGCCTTTTATTCATACCGCCATCTCTTGGTAAAAAAAGAAACAAATTGTACTAATAGATTTTTCCAGCTTAGTCAGTTTATAAATATATCTGTAAAAATCAGCTGAATGTAGAAAATATACCTTATATACATATGTTCATTTGATACGGAATATGGATTTATTTACATAGTTAAGCATATCAAATAATGTATTTTCTTTTCACATAAAAAATATTATCTAAATATTTATAAATAAACTCTACAACTCCTATACGGCTTAATGATTGGCTGCTTACTGTCACGTGAGTTTAGCGAGACAATTATGTTTGATTTCGTTAGCTAATCAGCGTGCAGTGTTTCTTTATCTCATATGAATATAAGATCGTGGGTTCGATATTTCAAAATGTTCAATAATATTTTTGAGAATATATTACAAATATATATAATATGATTATTATTTTTCATTCTATATATTCCCTTTTTGAAAAAAGGACATTTAATTCAGATTGTTGTTATAGCCATGAATTATTCTGATATTAGTAAAATTTTAAATCTTTGTCGTGTTTTCTAATTATTGTTCACTTCAAATCTCAGATACAATAAAAATGAGCTTTTATTTTGACAAATTCAACAACTCTTCAACACACTATATATTTATCCTTTTATATTTACATAGTTTTCTCTCATGTAATATTTACATATTTACTGTATTTTTCTCACTTTTCTTTGAAAAAAAGAAGAACAAATCAACATATGTATTCAATACAGTATTATAAGACAATATTTGATCTCCTTATAATTCTGTAATGGGGTAAATTTTAGCGGTATGAGGTTGGTTGGATTCTATTATATCGATATATATTAGTCTTGGTATGTAACGTCGCATGTGCGACGGGCTTATGCTCTAGTATGTATATACATAATGGAAGAATTCTGTACTTTTCCTGGACACTGCATTCTACTTTTAACCTTAGTATATACACCAATTTATATATTTTTTCATATACTTCCACTTATTTAGTTTTCATTCGTTTCTTTCCTATAAAGAGATTAAGAATATTCTTGGACATAAGGGCGTCATTTGTCAAGATAGTGTCAGATTCGGGCATTGTCAAATATGTAAATATGCCTTAGTATGTAAATATAGGATTATATTTTCAGAGGTCGTACTTACATGGTATAGCCATGGTGGAATCCTTGGGGTCAGGACTGTACTCTTCCTTTGGAAAGTAGTCAATAGTTTGACACGTTACTGACTCCATTCCAGCTGGACATCCACATATGCAAATTGGGGACATGCTGACATTATGCAAATATAATAGGAGATTGTGGAACATAGCAGTTTAAAATATTTAACTCTGTTTTTAAAACACCAATTTACTGATAAACATATGTTGAAAAGGGAAAATATTTCAATATTGTAATGAAAAATATTTATTTATTCTGTGTGCGTATTGTAACGTATCGCTAAAATGAGAAAAGTAGCTGAAAGAAAGTATTTATTTTAATTAATTATTATACAACACAAGCTTTCGAACAGGTTTCTTCTTCAAGAGGTCCTAAAAAGTTTTAGGTGTAAAATTGCTACAAGGTTCTCGCGCACACGTAACACTATTGAGGACATATTTGCATAAAAGAGATTTCTAAGTTTATCTATAAAGAGTACACAAAAACGTAAACAAACAATTATCATTGATATTTTCTTCAGACTAGCAGACGAACAGAGGAGTCAACATTAGAGTCAAAATAATATTTGTGATAAATATTTTGCTACATAACAAACAATTAAAGATATTTAGCGCTATTTTTATAGCACCTATATATACTCATGGAGACGGAGTTATCTCGTGTGTCTTCAATAAAGGTCACTGTAATATATTTCAGAGTTATTGTCTGAATCCCGATATACATGCTAAAAGGTACAACTTCCTTTTGTCCATGATTGTATATATATATGTTAAAGAAAAATATAATTTAATTTTAAAATTAAAATTTATAGAAAAAATATTCTGCTAAATCGACCGCCAAGGGTCGCGCTTTCCCTATAAAAACTAATTGTTGTTGTTTTCCCGTTGGCCGGCTCAAACCTTTTGTAAATTATGTCAATAATTTTTTGTTTTCTTTATTATTAAGCTTTAAATCAGGCAATACTTTTCTCAATTTATGTTTAAATATTTTTAATAAGCTAAATTGAGGCAATATTGATCTAAAGATTTTTGTTATTTTGCCCACGGCTGCAATCCCAATCATGAATTCCAATCCTTGAAAACCTTAGCAAATTCAATTCACTATATCAAATTTATCATAATATATATAATACCACACACATTTACATATTAAACGAGCTTTATTATAATTTATTATACAATATTATACATATACGGTATAAAACACATTTACATATGTGCTTCTTTAATTATAAATATTAATGAAATTAATTGTTAATTAATCTATAATTGAGCGTTTATTTTCTATATAAAAAATATTTACAAATCATTTTAATAACAAATTAATAACAACATAGATTTCTCAATTAAAAGTGATTAACAATAAAAACACCAATTGTTTGATATTCCAATTCGAAACCAAATTAATTCAAATTGATTGATCCATGCTCTGAAGATCGAAAACAAAAAGAGAGTACTTCAATGTTTATTTTTTAATTTGGATACAATTAAGGATAATAACGAACTAATTATGAAATATTAATGAGAAACCAGAGAAACGCTACAAAAAAACCATTTTAATCAAAAATTCAAATTTTCTATTTAATATCTAATTATTAAAGGAAATTAAATATTTCTTTTGGTTTTGAGTTTTCCGGTTTTTTTTCTTTTCGTTTGCGGCTACCATTTGTAATAAGAATCTTTCTAACGGTTTAAGTTTTAACCGAATATTTTATTATAATTAAAATTTTTCCTTTTTTTTCTATAAAATAAAAAAACGGGGGTTAAAGAACAAAAATGAAGGTGTTGATGGAGGAGCAAAGAATAGGGAAGAAAAGTTCATAAATTCACCGCCAGAGGGCAGAGTCCAATCAAAATTTCATTTAGGAACAAATTTGCATACTCCCTTCCCCCAAGTTGCCCCCTGTAATTATCTCCCCCAGCCATGGGTGGAATCTTGGGGGGAAAATGTCCATAATCGAAAATATTGAAACCTTCGCCGGTAAAAAAAAGTGTTGTAAGAGTGTTTTTAATAAAGGTATTTTGCTGTAGATAGCTGGATATTGTTCTAATTATCTTTACATTTAGATTGGGATAGATATTGCTCTCGAAAGCACTATTTTACATATTCCTTTATTTGCATATAGAGATTGTTTAGTTAACATATTGATGTGGTTCTTTAACACAATAAATTGCATATAGAGTGCAATATAAATAGGTAATTATGAATGAATTACTTATATGTTCATATAATTATATACAATATATAGAGCGTTGGCTTAACATAGCAACATAAACGTAGACAATTGTTTACATTTTGCATATTTTTCGTTCTTCTTTCTATAGCAGTGTCGGGCAACCTTTTTCGAGTTGCGGCGCACTAAGCTTAATTTCTTTTTTTCGCGGCGCACCTGTGGTTCTCACTATAAATTTCCTCGTAGGTAATTAAAATACAACAATAAATACTAGAGAGTAAAAATTTAAACATATATATCACATTTTATTAATTTTCAATATTAAATGAACATAATCAATGCGAGCATTGCGATTGTTTTTGAGAGCATATCAAATCAATACGGGGATCTACTTGTGAAACACAAACGCGCATCTCCTCATCTATCATTTGAAGTCTTTCGCGCTTCTTAGACTTCATTTCTGTGAGTGTTGAAAAACCTTGCTCACACAGGTAGGAACTTCCAAATGGCAACAATGATTCGATGGCCGCATTACTAAGTTTAGGAAATTTGGAGTTTAAGCACAACCAAAACTCAGATAGCTCCTTTTCAGTGAATAGTCTTTTGAAAACTAAATAGTTTTTTAAATCAATTAAGTTTTCTTGCATTCCTTCTTCCAGATGTTGAATTTCACAGTGCATAAATGGGTTAACTACCCATTCCATCTTTTCAACGTCCAAGTTAGGAAAATATTTATCAAAAGAAGCGGATAGTAATGTCAAAGTTTCTTCGACTTCTTTTTTGATAATAGATTTTGATGGATTCTCTTGAACCATCGGAAAAGATGCAAAGTTTTCTTTAGCAATGTTTAAATTCCATAAACTGAGTTTTTCCTTAAACGCTTTCAACTTGGTGGAGATAGTGATAATGATCTCCTGAGCACCTTGCAAATTTTAATTAAGGCTGTTTAATTTGTCGAAAATATCACCCAAAAATGAAACTCGTAACCACCAAACATCACTCATCATGAAAGGAAAATTAATCTCTTCGTTATCAATGAATGCCATTATTTCATTTTTCATTGAAATAAATCGATTTAAAACTTTGCCTTTCGACAACCATCTGACTTCAGTATGAAACAATAAATTTTTATAATCGGAATCCATTGCTTCACAAAATGTTGAAAAAATTATCGATCGAAGAGCATTTGATTTGATGTAATTGACTACTTTGACAACTTCATCTAGAGTTGTGACAAGGATGGGAGGAACCGACTTTGACACTAACATTTCTCTATGAATCATACAGTGAACAAATTTGATATTTGGATTTTTTTTATGACATGTGCTATCAATCCCTTTCTTGAACCTTTCATAGCTGGAGCTCCATCCGTACAGACGCTAACACAATTTTCCCATCTCAAGTTATACTTCATAACATTTTCATCAACTAATTCAAAAATGTCCGCACCAGTCGTTCTTTGTTTTAATTCTTTACAAAAAAATAGTTATTCACAATTTTTCCTCTATCGACGAACCTCAAAAATGCCAGCAATTGAGCTTTATTACTAATATCTGTGGTTTCATCAAGCTGTATAGCCCATTTTGTTGATGAATCATTAAAAGATTGTTTTATTTGCAACTCAATATCTTCTGACATATCTTCAATTCTTCTCGCAATAGTTTTTGATGATAGTGGAATTTTCGTAACCTTCTCCATAGCATCATTCGTTAACATACATCCAGCCACAATTTTTAAAGCAGGCAAGATAATTTCCTCTGCTTCCGCGTGAGCTTTCTTCTTTCGAGCGATGAGTTGAGCTATCATGTAACTAGCTGTTTGAGCTTCATCTGAGGTGGTCATAAATTTCTTGACTTTTTTTTATTGCTTTTGAAAACTTGATCGCATATTTTCAAAGTAGCTTATTGGATTGTTCATCTGCTCCTGATGATTTGTCTCAATATGTCGAAGTAGTTTACTTGGCACCATTGTTTCGTTGCTGTGGGTTTTTTGGCAAATTAAGCAAAACGGCAGTGATGGATCATTAACAGATGGTATAAATCCATATTTGAGATAATCTTCAACGTATTTCCTCTTATTTCCAGTTGATTTTACTATTTTCTTATCTTCTTTATTTTCGTTTTGATTTTGTTTATCACTGGCACACCTTCTCTAATTAGAAATCTCTCCATCTAGTTTTGAGAGAATTTAGAAAACACACAAATATAATTATTAAATAGTTTAAATAAAGTTACCTTGAGTTAAAAGTGAGTGAGAATTTCGTAAAAAATATATTTTTTTCCTTTTTTAACCAACAGATTTTACGGTGTACAAAACTTATTGTGTGAATGTGTGTGTGTTTTACAACATGCAAAAAAAAGAAGAATTACTACAGCAATACTTTGACGAAAATTCCGAATAAATTTTTTAAATAAATTTATAATTTTTTTTGTTTTCTTTTTTTTAAGCTTTGTAGCTTTGAGTCTCTATTAATAAACAGCTGTGACAAAGATTGTAAATGACGGTTAAGTTTGGACATATTATTTTAAAAATTAGGTATTTTCCCGCAGTATGTATTCAACTTTATTAAATAAAGTTGTTTTCGCGGATTGTTTTTTTTTAACTTATGATTTTAAATAGGTACGTACCTATTTGCATTTTTATTTTTTAATAATGGCACGTGCCAGTTATGTACGTCAAGATTATGTACATACGTTATATGAAATATAAAATTATGCAAACTGTTGTAATTATAATACCAAAATAAGTTTTATATAAAATGAAATTTGCTTTTTTTTTATTTCATTTTTTATATGAAAATTTTTGAAAAAAATTATTAAAATTGAATAAAAATTATAAAAAATATTTTTTTGAAACATTATTTTTAAATTTAACCAAAAGTTCTAAATACCTACAAAAATGTTCGCGGCACACCTAGAATTCTTCGCGGCACACCAGTGTGCCACGGCACACCGGTTGCCCGACACTGTTCTATAGGATTATGTTACTATGTTTTACACTTTCTATATATGCAACTTTTAAAATTATCTGCACATTATTTATGCATATGTAAATGTAGTCAGCTTTAATGTCTATATTCATTTTATGTAAAAACAATCTATAAATATCTATTTATTACAATCTATATGCAATATAATTTTCTATAAAAATATATTTCCATAAGTCTTTGACTTCAGGATGAGTCTCTATGTGAGACGAAATGTATTTAAAAATAATTTTGATGTTGGAGTGCTAACCTTTATACAAAGTCATATGTATTTATTTAGTATAAAAAGGTAAAGACAATGGTTTAATGTGAATATTTGTGGTAAATATGTAAATGAAATAAAACATATTGTGACGTCCGACTCCTTCATCCCAAGAACGTCGTAGGTGGTGAGAAAGGGATGGAATGATAAAAATTCAAAAAAACATACGCGCTTAAAATAGTTTTATTTTACGATAACAGATGGCGCGCTATTTCACAAGTTTAAATTATATCTAAATAGATTTGATTATATGTTTGCGGAAGAGACAATGCAGAAATCATATGATTATATTGATTTGTATTTATTTTGCACTCAAACCTTATATACATATTTATTTCCTTTAAAATACATCTGCAAGTTTCAGTACCGGATATAAAAGCCAAATAGCTCAATACAATATTAAAGCGGTATGGTAGATTAAACTGGCGAAACCGCTGGTAGGTTTTACCACTGATGAGCCAGGTTCTCTCAATATTTTAAATCATAGCAGTAAGGGGGAGTATAGAAAATTGTGTCTGTGTGTTGTAATTAAAAAGGAAGCCCACGCGCTATAAACAGTTACAATTTCTAACAAGAGGTAGCGCGCTAATGCGTCATGTTTAAATTATTGTAAATCTTGGGGTATTGTTCTCTAAATATTTCTGTTTATTTACAATGTTGAATAATTCCTATTGTGTGTTGACTATTACACTACTGTATCTCTCACTATATTAACTATTTAAACTATTTTAACTACTCTAGATTGATTCCGTTGGTTAATTCCGACAACGAACGAGACTCTAGCCTACTAAATAGACCCACGGTCCTTTGTACCGTGAGCGGGTCTTCTTAGAGGGACAGGCGGCTTTTAGAGGCACGAAACAGAGCCAGGTCTGTGATGCGCTTAGATGTCCGGGGCCGCACGCGCGCTACACTGAAGGAAATCAGCATGTGTCTACACTTGTCCGAAAGGACCGAGTAACCCTCTGAACCTCCTTCGTGATGGGGATACTCGAGATCGATTTGGTCAATTCCGATGCAGCTTTCACTATAACATCGCACATCTTTATCACAGAATGTTGAGATAGATATCCATTTAGGTAACTGCCGTTTACAAGGTCATTTCTGATAACTGTTAAGCCTTCAAAAACGCTTGCAAAATATTCCCTAATAAAAATATTAATATAGATGGGAATTTTGCCGGGAGGAAATTGATCTAAAGAGACAAGGGTCGCCTCTCCCGTCAAAATAGACGTCTAAAACCAGACGCCATCTATTGACCGTCGCCGCAACTAGCGGTCTCATGTGACTTTGTCACCGACCCGAGGCCGCTAGTTGCGGCGACGGTCAATAGATGGCGTCTGGTTTTAGACGTCTATTTTGACGGGAGAAGTGACCCTTGTCTCTTTAAAAATATAAATGTTTTTAAGATTCATATAAATATGATACATTATGAAATATAATATGCATTTTAAAAATACAATAAATATATCTGTTAAGAGAGAAATAACACCTCCTGATCAAACAACTAAAAGTTGGTTTGCACCATCTATCGGAATAAATATAAACTAATCGTTGATTTATTCCAGAATTGGACAAATCCCATATATGTATATTGATGAAGTTACATATTTTGCATAGTGTGTTCAATACCTTCATTTCTGTATTATATATTACATAATACAATGTTATATAAATTTGTAATTAAAAAGGCATATATTGGATCAAAATATTATTTATGGATTGCTCTATTTTCAAAATAAATTTGAATATCTGATGTATGAGTATTTATAAAGTGTTATTGATTTCAACAGTCTTAGAATAGAATAATTCTCGAATGAATATAAATGTGTGTAAGTATGTAAATATATATAGCGCGTTGTTTGTAAACGATAAATAATAATACAAAAATATACCATATTTGCATAGATATTTCACAAATAAAATTTGCATAGTAAGAGGAACTCTATGTGCGACTATGTGTTGGTGAAAAAGGGCCTGAAGGACCAATGACGAGGCTCCACCGGATTAAAGTGACTTAAACAAAGCTCCAGATAAGAAAGTTAAAATAAATAAAAGAAAGCAAAAAGATCAAAAGGTCTGCTTATCTTTAATTGTCCCTGAATCCTTTCTTGATTGCATAGAGGAGATTATGACACACCAGGAAAAACTATTTTATAAGCTTTATATATGTAAATAATCAGCATGTAACTTCAAATACTTATGTAAATAATATCCATACAAACATTTATTTAAAATGAAAATTACACCATCCACAAGGATGAGTTTCTTCTGATAATTTCATTCGCACCGATTAATTCAATGTTTGAATTCCTAATTCATTAAATTATAATCAATCCCTGTGTCTAATTAAAATATTGAAAATTAACACATCCAGGTTTCTTTCAAAACTACACTTATTATTTATGTAAAAATATCCATGTTACTTGAACTGGTTACTTATATAAACACTATGAGAAAATTATTTAGGAAAATGATCTCTATGCAACTTAAATTTTGTATATTCGTAAATAATCTCTATATATATGCAACTTGGATTGTGTTGGATTGTGTATATATGTAAATGATATATATGCAACTTAGATTGTGTAAATGATCTCTATCCAACTTGAAAGTGTGTATTTGTGAATAGTCTCTATGCAACTTGAATTGTGTATATATGCCAATAATCTTTGTGTTATTGAATTGTGTATATATGTGTATAAAATCTATGCAACTTTTGAAATATGTATATAATTAAATATATGTAACTTTCACTTTTTAAAATATAAGGAGTATATTAAACTGCTTATTTATGTAAATAACCTCTATGCAACTTTAACTATTCCTAAGGACGGTAATTATTGTAAAAATGTAAAAAAAATAATTGTTTTAAATGACTGAGGGATAAAAATAATGAATTAATTTCAGAGTATATATATATATATATATATATATATATATATATATATATATATATATATATATATATATATATATATATATATAGGAAAGGAAAATATTATCTAGATGGAAATATAGCTTTTATTTACTTAAATAATCCTATTGGAGATTTTAGGTAAGACCACGGATCCAACAAGATGATTGGTTGTAGATAATATAGAACATTCCTGAAGACTTAATTAGTTGTATATATTGTGCCATATATAGATGTTATCAATTTTTTGTGATGATTATTATAAATTAGAATATTAATTTATCTACATTAATATTATAAAGTAGTTAAAATATAAATAGGGAGGTAAAGAAATGAAGTATGAATAAAAGAAATTTTGAAAAGATTTTTATTTTTTTTCATTAACAATAAAGAGCTATAACAAGATTCACGCAAATGCTTCGACAGTTACGCGTCATATATGCGGAACATAGTAAAAAAGGTGATTAATTCAGAACACAATATTTATATCATATATAATTCTATTAATCATGTCATCTTTTTTTTTTTCATGAATTCTAATCATGACCTTTATGTCTAATCAAGCGAAACATCCTATATGTCATCTTTGAAGTCAATAAAATAACGGTACGACATATCTACATATCTGTATATTGGCGCAGTAATGAAGGCAACGAGTCGTTTGGATTGAATGAATCTATAATTTATTTAAAAAAAAATAGGCTTAAATAATCAAAAACAGTTTGGTGAATGAGAATATTTTAAAATTTGGCTATAATAGAATAGATAAAAAGTACTATAGTTATATATATAAATGAATAAAAACAAAACACTAAATAATATTTATGTTTAAAGAAATGTAATGCCAAATATTATACTATCAAGATAATATCCAAGATGGCGACTAATGTTTACCACGTCTCAAGCTTAGAATGTGCGTCATCTTTCGAGGCTTAAGTAAACTAATTGGGGCGTGTTACCAGTGTATTATTTAAAATTGTAGGCAACGCATGTTTTTAGATCACGAAAATATTTATACGGAATAAAAGAAAATGATAAACCTTTATTAATACTATGTTATTATGAATTTTATTTATGTAAATAAGTTGTTAATAAACTCTTTATTATATTCAATCTTTGTAATAAGGGAAGACATCAAAACCGTACAATAATACAATTAAAGTAAATAGTCAAAAATGAAATTAAAAAAAAAAACTTGTAAATACTGAATATATTCTAGTGTGCGCATGAGTAACCAATATGTAAATAGAGAAATACATATATCTGCCAATGAAAACATGTATGCAAATGCTTGTATTAAAACATGTAGAAGAAATTGAAAATATAGTGCCTAGATCATCAGTAAAGAGTGTTTAAAAGATATTTGACTGCTCAATTTGCATATATATTGTGACGAAAAATAATATGATAATTTATTTTATTTATTTATAATATTTTTAATTATTCCAAGAAAAGTTGTATAAATATTGGGTTGAAAATAAATTAATTATAATTAAATAATTAAAATAAATATTATCAAATTACTTTTTTGTCACGATATTTCTACAACTCTCCATACGATGTGTTTTCTTCAATATTTGATCCTTAGTGAATTCAATAATTGTATATAAAGTTTATAAAATATGTATATATGTTATATATATCAGAATATATTTTCTAAAAATATGTCCTTATTTATTTTACGCGGTATTTTAAATATTGTTTTTTAATTATAAAATGTGATTTTGTATTCTATTATTATATTTATATAGTGAATACAATACTTATATACATATATATATATGTTCTAGAATATATGCAATATAATTTCCATAAATAAGATAAAAGTTATTTTAAAATATACGGTATTTCAAATTATTTCTTATTTATTTGATAAAATAATGCTTATATGTATTAAACCAATATGTAAATATTTAAAATACTTTGTTACACAACAGAGAGAGAGAAAGAGAGAGAGAAATTTCGTGCAGAAATTCTCTATGAGAATAAATAAAAATATATTTAAGAAATATCTAAAAAGATGCAGTTTTAGAAAATGCAAGGAAACACAATAGTTTAAAAGCAGACGATGTTTTTAGATCAGCAATCGATAGAGTTTAGGCGGGAAAACATGGAAAGAAGAAAATATCTTTTGGAAGGGATATCTCTTTCCGATTATAATAAATTAAATACATTCACAGAGAAATGCCAAAAATAAATTTTAAAAAGATCGTACTAACAAAGCAGTAAAATTGCTTGGTCATTCTGTCTAATCAATGAAAATTGCGAAAAATAATCAAATTTTAATTTAGTGACTATAGAAGACAGGAAATTGTCTAATGAAAATCTTCTGTTTAAAAAAAAAATTCTGTGTTTAAATAAATTCAAATAATACTAATTAATTGAAATACCTTTTCAGCGATAAAAATGTGGTGTGTGCTGATTCTTCTTTTAACAATTTTCTAAAAGATAAACCAAATAATTAAGATTTTAATGAATTCAATTTTGTGAGAGAGATTCCATTTTTAAATATTCACACAGAAAGATAATCAAAAAAAGATTTTTACTTTAAATAAATCTGATAACACTGGACATACAATTATGGAGAAAAGCTAACAGTGTATTCGGATTTTAAATATTTGAAAAATTCTCTCTGAAATATTAATATTTAATACATTTTACTTATCATTCAACAATACTATCTAAATGATTAGGCTTTAAAATTCATTTGCATAGTGCCTATATTTGCATAATTCACTTAAGCTAGAAAGAAATTTCACAAACATCTTTTTTAGGGTTAGACACTCTAAAATATAGGATACATTAAATAGGATATATTTTAGGTTACAATTATTAATATACTATCTTATATATGCGATATTCTTTCTTTCATTATATATATATATATACTTATGTATATATACCTACATACTGCACTTACATATTTACTATACATACTATATTTACATACATAGTATACATACTTATGTATATATATACTGCTGTGTATATATAGATTGTCATTAGTCTATAAGCTTTAAAAACCTATAAGACAGAAAAAAAATTACTTTATTTACTTTGCTTGTATTTAAACTCATAAACAAAATTTAAGAAATTTGTACTTCTTAGTATGTATATATCGGGATTCAGACAATAACTCTGAAAGATATTACAATGACCTTAATTGAAGACACACGATATAACCAAATGTGAGCAAAATTGCCTCTGTCTCCTTAAAAGAAAAAAGACAACCGGCGACATCAAAGACCTTCCATTTCCTTAAGTTTTGTCCATGAGTATATATATATATATATATTAAAAATAGAGCAATCCGTAAATAAATCTTTAATTTAAAAAGGCATATATTGGATCAAAATATCATTTATTTTATCAACATTTCAGTTGGCTGAACGCCAACCTTTATCAAGGTATTATAACATATTAACGTCTGTTAACAACAACATATATGCCTTTTTAACTAAAAATATATATGTGTGTGAAAAACAATATAAAACATATAATATATATGTGACAATATAGTGGTAAATGTGGTGAGGAGAGAAATAATCACACGACGAGTTGGAAGAGGAATCTGGAAGCCATCCGAGAGAGAAAGAGGTAGCGAGAGCGCTGTCCGCTGAACGACTGTTTTCCCTGTGTACACAACCGGGGGCTAACCAGGATAGTCGCCAGGTGGTGACGGGCGGCCCCCTCAGGAATGTGGCCAAAATGGTCGTAAGTCAGTTGTCTAAAGTGTCTCGCTTTAGCTGCCCATCTCTCTCTCGTTGGCTGTTGGTTTGTTTTATTAATCCTGGAAGAGCATATATTATGACATATATATGTGGTATAATTTAGGGATAAATTGATAATTTGCCGTATTTAGGCCGTCGTGACAAGAAGGTAGTGTACACACAGTATCTGTAGTAGCAAGGTACAAGAATAAGATGATCATTTTTGAAACGAAGAGATAACAAGTTAGGGTTAAGGTCCAGTTCACGTGGACGAACTCACTTCACCCTTCCCCAGAACCTGTTTGTCCCGTAGAGAAAGAAATGTAACCTGATAAATTAAGGTGAAAACCTGAACATTCAATGTCTATATTTAAACGATATATATATCAATCGAAATAAATGCAAAAAGTTTCTTTATTGAATAAAAATGGCAAGCTTTCAAGTGTTAGCTCATCATCAGGTCAATTGTTTCGCAAATTCCTACAATTGGCCTGATGAGCTTGAAAGCTTGCCATTTTTATTGAATAAATAAACCTTCCAATACAGTATTAGAGCTCTGAGAAGCGGTCTGGTGGATTAAATTGGCGAAACCGCTGGGAGGGTTCACCACTGATGAGCCAAGCCCTCCCAATATATTTTTTCATCGCAGTAAGGACAGTAGAAGTTCGTTTTATGTATAAAAGAAACATTCGCGCTTTTAAATCCTTTTATTTTATATGTATAGATGGCGCGTTATTGCTTTGTGTTAAATAAACCTTTCGCAACACAATTATTTCGATTGATATATATCGTTTAAATCCTTTGCAATTATATCACAATCTAATGTCTATATTTATCTCTTTCAAAACACCCTTTTTGCCCGATTTGACTAATTTCCTGACTCCTCTCGTATATTAATATGGAGCCAACCCTGTACTGATTAAGCCCATAGCTAGAAACCGTGGTAGATATATAGGTAAACTGATTTGTCTGAATTTACCAAAACTGGTGTTTTGACTTATTCATCATATGAAACTACGCATACAGCAAAGAGAATATCAATCAACTACCTTGTTTATTGGTGTATTAAAAAAAGATAAAGAGATTTTCCGTTTATTTATATTGCATAGTCATGTAATCAGTATATATGTAAATAGGTACTTACAACAACAACAACAAAAATCTTTATTAAGACAATTCAGTCTTACACGGATTCTCCAAGCACAGAAATGTAGGGATATATACATAGAATAACATACAAGAATAATATACAAGAATAGCCGTATTAACAACAACAAAAGTCCCTGTTATGACCTTTTGGTCTTATACAACTTCTCCAAGTAGAAGAGGGTATATACAATAGTTACAATAATCAGCAATGCTATTTACAATGTGTCAAGGGAGAGAGAAGCAAGAAAGGGGTTGCTGGGGAACTAGAGTATGTAAATAGGCACTATGTAATATAGATATATGCTATTTCTCTGAATATAATAAATAAATAGAAATGTATTCAACGAGCTTCCTGGAAATCTGGATATATTATATAGAGATAATAAAAAGCAAGTACTGTTTTTTTATTTGTTGAAATTTCGACTGTCCGTTCGCTGGCCTTTATCAGCGTATATAGGAACGTAGTATTTTATGTAAATGGCCTCGTCATTGGGTAATAATATTGGTAAATGAAGCAACCAATCAATATAGGCCTAATTATATATTTATCTGATAATTAAATTATGGGGATATCACCTATTGGGGTATATATTAAGTTATATATGTAAATATAATGATTATATTATTTATATATGCAATATATATCCAATATATATTTGCATATATATACATTATTATTACTTATTATATTTAGATTATTATTATTATATTCAGAGCGCTATAAAATATATTATATATATAATATCATATTAAAATTATGTATTTATATGGAAATATGAATTTTCAAGTTTTAGGTTTAATATTGGAAAAGCTTTTATGCAAATTAAACAAAAAATTACCACGAAAAGGTTTTTATTAGGAAAGAGATATCACACAAATAAAGGTATAACTAGGTATACAAATATAGATATGGAATTATGGTAGAAGTGATCGCTGGGGTAATTTTGGCGCTGTGACCAAAGAGGATTAGGTTTAGCTTATCTGCAGGTCGCACGCCTACGTGCAAATTTACCAGTATGTATATATGATCACTTGTGCCTCTCCTTATGAATTTATTGTAATTTTATACTTTTCACATATATAGTAAAAATAAATATACACCGGTTTAATTAAAAAAGAACAAACATAACATTAATTAATTCAGAAAATATAGTCAAATAAGGTCACTTCTCTCGTCAAAATAGAGTCAAAAACTGAGCTGCGCCATCTATTGCCTGTCTCTGCAATCTATAAGATTCGGCTTTGTGACGAAGCCACAACATCAGCTTTGAAAAATTCAGAACGTCCACCTGAATTTCGAGTTATGGTCCTCATTAATCTCTGATGGGCTTTGTGGGTTTCAAAAAAGGATTTCAATACATCATCAAAATTTGCTAAAAAATGTGTAAGCTAGTTAAGTGGCTAAGCAAATTCTATGTGCTAAATATATTATCGGAAGAAAATGTTAATATAAAAATGATCTTTTCCATTGAAATGATGCAATAACTACGTCGTATTTTGGCCATGGAATTGAAATAGCCGTTTGAAACGGTAAGAAGATTGGACTGATGGACTGGATGGGAAGCTATGAAGATATAAAGAGCAAAACTTAACACCCTAAATCAAGATTAAATAGCCATCATATAGTATATCTCCCCCGTGCTTATTCTCAGTTGTAACTTCTCCCGCTGACGAGCGACAGCTCAAAAGCTCGCGGTGTTTTTGTAATAAATAAACATATTGCGAAAGCTTTTTTTATTATTTTTTTTATGAAAGTACACCTATCCCCCGATTTACACGGTACTTGTTTTACACGTTTTCGCTTTTACACGGTTTTCCAAATAAGTTTTTTTTTATCGCACTATACTAACGAAATACTATACGAAAAAAAAATGTAGAGCAATTGCCATCTTCTTCTTCAACTGAAAAGAAGCCATTTTTTTTTGGCAAGTCATGGCTGGTTTGAAAGATTTAAAATAAGACATTCTTTTTTTTTTTCGATTTACACGTTTTTCTCAGGAACGTATCTACCGTGTAAATCGGGGGATAGGTGTATATCGCAATTTTCTTATATCTAAAAACTTAATATGGAGAAATAATTATCCGTCAGGAGACTTGAAGCAAGTTGCTTTATTAGTTTAAACTAGTAAATAGTGTTTATATATAGACACACTTTTGGTAAATTATTCTGGAACTTTGCATCCATATGGTGAGGCATGGCTTCACTGAAGACCAGGACATACTCAGGATCAAAAGAACTGACACACATACGACGGAAAACTTTCAAATATAATAAAACCTGAAAATATGTGTCTTTTTACGTATTTTTAAAAAATTACACTCAGGGACAAAACTTAAGGAAGTTGTACCTTTTAAAATGTATATCGGGATTCTAAAATTAACTCTGAAAGTTATTACAGTGACCTTTATTGAAGACAGACGAGATAAACTAGTGTGTATACATTCATGGACAAAACTTAAGGAAGTTTTACCTTTCAGCATGTATATTGGAATTCAGACAAAAACTTTGAAATATATTAGTGACCTTTATTGAAGACATACGAGATAACCAAGTGTGTATACACTCATGGACAAAACTTATGGAAGTTTTACCTTTTAGCATGTATATCGGGATTCAGACAAAAACTTTGAAATATATTACAGTGACCTTTATTGAAGACACACGAGATAACCAAGTGTGTATACATTCATGGACAAAACTTAAGGAAGTTGTACCTTTTAGCATGTATATCGGGATTCAGACAAAAACTTTGAAATATATTACAGTGACCTTTATTGAAGACACACGAGGATAACCAAGTGTGTATACATTCATGGACAAAACTTTAGGAAGTTGTACTTTTTAGCATGAATATCGGGTTTGAGACAATAACTCTGAAAGATATTACAGTGACCTTTATTGAAGACACACGAGGAAGTTGTACCTTTTAAAATGTATATCGGGATTCTGAAATTAACTCTGAAAGATATTACAGTGACCTTTATTGAAGACAGACGAGATAACCAAGTGTGTATACATTCATGGACAAAACTTAAGGAAGTTTTACCTTTTAGTATGTATATCAGGATTCAGACAAAAACTTTGAAATATATTACAGTGACCTTTATTGAAGACACACGAGATAACCAAGTGTGTATACATTCATGGACAAAACTTTAGGAAGTTGTACTTTTTAGCATGTATATCGGGTTTGAGACAATAACTCTGAAAGATATTACAGTGACCTTTATTGAAGACACACGAGATAACCAAATGTGAACAAAATTGTCTCTGTCTCCTTCAAAAAGACAGACGACCGGCGACATCAAGGACCTTCTACTTCATTAAGTTTTGTCAAGGAGTGTGCGCATATGGACGCAAGACTAGTAGACCGTAGTGGCTTATTGATGTAGCGCAGCACAAAGTAGTTCACCAATATTTTATTATGGGATAAAAACGTTTAGCTGATATTTATTCCGATAGATGGCGCTATTCAGAGATTCCTTTGTTTAACCTGAAATTATTTTTGATTTTATCAACAAATCTTTAACCTCTTTGTAAGATATTAAAAACCAAATGGCTAAAACAACTATTTATTCGTCATTAGGAAAAGTAACAACTATAACCAATCATGAGGGTGGTATATGTCACGTGTCCCTCCCTATCGACCAATCATCTAATACCCAGCAGAAGATAAGCGGTGTGACGTCACAGAGGGCAGCAGTGGTGTCAGGCATCATTCAACCCACCTCGTTAATCTTCACTCTGGCACCACGGGATCTCTTTTTCTCATATTAAGTCCCTATATACAGAGCTATATTCTACACTGGGGTTGTATATATGTAAATATGTGAAGCGAATATATACAAAGCCTTTGGTTCATCATAGGCAAAGTAAACTCTTTAAAATGATTTAACAAATGAAATGTTTTCTTTATGAATTTCGACAATACATTATATAATATAATACACACTGTTATTTTTATGCTACTATTTCTGTATTTAGGATGTGCTTATGCAAATATACATGTATTTCGGGCAAAACAGACGACTGGCAACATAAAAAAACTCTCCACTTCCTTAATATTTTTTCCACGAGTGCAATGTATTTCGAGGGCGTTTATGCAAATATATAGGTATTATGAAACATTAATGCAAGTAGGTAAAAAATGAAACTAAGGAAGTAAATAATGGAACCAAAGGAGTAAAAATGATACGAAGAAGCACACAATGAAACCAAGGAGCAAAAAATTGGAATAACGAGTAAGCAATGGTACCAAGCAAGTAAACAATGGAGCAAAAGACGTAAACAATGGAGCTAAGCAAATAAACAATGAAACCAAGTAAGTAAACAATGGAGCAAAAGAAGTAAACAATGAAACCAAGAAAGTAAATAAAGGAACTAAGCAAGTAAACAATGGAATCAATAATGTAAACAATGAAACCAAGCAAGTAAACAAATTAACCAAGGAAGTAAAAAATGAAAACAAGTGAGTAAACAATGGAACCAAGAAAGAAACAATGTTACCAAACAAGTAAACAAAGAAACCAAGAGGGTAAACGATGGAACCATCAAGTAAACAAAGAAACCAAGGAAGTAAAAAATGTTACCTAACAATAAACAAAGGAGCCAAGCAAGTAAACAGAGGAACCAAGCGAGTAAACAATGGAACCAAAGAAGTAAACAATGAAACCAAGCAAGTAAACAAAGGAACCAAGGGATGGAACCAAGGCTGGCGTAATCCCCCCAGTCAACTAAGGGTATATCCCCATAGGAACCAAGGACCATTAACAAAATAGATGATGTCACATTGCTATAAAATGAAATTAATTGCTGGCGCTTTTATATTGACCTTTTCCCTCCAACAGCGCTGTTTATTATATACCTTGTGATAGATTTTATATAAATATTCTACCCATAATATCTTATATATAAAAATAAAATACACCTCTCCAGTCAAAATGGAAGCTAAAACTAATCGCCATTTATTTTTTAATAGATAAATTTAACCCGGTGAAATTTACACCAATATCTTATTTATATATAATTATGTAGCAGTATATATGTGTAATTACCCATCTATGTAATTTATGTAAAAATATCATTTTTGATATACATAAATATTTTCTATAAACATACAACCCGTTTTCTATATACATATATCAAATTATAAAGCGTTTTAGCGTAATTATGGATGGTTGGGTATATTCGGAAATTTATTGTATATGATATTGTGGTGAACCCTCGCATTATTTTATAATTGCAGTAAGGGCAGTAGAAAATTGTTTATGTTTACAATAATTATACGCGTCAAAAATAGTTTTTTTTATAACAGCGCGAACACAACCCACAGGTATAACAACATATAGCACAAACATCGATAATAAAAACATTATACAATATTTATAATGACGATAAGGAAGGGAGACAACTAAACAAACAATGATGATGATAATAACTCTGATCATGATATTCATTGATATTTCCTTTTCGGTAATAATAAAAAAATAGATTCCAATTCACAAATATCACAAAAGTAAATTAAACCCGTCTAAATATAATCCTATTTTTAATATGCCAAATATGCAAATATGTCAATCCAAATATAATGTAATTTATACTTGATTGTATCAATGTTGACAAAAGGAAAAATTTACATTTGATTTTATTTAGCGCCAAGTGAATCTTAGAACTTGAATTAAAATAATCACGTTTTATTTGCATATAGGGTTTGTTTTTATAATGGAAAGTCTATTATATTTCTCTCTCTCTCTTTAATATATTTATAAAGTAAAATTATATATAATGGTATTTTGATAATATCTCAACCATTATGTCTCTCTTTTACTATTCATTATTATTATATATAGGCATATCACTTGATATATTATGAATCTATATATTTAAAAATTGAGTTAAAAATAATAGAAATATTTTAATATAACTTTTCGCAGAAATATTTTACTAAATATAACCTATTTTATATTTTACTGTGAAAGAGTTTTCTTTTATAATATTTGAAAATATATTTTGACAATTCTATGCTTAAAAATTGAGAGAAATTATCACACACACATATATATGTTATATAAAAATATTATTTTATTTGATAGTATATTTCATAGATTCAAATATCCTGTTTATATCTACCACCAGATGTCGGGACTTTCCCTATATAAAACCGATTGTTGTTGTTTCCCGATGGCCGGCTCAAACCTTTTGTACATTATGTAAATAGGTTTTTCATTATTTTATTCTTACGCCTTAAGCCAGGCAGTACTTTTATGAAATTATGTTTTTATATATTTTCCATATTATGATCTGAACTATTTTAGTATTATTACCACGACTGCCTAACAATGTCTCACGCTAATGAATACCGGGATCAAGCAAATGATCAATAAATCTAGATAACTCCAATATTCAAAAATCAACAGAAAATCTCTTTTTTCAATAACATATATATATAAATTATAATAAATACTTATTGAACTTCATATATATTTAGCTCAATATATACTCATTTATGATAATATCATTAAATATTTATAAATTCATTTCAGTAATTATATATATATATAAATAATGTTGTTTTATAATATTTTAATATTTAATGTCATATAATTAGTTTTTATATTTAGAAAAATTTGTTATATGTATATAGGTTTTAATAATGCTACACATTAGTATTTATATTTTAATTAAAAAGGCATATATTGGATCAAAATATCATTTATTTTACCAATATTGGTAATTTGATCCAATATATGCCTTTTTAATTAAAGATTTATTTATGGATTGCTCTATTTTTCAAAATAATTAATATTTATATTTTAATATAAATAAAAGAAAAATTATAAATATTTCTCTACAATCTACTAGAATAAATAAATAAATAGAAAAAAATGGAGCCAATATTTGACACAGAATAATGAAAAGCAAGCTATTCAATGAGAGTAATTTTCAAAACTTGAGAATCATCCTGGCACCCCTGGGAGTAATTTACACAAATGAATCACGCACCTTCGTCTTCAGAATGAAATTGGCCCCACTGCAAGTGATGGAAGTTAGCAATAGGAGAAATATGGAGGTTTTTTCTGGGATTGAAACATTTGGACGTTAGATTCTCTCTCAAGAGAGAGTAAGCGAAAATATTATTTTTTTTATAAATTCACATCCGGGTAGAATTTGTATCCATAACACGTAGCTATGATGGTATGGTTTCTAACTGATTTTATAATGGTAAGAAAGGATAAAATGTTGTAACATTTTAAAAATATTTTTATTTATATAAAATATACGACATATATATATACAACATATATATATATTAAATAAAAAAGGCATCTCCTGACCAAATATATATATATTTGTCGTATAAAATTATATTTTATTTTGAATTATATTTCTAGAACAAACTTATAAAGTCGACCGCCAGATGTCGCCGATTTAAAATATATAAATTTATTCTTGTTGCTTTCCTTTGGTCGGGATAAAACCTTTTGTAAATATGTAAATACATAATAAAGCTTTTGGTTTATTTTACTACTCGCTTCAAGTCAGGAATTTCTTCTTCAATTATATTAATATGTAAATACATAATAAAGCTTTTGGTTTATTTTACTACTCGCTTCAAGTCAGGAATTTCTTCTTCAATTATATTATCAGAACCATTAAAGAAAATAGTGATTTAAAGTTGTTTTAATAAATTTTTCCAAGATATCACGATTGCATACCATTTGCATAATACTCTTGTATTCAAAATAAGCAAATAATAATTCCTATAAAAAATAATTTTTAACACATATATGTATTTATAGAAAAGTTCGAATATATATATTTTTGACCCGGATAAACAAAATGTACCATAATATTAATAATAAATAATAATAATATATTTATGTAACTTTTTTTGATAATTTTCCTATTAACTACTAATTATTATGTGTAAGGGGGAGGGAAAGCAAATTGGTATTTGAGAAGTAAAAATTAATTAAGAAATGGTAAGGAAATTCTAGGCACGTTTGGAGTTGTTCTAGCATCGTCTGCCACTTGTGGGTTTCCCGCCAAAAGTTAGGCCTAATTGTTTCACTTGTTTCTTAATTCGCCGTTAAATTTGCCAACCGTTATTTTCCATTAGCGGTTCGGTTACAACTAGAAACACTTAATATTCCTGACTTGTAACAATTTAATTACAGCGTTACCTTCCAATTTAGGTAGATTTTGTTACATTGTGGGCGGTGGAATATATATATGTGGTAAAATTTTCCAGTAAAGAGTTGTTCGTGTAATATAAGTCGATAAGTTACAAAATTATATCCTAGGCAGAATAAATAAGGCTTAGAATTTTATTTATTATAATTTTTACATGTTTGATTATTTATATATATTAAAAATAAATAAGGCATTTCCTGACCACGAGCACATGTGCTTTTTAGATGGCAGAGCACCATCTAGTGGAGCAAAAATAAACTAAACGTTACTACGTACGTAAATAATGGTATCATTTTCAATATATATAAATATTATATATATATATTTAAAAATATATATATTTTATATATTTATTAATAATAGTAAATTTTTGACCACACTTAATTTAGAAGACGCCATTATAAATATGTGTAATTAATTGATCTATTATATAAACACTAAATATAGGATTAAAATTGCATATATCCTATATAACTGTGAAACTATTTTTATGTTTTAATTCAAGTAATTAAAAATAAACTATTCAATGATAAATAATTATTTTTTAAATATTTTTATATCAAACGACTGCATTATCGAATCTTATACAAGTCTTTTGTTTTCTTCATGCCTTAAATAAGGTACTAATTTCTCAAAATTATGTATTCTATATATTTTTAGAACAATTAAAGCAAATTGTAATTATAATATGTTTTATTACCACGACTGTAATATCATAAACATACTCAGGTATCCTTGAACAACCTAAGTATAATGATATATCAAAACAATAACATTTACATACTCATGTATCAAAATTCAAAACTATTTTAAAGGCGTAAGATTCTTTTTGATATTAAACAATTTCTACTGCCCTTAATGCAATGGGAAAATTAATGAGAGGGCCTGGCTCATCAGTGGTGAACCCTCTCAGCGGTTTCGCCAGTTTAATCTACCATGCTGAGAGGGTTCACCACTGATGAGGCAGGCCCTCTCATTAATTTTTACGTTGCAGTAAGGGCAGTAGAAATTGTTTAATATCAAAAAGAATCATACGCCTTTAAAATAGTTTTGAATTTTTATAACAGATGGCGCGCTAGTGCATCATACTCATGTATACCAACCTCAATCAATTCTATATATCTATTTCCAACAAAAGCAGAAAATCCTTTTTTATAACATTATATAATACAATATAATGCGACCCGTGATTGTAAAACGATATTTAAAGATTATCCCGCATGAGTTTCTTTTCAACGAAAAATCAAAATTTATTCCAAGGAGAAATATCGATTATTTCTAACCTTAGGGATGAAGTATGAAAAAATGAATTGTGAAGAGTAATGATAAACGGAAAAATAAAAGTGTCCAAGGATGGGACATATATAACATTATATATTATTTTGGTATTTTTTCTGTTATGTATTTGTTATAGTGTTTTACTATATCCTCAAGATAGAGGTTGCCTGGCCGGCATTCATATTTCTATGAAATATGTTTTACTATACATTTTACTATCTAATCTCTTTAAAAAAAATAGCAACTATTTAAAAATTTGCATAGATGTTATTACAAATTGATGTAATTTAATCAAATTTGGCTTGAATCGATATTAACAACGATATTTTAAATGATGAGTTGTATTCTGTAGTAGGTGACGCCATCTATCGGTGGAAAATTGAATTTAAAATACACTTTTTTCTCTCTCTGTGCCATCACAATAATTCTCTGAAATATATTCATCTTCTGCTTAGTGGGATTGTACAAAATTTCACAAATTGAAAGATAAAAATGATAACATCTAAAAATAAAGATAAATTCGCATTTTGTTTTCATATATTAGATATTAAAAAAAGATATTATATTTACTATTATGTAATATTCAAACATTTAAAATGAAAATTTTTTATTTTACATAATTCCCTTTAAAATGTTATTTTAATTTATTTGGGGGGTGTATATATATATTTATATTCATTTTAATAATAATTCATTGAAAAATTCAACAATTAATTTACTAATTTAGTGTATATATATAAAATCAATAAAAAATGGATATGAAAAAAAACAAACAACAACCATAGGTTGTAAAAGAAAGCATCAATAAATCTGATTAGACAATAATGTCTATATTGTTAGTAATCACACTTCACATTTAAATCTTAAACAATAAAAAATTTAAAATATTAAGAAAAAGGCATCTCTTGATTGTGAAACTAAACGTTGCTGATAGTTTGCGCCATCTATCGGAATAAATATAAACTATTCTTGATATTTATTTCGACAGATGGCGCAAGCCATCAGTAAATTCTAGTTGCACGATCAATAAATGTTTTTTTCTTAATTTAGTCACCTGATCCGAGTACAAATATTAAAAATATAGTTTACAAAATTAAAGAACTACTTAACCAAGATCGTAATATAAACATAATAAAACTTATAATACATTATAAAGGACTGCGGCGTGTGATTATAAACAATACTTAAAATTATACCGCATAAGTTTCTTTTCTATGAAAAATCAATATTTATTTCAAAGAGAAATATCTACTATTTCTAACTTTTTTGAATGAAGTATGAGAGGGTGAAAATATGAAGAGTAATGGCGAACGGGAAAATAAAAGTGTCCAGGGGCGGGAATCGAACCCACAACCTTCTGCTTACCCGTTCGCCATTACTTTTCATATTTTCACCCTCTCATACTTCATTCAAAAAAGTTAGAAATAGTGGATATTTCTCTTTGAAATAAATATTGATTTTTCATAGAAAAGAAACTTATGCGTTATAATTTTAAGTATTGTTTATAATCACACGCCGCAGTCCTTTATAATGTATTATAAGTTACTTTAAGTATTATTTACGAACGGAGAAATAACGTCCAGGGTAGCCTAGTGGACATGGCACCTGCCCGGTAAGCAGAAGGTTGTGGGTTCGATTCCCGCCCCTGGACACTTTTATTTTTCCCGTTCGCCATTACTCTTCATATTTTCACCCTCTCATACTTCATTCAAAAAAGTTAGAAATAGTGGATATTTTTCTTTGAAATAAATATTGATTTTTCATAGAAAAGAAACTTATGCGGTATAATTTTAAGTATTGTTTATAATAAAACTTACGAAAAAAACAAACAAATTCTTGCTCAAAATTAATTAATAAATGTTTACCTTTATATTGTAATAAAATATGTTATAAGTATATTATTATAATATATATCAATATATTTATTCTATATTTATAGCACCCTATAAAGAGGTAGCTATGTAATTATGGTTCATATATATATAAATTATATTTACATATAATATTTTATTATATAAGAGAGGCAGCTATGTAATTATGGTTTGTATATATATATAAAGTATATATAAAGTATAATATTTAATTATTTTATATATAAGAGTATATATACAGTTAGACGAGTTGGGATATTGAACTTATAATAGGGGGTGATATAAATGAAGAAAGAAATAATAACGTATTTATTGTTATATGGGGGAAGCCATTTATTACAAGGATCAATACATCATAATCCATTGGAGTAATGACCCTTCTAGCCATGTGTCTGTAAGCCTTATTGTCGTTTGCCTTCAAATACAAACTATACAAAATGGCTGCTTCAAATGATCAAATTTCACTTTAACTATCCCTTGCATTTATTTTTTTGATTATATAATTTTCAAACTTTGCATATACGCCTTTATAAAATACATAGAATTTTGTTATATTAATTGTTTTGTATTAAAAAAAGGGTAAATATTACGCAATTTATATTTTTAAAATAGAAATAAGCCTAAAATCTTTTGTTTAGGATAACACACTGTGTATCAAGTATCTCAACATATATATATATATATATATATATATGTTAAATTAAAAATATTTTGTTTCGAAATGTTATATAAAGATATTATTTAAAATGTTATATTAAGATATTGTTTTATTTAAAAATATATTTCATAGATAAAAATATTCTGTTAAATCGGCCGCCAGAGGTCATGCTTCCCATATAAAATCAAATTGTTGTTCTTCCCCGTTGGTCGGCTCAAACATGTTTGTAATTATGTAAAAATAATATTTTGTTTTATTTATTCTTACGCCTTAAGCCAGGCGGTACTTACCAAAATTATGTTTTGTATATATTTCTTGGCTCAAATAAAGGAATCTCTGATCAAGACATTATATTTTTCAAGATTATTGTTCGACCACGACTGCACCACCATAGCATAATCATCAAGATGATCCAAAACAACAGAAAATAGAAATTATGGATGGCTCTATTTAAAAAATATATATGTTATATTAAAATATTTTATTTAAAATGTTTTATAAAGGTATTATTTAAAATGTTATATTAAAATATTAGTTTATTTAAAAATATATTTCATAGATACAAATACTGCTAAATCGACCGCCAGAGGTCGTGCTTCCCCTATAAAAACTCGTTGTTGTTCTTCCCCGTTGGTCGGCTCAAAACCTTTGTACATTATGTAAATAATCTTTTGTTTTCCTTATTCTACTCGCCTTAAGCCAGGCAGTGCTTTTACCAAATTATGTTTATTATATAAGCATAAAGCTTAATTAAAACAATCTCTTATACTTTCAAGATCTTTGCCACGACTGCATCACCAATACCATTTAGTACCAAAAAGAACCAGCAAATAACTCCATACCATAATCCTCAAGATGATCTAAATTTAAGCAGAAAATCAAATCTCTCTTTTCTTTATATAATATATATATATTAGTTATATTAACATATTTTATTTAAAATTATATTTCATCGATTCAAATACTCTGTTAAATCGACTGCTAGAGGTCACATTTCCCTTGAAAAAACTTTAAAAAGTTATTTTGGCCTAAATATTTCAAAAATACATTTCCCTAGAGTGAAGAAAATTCTCTATTTGCTAATATAATTAAAGGTAGAAGTTTTGGGGTACATACATATGTAAACATAAACTATCTATTAATTATAATATAAAAATTAAATTCTTTTTCTCACAATAAATTTATTCTTAACTAGACGGGTGACCCAGGCTTCGCCCCGGGATTGACCCGTGTGCATATCTACCCGAGTGATATATATTTAGATAAGATTTTTTTATAATTGTTTGTTATTAGCATTATCTATTTGTTTGCATCAGCATAATTTAATCTAATCTTTGATAGAGGGCGCTGTTCGTGAGCTAAGTAGAATAATTTGAATATATAGTTTTAATAATTGATTTATATATTTTTAAAATAGCCTATCGTCTTCCCCGTATTTTTTTACCTATGTATGGAAATTTTGGTTTGAATTAGTGGACTACTGCGAATTTGTATACCGGACATACAAACAAACAAACAAACAAACATACAAACATTGATTTTTATATATATAGATATATAGAATTAATTAAAAATTAACAATACATAAATATAAAATATTATTATTTCAGATTGTTCAGAAATGTATTTCGTGTATAATAAAGCAATATATAAAATACATATTTACATATACCGTCCATATATACCATCAAACAATAATGAATAAAATCGATAGATAAAATTTTCTTATAGACGTTCGAAAGTAGAACTTATTTAAAATAAATTAGGACTAATAAAGGAAAAAGTTTTAAAAGCTTTTTTTTTTGGTAAATTGAGCTTGAAACACATTTTTAAAACGTAAAAAAAACATCAGCCTAGGAAAATATTAATCACTAAATGATTTATGGGAGATAAATTAAATCAGAAAATTTCAACATATTTATTTACTTAGCCTAAATTTGAGAAAGAAAATATATTTACATAAATTCTCTAAGAATCTATTAAAATAGATAAATGAATCAATCTTTTGGAAATTATTAAGAAATGGAGTAAGGCGATATCTTTTGGTTAACAATTTTTTTTCTTTATGCTGTTTATCTTTCAAAATGTTTAAATGCTTACAAGTGTTGTTTTTTTCCCAATCGTCTGTTTAGAATTGAAGGGGATCATTTGCTTTAATTGAGAAAGGCACACAAGAAAATTTAATAAAGTTTTTAACAAACTATTTTACATATTGATTTGCATATTCACGTTTATAGATTATAATGAAATACCAAAATAAATTTTGTAAATAGAAATATGGAGAGATAAAAAAGCGGTTTTTACACTTTTTATACTTGAAAAATATTTTTTTCTTATTGAAACAAAGTTTTTTTTACAAATAAAATGGGGGTGAAATGCACCTTTTTAAAAGTAAAACTATGATTGTGTATTTTAAATAAATATTGTATACTACCTAATATAAAATATAATTATGAATATTAAAAAAATAGACTAAATGACAAACTATAGGAAAAAAAATACAAAAGTGAAATTATATAAAAGGGCGCACCTGGATCTGTAAAGAAAAAAAAAAACAATTTTTTTTCTTAAAATATTTCGAGAGATTGCTCCCTCTTTATCAATTTATTACACAGTAAATTTTAATTTACAAATTATTGTAGATCATATAAAAGTGAAATTGTTCTAATAGAATCAGGTTTTGATAAATTAAAAGAAATTCTTAGAAAATTCAAAAAAAAAAAAAATCTTAAAAAGAGAACAAAGACTTATTAAAATTTGACGAAAAAATGTAATAACATTTGTTTATTTTAGCATTCATTTATTCATGAACAACTGCTTGTTCTTTTGATATTGAAATATAGCCGGACTATTAAATTCGTGTTTGTCAGGGTTGAAGAATTGGTTAAAATATCGTTTGTGGTGTTAAATTTATTCAGAGGAAATTTTTAAATAGAATGTTTAAAGATCATTTAGAACACAACTAATAAACGTCTAATAGATGTCAGAATTTCAAATGTATTCTTTCTTTGACGAATTTATTTATAATAAAATCTATACCTTTTTTGCATATATAAATCATGTAAATATGTAAATATCTTAATTCCTACATTTATAGAATGTTTTACATATTGTATAGAGCCAAAAGGGAAATATTTATTTATTTATTTATTGTTACAAAAGCACGAAGTCCAAAGGACTATTGTGCTGTGCTAGTATTATTTATATATATATGATTAATTATTTACACGATGGATTAGTATTGTTTTGTAAATTATTGTACAAATAGTTCTAAACTTAACAAAGTTCTCATAAGATAGAGTATATACACAAAGAGAATTTGGTAATGTTTCAAAGTATCTACATACAATTTGATTAGTCAGAGGGCAAGATAAAAGAAGATGCTCTGGTGATTCAACATCTAAGCGGCATTCACATGTTGGATCATTGATAGCATTCAGTTTGAATAGGAAACTTAAGAAGGGTCCTTTGCCAGTTAAGAATAATGTAGTGAATTTATCAGAGGAAATGAAATTTGGGACAGCAATTGGAAAGAATTTCTTGAACAGTTCATTAGATTGAGAAAGATAAAACTTAAATTTTAGATCCAGATATAGTTTGTTTAATTCTTTTTGAAGGGGTTTTTTGAGTGTTCGATCTGTGAGAGAATTTGTCATATTATACTTTGTTTGTAATAATTCAAGATAATCGGACAGTAAAGGGGTTTTCGCTAGTATATGTGTGATGTAAGAAGATGAAGTCCTATAAGCATGAATGCATCTAATAAGTTAGGAAAATATACTCATATCTTGATTTCTAAGGAAGCGTCTTAGATCAAATCTTTGGTCGTTAAGGTACAGTCTGCACCACGCTGACGAGGGCCAACAACCCGAAATGCGTACGTGGTTGACCTTTCTTGATTTATACTATATAATACTATATGATGCACTAGCGCGCCATCTGGTATCAAAATTCGAAACTATTTTAAAGGCGTAAGATTCTTTTTGAAATTAAATATTTTCTACTGCCCTTACTGCAATGGAAATACTATATATCGTTATATTTTTTACGTTGAATTGTACTTGAAATGTCTCGTCATATGTAACACGACTGTAGGCTTAATATTTATAAACATCAATCTTTATCTTTTATTTTTTTATTTCGTTTTTTAATACCTATATGTATATAAGTTTTTTTTAAAAAGTACAAAATACCAGATAGATAAATTAAGTTAAAGGACATCTCCTTATCGTACTAAAACTAAAGGTTGCTGATGGCTTGCGCCATCTGTCATGATTGTTCAGGATGCCCCAAAGACCACAGAAGATTGTCATTTTACAGAATGAACCTTACAATTTATCTTTATTACGGTCAACCTTTAATACGGTTTAAGGCCCGCCATCTTACTAGACTCATTAATTGACAGGGCTAATGTTCTAGTAATAAATGATTTCTTCTACCCTAAATAAATTGATTAAATATGCAAAATAGGCGCCTTACAATTAAAAATTCAATTGAACGATTATTAATCACGGTTTAGGAGCAAAGTGTTTATTTATAGAATTTGCATAGATTTTGGATTTTCATGTCATCTTTCGACATAATAATTATTAATGTTTTCTTTTTAGAAAATGGCACACAGAACACTTCGGATTGACGAGCTTTCGGATTAAGCTCTTTTTTAAAACAGAATTTATGAATATAAAAAAACTAAATTTCATTCTCAAACACAAACAATTTTTAATGAATTATCTTTTAATAAAATGAATCGTTGAGTAATTTTAAATAATCTCACCACACACATTTTTAGAGATATTTAAAGACACCTATAATTCCGAAAAGATATATAATTATATTTACATACGTATTTATTTTAAAAAATGAAATAATATCCTGACCAGGAGCACATGTACCTTTTAGATGGCAGACACCATCTAGTAGAACAGATATCATAAAGCACATATGCTCCTAGTCAGGATATGCTTTCATTATTTTTAATATCAACACCTGACTCTTTTATTTTTTTCTATTGTGTTTTTACCTGTATTTATGTAATTATGTAAATACAAAATTTAAATTTGCATAAAGTATAAACACAATATTTACATATATAATGATCCTTAAGTAGTATTACTATTATAAAATGAAGGGAAGTAATGCACTTTGAAGGAAAAATTTTAAAAGCAGTGAGGGATTGGTTCATAAATAAAAAAATAAAAAATATGAGTTAAGCCCATGCACATAGCTTAACAGCGGGGAAAGTTTATTAAAAATGCTAATAAAGATTAAGCGCGCTAAATATTAGTTAAAACAATGGCACCCTAATGGATGTCATTTAATAATTAATGTTGGGCTAATTATTAAAATATATAGAGAGTTAAAATTTTAATTGTTTGGTGCCACTTTGCTGCATCTATATGCCATCTTTATAAAAATACCCACAAATTTGGTGTAGTTTAAAAATATGTTTCTTGTTAAATATTTAGTTAGGTTTTTTTTTTTAATTGTTAACACAAAAACTATGGTTCAAATATATATTAAAATTGGAAACTATTATAGACTCGTATGATTCCTTTTAAAAATAAATAATTTCTACTGTCCTTACTGTAAAGAATCATATGAAAATGAAATGATCAATGAAAGAATCATACGCGCCGTCTATAATAGTTTACAATTTTGATTACAGATGGCGCGCTTATGTATCATATATTAAATTGTTTATTTATTTAATTAATATTTTTTGATAGAGTTAATATTCAACTAGTAACTTTTAAATCTAAATCTTTTTTTGTCTTTTTTTTTGTTATAGATTAATAATAAAGTCTATAGAGCCACCTCTCTCCCTTTAAATATGTATTAAAACAACGTATTTTGCTTAAACTAAAGTAAAAACTAGGAAATTCTTAGAATAATTCCAAAAAATATATAAACAGAATTGATGAATACAAAGAAAATTGAAATACGTTTCTTTATATTAAGTTAAAAACTTTCAAGCGTCAGGCCAATTGTTTTTTTACGCAAATATGTATAAACATTAAAGAAAAAGGGCATCTCCTGATCTCACAACTGATAGCTTGCAACCATCTATCGGACTAAATATTGCCAGTGAAAAATTAGGGAAGACCAACTTCGGGGACTTCGGGATGAGACAACAATTTATTTCAGGCAAGAATAAACAATGAGTGATAAACAAAAGATAAGCAAAAGAGGGAAGTGTACAGAGTATAGCAAAATATAAACATAAAAATAATACTCTTCTAATAAAATAATAAATACCTTGTTACAATATCAACCAATTATTTAATTTAATTATTCCAGAAATAGCCAAATACCCATTCTTGATTAATCAAGAAAAGCTAACCACGCACGCGTTTCGGGCTGTTGGCCCTCATCAACATGGTGCAAGCTGTACCTCAACGACCAAAGTAGGTGGTCTTTGGGGCATCCTGAAAAATCATGACAAATGGCGCAAGCCATCAGCAACTTTTAGTTTTAGTACGATAAGGAGATGTCCTTTAACTTAATTTATCTATCTGGTTATTGTACTTTTAAAAAAAACTTATATACATATAGGTATTAAAAAACGAAATAAAAAATAAAAGATAAAAAGATCAGGTGTTGAAATCAATATTAAAAAGGGCATATCCTGACCAGGAGCACATGTGCTTTACAGAAGGCAGAGCGCCATCTGGTGGAACAGAAATCAACTAAACATTGATTTAGATGGCGCTCTGCCTTCTGTAAAGCACATGTGCTCCTGGTCAGGATATGCCCTTTTTAACATATAGGTATTTGCAATACAATTAGTCTGATGATGAGATGACGCTTGAAAGCTTGTCATTTTAAACTAAAAATACTCTTATTACATTTCTCCTGACTGATAGAAAACCTTACTATAGTTGTGATAAAGAATGAGCCAGTTTTATCAAATTCAGACAAAACTTGTATACCAGGGTTTCAGGTTACTGGTGTTGTGGCTTTTTCTTTATTACCACCTTTAAGTTTTTAACTGAGGTGATAGCTTTAAAAATGGCCTCTTTTGGTACATAAATACTGTCTTTCCGTAAAAATTTGTGCTACTCATATATATTACCAAAAATATATATGTATAAATTTTTAAAATTTTGTTTTTGTTTTGTATAATTTTAAAGAATATTTTATCTCTATCCATATGTTATTTTTACAACGATATATTTACAAGTCTGAAAAGAGAAGTCACTGTCAAAGATGGGATATGTAATATAATCACGATAAGTGTTTAATTTGCATATTCTGAAATCTTCCATAATAACGACTATGATAATAACGTAGTGTGTAAAGAATTCCTATCATCTCTGCATAATTGCTAATACTACTGGTACACAACTAACTAGTATCAATAACACTTTGTAAAATCTATATTAATTGAATATAAACACTCAATTGGGGGATGAATCCGCGTCGTTCGTCTAATATGTAAATATTATTCAAATATATAGAAATAATTTGAATTGACAAAAAAAGGTAGAAAAATATTAGTAAATAAAATGAATAAATACGCATTTCTTGACCTCTATAACGAGCATATAAAGATTTCAGAGCACCATCTATCGGAATAAATATAAACTGAATGTTGATTCAACTTTATTCGAATATATTGCAACCTATTATCCAATTTATAAATCAGGGAAACCCAATCATTGGATTTTCAGGAAGCCTATAGGAGAAGCCTTTATGTTCGTTGAGCAACAGCCTTCACCATACTGAAGAGCGCTAGCAACTCGACACGCGTAGGTGATTGGCTTTTCAATTCCTGTATATAGATGGCGCTTTATTGCTTTATGTTAATTTTCTCTACAAATTAACGTTTTCAACAATGGTCCAACACAGGAGGTAAACAAAATAATTTGACATTCAAAAGAAGGGTCCAAAAATGGTCAAACAAAGGCGGTAAAAAAACAAACAATGCGACATCCCACTGAAGGTTTCAACAATGGTCCAACACAGGCGATAAACAAAACAATGCGGCACGCCACAGAAGGTCCAACAATGATCTAACATAGGCGGTAAACAAAACAATGCCTCACGTCACAGAAGTCCAACAATGATCCAACACAGGTGGTAAACAAAACAATGCGGCATCCCACAGAAGTCCAACAATGGGCCAACACAGGCGGTAAACAAAACAATGCGGCATCCCACAGAAGGGTCCAACAATGGTCCAACACAGGCGGTAAACAAAACAATGCGGCACGCCACAGAAGGGTCCAACAATGATCCAACACAGGCGGTAAACAAAACAATGCGGCACGCCACAGAAGGTCCAACAATGATCTAACATAGGCAGTAAACAAAACAATGCGGCACTCCACAGAAGTTCAACAATGGTCCCATACAGGCGGTAAACAAAACAATGCGGCACGTTACAGAAGTCCAACAATGGTCCAGCACAGACGGTAAACAAAACAATGCGGCACGTCACAGAAGTTCAACAATGGTCCAACACAGGCGGTAAACAAAACAATGCGGCACGCCACAGAAGGGGTCCATCCATTTGATGCTATCGAAACAACTGGGCGTTCTGATAAGACCCTCCCATTACGTCGGGCGAGAGAAATATGGCGAGCGTTTTAATTCACTGCTCCCCCATATGTACATATGTCTCTCTCCCTCCATACATATATATGGCGTATATGCAAATTGTTTATTTATGCATTAAATTTTTCAATGACGAATATGCCTTGAAGAAAACGATATTGCCATACCATAAACAACAAAATAGATTGTCTGGATGAGAAAGAATATGTAATATTTATGAAATCATGACACTAAATGGCACCGTCAAACACAAATCGATCATTAAACAAATCTATTGTAGGCTTGTTTATGTAGGAGGTGACAGTTATTCACGCGCCAACGTCACATTAGTCCATCTTGTCTTGTTTTGAAGACCAAACGAGACTTTCCTATTCTAACATTGTCTGTTCGATGTCCACTTTGCGCCTAATACTGATACCAATGATTAGAGATAGCCAAACAGGGCTCTGGCACCTTAACATTTAAAAATAAGTTCCTTCTACGAAGGAGTCCTTAACGAAAAGGTGGTTCACCACTAAATCTTTTTTTTTTTAATCTTCAGTATACTAATTCTAAAAATTCTATATACAGTTACGAGCGTCATTCTTCATCTCTTAATCAGTTTTCGTCTCTGTCACCGTTTGCTTTTTTTTGGAATGGCGCCCTCCTATTGGTTGGCTACGATCACGCCACCTTTGCCCCCCCCCCCCCCCATCATGCCCCACCCACTCGCTTTTTCGTTTTTTTAACTATTGTGTTGGAGCGGGTCGCTCCTTAAATAAATGCATATATTAGTTAATAACCAAATGGAATCCTCTCTTTCTCTTTCCCAGTAAGAGACGCCTACGGAAGCCAACAGTACATAGACAGATAAAGCACATAGGCTATAGTTATTAACTAATATATGCATTTATTTAAGGCGCCAATTTATAATTGTAACAAATAGTATTTGAATCAAAACATTCAATCGGGTAAAACACGGGCGTTTCCCGGGTCATTCGGCTAGTACAATTATATGAAGCGTTGAATATTTACATTCTCAGCATATAGTTGTCGCTATGTATTGCATATTCTAGTATGCAAATAAAAGTTGTATATAAATATCTTTTGATAATGAAAAAGGCATCGTCTGATCGTATTACTGATATTTGCTGATTGTTTGCACCATCTATAGGAATAAATATCAACTAATATAATTGATTTTTGAAATATTTCATTAAATAATGGGTATTTGAGGCTAAAAGTGTATAAGATTACATATGAGAATACATAGTATCTGGGGTAAGGTAGGAGTAGTATGGGAGGACGTACTAATTATTAAGCAGGATCATTACAGTACTAGTTATAAAGTGTAAGCCCACCCCGTGTATAAGTGGACGTTGGGATAGGGCTTTATGGCTCATCCCATAGCTTTATGGCCTTTTAACGTCTTGGCGCCTTGTCCGCCAATCAAACGGCCGTTCCCTCGTCATTGTGCAAACTCGGAGCATATTTGATTTGCATAGTTCGGTGTTTACCGCAATAATGTAACGTTATTTGTATGCATCGTGTCTAGAGGTTCAACTAAAGTGTTGAATCAATTTGTTTTAAAAAAATACTTTCCTGGAATTCAAGAATGGGGAATGAAAGGAAGAGTTAAGTGAAAGGCATCTCCTGATTATGCAACTTTAAGTTGCTGATGGCCTGCGCCATCTGTTGGAATAAATATCAACTAATTGTAGAATCTTAATTACTTTTGAATAATTCCAATTCTGGAATATTTAAAAATAAACGATTAGTTGGTATTTATTCTGACAGATGGCTCAAACCATCAGTAACTTTAAGTTGCATAATCAAGAGATGCCTTTTAATTAATTTATCCACCTGATCCCAGTACAATTTCACTTTTGTACTATTTTTCAACATAGGAAGAATACTATTAGAAATAAGTAATGAGCTATGCCTAGTATTGGAGTAAAGACATAAAACCACTACGAGTCATCTAGTCATCTTCTGAACTGGTAGTGCAAATAGATAAAACTTTGTTCCAAAAAGAAAAAAATCCGTTAAATAGTTTAATTTTTTTCTATATAGATGGCGCACGAATACGTGATATTTAATACATTTTGGTAATTTCTTTTATACATATCGAAAGTAAATATATGTTGGAAATAATATTCTTTTTCAATGTATGTTACACCACACTCTAACTAGTATATTTTCTCACATATATATGCAATATATGCAATTGCATTTTTTTCAATATTCAATTAGGTAGATATGCAAAGAAGATTTAATGAAAGTCGCGGTAGTAAATAACCAAAATTATGGCACCAATCGTTTACTTGTTTACATGGAAAATTCCAACTCAGATATCTACTTTTCTATGTTATATGAGATATTTTGGTGATGTTTGAGGTTTTTTATTTTAAAAAACATATTCCAAATACACGCGGCCATGATAATCATGGTGTGTAGTTAGAGACTGTGTCTACTCATTTAGAAAGAAGTTCGACGTTTTCACTTACAAATGTGCCAGAGCCCTGTTTGGTTATCAAAGCTTCTGTTTATCGACATCCTCGACCACCTAAATATCAACACACAACAGTTTATATTATTATTACTTTAACTACAGGAATGGGAAGAGCAAACCCCGAAAGCTCCCAATAAAATTTATTTAAATTAAAACCTTACGGGGTGGGGACCATGTATATATATTTAATAAGTTGAGGTCTGGTAGCCTCTTGTAGAATCCTGTCGACTTTGATGTGATAAAGAGTTGCTGTCGACTTATCTGTGATGAGATCCTGTCGACTCTCGCTATAAGCTGTGGTAACCGGCTGGTCAAACCTGTAGTAGCCGAGAGGGACAGTCAGGGCGTGGAGAGTTTTCCAGTACCTCTCTGCACTTTGGAAGACCTTTAACAGTTTTCACAGAGTACAGGCAGTCGTGGTCGAGGCAGAGCGGAAAGCTTGGGAATGTCCACACACACAAAACGAAGAGACACAGCTGTAGTAGGAAAGTTCCATGAACAGATAGGAGTTGAGCTAAGCAAGATGGAGATTTAGGGTATTTCTTACTGTTTTACATAGTGATGAGGTGGTCCTGGCTACGGCCGACGGTGAAAGGGGTGACTGCTGACTAACTACGGACTAACTGCGGACTAACTAACTATGGTCGGCTAAAACCAAGGTGTTTATATACCATCCCCGAGGAGGGGGGGGGGGGGGGGAGACATCTGCGAATTTGAACTTTGAACGTCTGGGGCATTCTGCACCCTTTGGACCAGATGGCAACGGGCTGCCGAATTCCTTTTCAGGGTTGTTGGATTGTCTGAGAATGTGAACTTTGAACGTCTGCACCCTTTGGCCTTGATGGCAACGACTCACTAAATTCCTCTTCAGGATTGTTGGGTTTCTCTCTCGATCTTAGACGTTTTTGAATTTCTCAATCTTGCTTTAACTTAGCTCTTAATCTATTACATAGTTTTATTTATTTGTCTTTAATTTGTACAAAGTACATTACATATGGCGATGCAATATAGTTGTGTTTCTATATACAACACGACAATCTTGTTATAAGTAATTATACAATATAGGGTTGTTGGTTTAAATTACCATATATATTTATATTAAAATTAATACAAATAAAATATTTTAATGAATATAACATAAATACATATGGAATTAAAATAAAAAAAATATATAATATACTTTCCATATTAGCCAATATATATATATATGATACACACAAAAATAGATCTATATAAAATTAATGCTGTAGGAATTTGTTAATTACATTTCTCGATGCACATTATAAATGTAAATAGAATTTGAACGGCATAAATACCACAACGTGCAATATGGAAATATGTAATGGAGTTATGAAAATTGAGGAAAATAGAAGTTTCAATTAAGGAACTAACCTGGACGACTGTTAATAGACTTCACTTTGGGGCAAGAAAATTTGTAATTAAAGTCCTCTCTAATAATATGCTTAGGCCTAATTGCTATGTCTGCTGCCTCATTCTAATTTGGCGCCATTTCTTGGCATCGTTTGGTCAACTTAAACACTCGTCTGTTTACTTTTTAAATGGATAATTGGTGCTCATTTGTAATTTCCGATATTTAGTAGCTTGCCATGAATAAGTTTGAGCCAATATTATTATGGGCTTCTGCTAATTATATCTCTATATATTAAATTTTAAAAATGTATATTTCAAATTTTAATGAATAGGGCATTATATCTTTAAATGCTATTTATCATATATTATAACACGTGTTTACTTGTATGTAATATATATATATATATTTAATAAAAAAGACATATATTGGATCAAAATATCATTTATTTTACCAATATTTCAGTTGGCTGAACTCCAACCTTTATCAAGGTATTATAACATATTCAATGTGTGTCAACAACAACAAATATATATTTAAATTATATTTTTAAAATAAATAAATGATTATTTATGTAGGAGGGGGTTTAGAATAATTAATAAGAAAATTATTTCCAAAATATTTTTAGTTTTTATTTTTTTATTTTATATATTGCTTTTTAAAAATATTTATTAAATGAGATATTGGTTCCTTTTTTGCATATACAATATATATGTTGAAATTGAAATTTATAATTAATTTTTATAGAATTTATTTATATATAGAATTTTATTATTATATAATTATATACATCAATCTCATTCTATATATTAGAAATAAAGGTATTTTAAAATTTGTAAATCAATTTATAAACAATTTATCAATTAAATCCATAACGATGTGTCTTCAGTATAATTAGCATATATGAACCTATTTACATACATCCATAAACTCTCTTTTTTTCTCTTTTTTACATTTATTCATATATTTATCCTTATTTAATCTTATTTATTCATATTTTTATATTTATATATATTTTATATTCAAACCTATTAATCGTATATGGAAATTGTTATAAATTAGTTTCGATTTCAAATTATCTCTCTCTCTAAATATATATTATATAAAATTATTTTATATAAAAAAAATATATTTACAGAACAAACTACTCTGTAAAATTAAAATCAAAAATGCATATCCTGACCACGAGCATATGAGATTTTTAGATGACAGAGCGCCATCTGGTGGAACAGAAATCAACTAAACATTGATTTAGCCTGTTCCCTGATATTTGGCCAACCCAATTTCTTGATAAATCAAGACAAGTTAGTTCTATTTTTTTACATCTATATGTCAAACATTTAATTAATAAGTCTGAATATACAAATACCAAAATATAAAATAGTAGGACAAAAATGTTTCAAACAAACCTCTATATTTACAACAAAAACGAGGACGTCATTGTAAAACGCTAATTAAAAAAAACTGTGTTAACTAACCACGAACACATAAAAAAGACAAGTCAGTGTTTAAAAGCTGACAGCCGAGTACAGCCAATTTATTGCTCTACCCACATATTGCTAATTAATGCTTTTTATGACTCGAAATTTGTAGCAAAAGGTAAATTATGTCGATCCCAAAATTTTAAGTCGGGATAATTAATGTTCATTAATTGAATTTAATTATTTTTAAAAAATATGTAGATATATATAAATATTTTCTTTAATTAATATTTTTTAGAAATGTACGCACTTTTAAATAAACATTGTTACAATAACCTTGTTTGTTTGGACTAGATACAAAACATTTAAATTGTTGTTAATATATTTTAAATATGGACCTTTGTTTCTGAGAGCAAAAAAATAAAGAAAATAGAAGTGTTTATTTTTCATTAAGTTTGATAAAGAGAAAATAGAAGTGTGTATCTTTGGTTTAATGAATAACTTGTGTTCTTCTTGTGTGAATGCTCTTGTAATGTTTTAATAACTGAAGTATGTGTAAATATGTAGTAAGGTACGTGTAAATATGTAAATAAAGTATGTGTAAATATATAAACAGAGTATGTGAAGATTGGAAATAAAGTATGTGTAAATATGTAAATAAAATACCTGTAAATACGTACATAAAGTATGTGTAATTATGTAAATAAAGTGCGTGTAAATATATAAACAAAGTATGTGAAGATATGTCAATAAAGTATGTGTAAATATGTAAATAAAATACCTGTAAATAAGTACATAAAGTATGTGTAAATATATAAATAAAGTACGTGTAAATATGTAAATAGAGTATGTGTAAATTTGCTTCTAAGACTGTTGAAACATTTATTAATTAATTACAAATTTCTCAAAATCACAGAAGCAATTTTCAACTCTATGTATAAAAATAACGTTAAAACCTAATCCCAAATTTCACCAATAGATGGGGCTAATTCGATATTTGAATAACATATTGTTATTATTTTATAGGGCTAATTTTTCTAGAAATTATCGTTTATATAGTTTGATAAACTAAATAATAATTATATTATGATGCATAATTGCGCCATCTGTTATCAAAATTATAAACTATTATTGATGCTTCGGCCAGTAAATCTTTTTATTGTCTCGACGTTTGGACAAAAATCTTTTGTCCTCGTCAGGAGAGAACAAAAAATCGATTTTTGTCGAAACGTCGAGACAATAAAAAGATTTACTGGCCGAAGTGTATTTTATTTGAAGAACTATGAATGCCGGCCAGGCAGCCCCTATCTTTACGATAATATTGATGATTCTTTTAAAAAATAAACAAATTTCTACTGTCCTTACTGTAATGGAATTTGTATCTATAAAGAAATTAATAAACTGGATAAAAAAATATTTAATTTCGTTCACCCTGTATATTAACACAAAGCAATAACGCGCCAAATATACATATAAAATAAAAGGATTTAAAAGCGCGAATGTTTCTTTTATACATAAAACGAACTTCTACTGTCCTTACTGCGATGAAAAAATATATTGGGAGGGCTTGGCTCATCAGTGGTGAACCCTCCCAGCGGTTTCGCCAATTTAATCCACCAGACCGCTTCTCAGAGCTCTAATATTATTTTCTCTGTTCTATTTTACGAGAATGAACTTGTTAATATCCACATGTACATAACGATATTTTAATAATAATGGCTCAATATTTATTCGTTCTAATTTTTAAAAATAATTACATTAGAGTTTAAAATAAATCAACCAAATTTAAATAATATTCCCCGAATCGATTACACTCATGGACAAAACTTAAGGAAGTTGTACCTTTCAGCATGTATATCGGGATTCAGGCAATAACTCTGAAATATATTACAGTGATCTTTATTGAAGACACACGAGATAACCAAGTGTGTATACACTCATGGACAAAACTTAAGTATGTTGTATCTTTTAGCATGTATATCGGGATTCAGGCAATGACTCTGAAAGATATTACAGTGACCTTTATTGAAGACACACGAGATAACCAAGTGTAAACAACTTCTATCTCCTTAAAAATAATAACAGAAGATTATCAAAGACTTTCCACATCCTTAAGTGTTGTCCATGAATGTAGTTTATACGTACATCAGCAATTGATACATTTCCTTATTTTCCTGATGTTTCAGTTACTCCTTGCCACCTTTTTCAGGGTAAATTTGTTATTGAATTGTATTTCATTCTTACAGCCTGTAGAAGAACCTTATTAAGGAAAGCTCGCAACTCTTTAAACAATCAAAGAAACGATTAGCCCTTATACCTTATATATAAAGATAATAAGATAATAAAAACAATTAAGAAATACAGGGCCATTCTTCTTCGTATATATATATATGACGGTCAAAATGAGCATTTTTGATAGAGAGGCGCCATCTATCGGAGTAAATAATAACTAAACGTTGATTTAAGCGTAATCCTAACTAGAGACAGATCTTTACAATTCGAATTAACATTTTATGATGCAAATTACCATATATCGATACAAAATTCATCTTAAAAATGATCATTCATTAGCATATATAACAACAAATAATTGGCACTTATTCCGATAGATGGCGATATGAATAATAAAAACGTTAATTTGTGTGTAGAGGTTTATTTAGTTAATGTCAGGAATGTCACAGAGCCTTGGACAAATGTCCACACAATGGCGTCTTTCAAATGGTCATCTGCTGAAATGGTTCCTATGGGAATGGGATGGCAGTTCCTGAGGTCAATCTATGGGACGTATAAATCTAACGCCGGCTTCTTTAAAATCATCTAATAGGATCCATGTTTTAATTCCCATGTTTTCTCCCTTAAACCATTTTTTATGGTTGATATACAATGCCCTCTATCGGGTAAAATTATAACTAAATTAACCCTATTTATCTATTATATATGTAAACGGGTATTTTTAATTACATATAGGTTAAACTTTGATCGTTATTTCACCCAGATGTTTTTTTATTACATTTTTTTTTTGTGAAATGAGATTCTTTGGTGAAAAAAATATATTTTATGTTATTAACGTTTTAATCAAAATATAATGTCTCTTCATCATAATAATAAAAATATGTATTTTAGGTTTATTATGTGTTTTCACGCAGTTTTAAATTCAAGAAAACGGCATCTCCAGATCGTGCAACTAAAGGTTGTTGATGGCTTGCACCATCTATCGGAATAAATATAAACTATTCTTTGAGTTTCAATTATTTAAGAATTAATCAATAAAAGCTAACCACGTACGCCTTTCAGACCTATTCTGAAATAATTAAAACTCAACAAATAGTTGATATTTATTCCGATAGATGGCCCAAGCTATCAGCAAATTTTAGTTGCCGATCAGAAAATGCCTTTGTCATAAGAAACCTATATATAGACCTACCAACAGTCCTACAAACAATAACGAAGAATCGAACATATGCTGTGCATTGTCATATAAGTATGGCATTGAAAGAATAACAAGAATACTTGAAAATTACAATATCAAAACCCGATACAAAACCACAGAAAATTTAAAAGAAATTCTACGCCATCCCAACACTAAACATAATAGTAATCATGAATTCAAACCAAATATAATATATAGCATTCCATGTAAATCATGTCCTGTAACCTACATAGGAGAAACCGGTAAAACTCTGGAAGAAAGAGTAAACCAACACAAAACAGCTTTTAAAAACCGTCGCCCATTATCACTCTTGGTGGATCACGCACTCAAACTCCTGTTTTGAATAGACAGAAATTATATACAACACAATGAAAATTCGAAATTATTATAGGCGCTTATGATTCTTTTTTGAAAAAAGGGAATTTCTACTGCCCTTTATGATTCTTTTAAAAATAAAACAACAACAATTTCTACTGCCCTTACTGGAATGGAAAAATTAATGGAAGGGCCTGGCTCATCAGTGGTGAACCCTCCCATTAATTATTTCGTTGCAGTGAGGGCAGTAGAAATTATTTTATTTTAAAGAATCATAATCGCCTATAATAATTTCGAATTTTTATTTCACACAGATGGCGCGCTAATGTATCACATAATATACAACAATATAATATCATATAATATCAATAAACACTCAAAATTATTTTTAGAAAATTGGACACCAAAATTAAAGATAGCAACAGTATTAAGTGAAAATTTGATATATCTCTGTTATATTCACAGTTTAAATCTATTTAACATTCTCTTATTATACTTATTATAGAAGACTTATTTATTCTATAAATTTACATATATAGCCTCTATACCTATATAAATTTGTATGTATATAATTTAAATTTCAGCCTTAGAGTGTATTTTGTAAATATTTTGTAAATATTGTCGCGTGAAGACATCATGTGGTTAATCAAAACATTTCAAAATAAAAAAAAATCCCTGGCGAAGTTAAGAGTACAGTCTAGTGAAATATTGGCATTTTGTAATAAATAAAATGTTTTATTTTATTTTTGATCTAAAAATATGCATTTAATTAATAAATATATGAACTATATCAATTAAACGTATTAATTCCCTTGATAAATAGACTGAACAAATTTGCATAGTTAAAATCCAATTTGCTCCGTTTCTCTTCGCAGAGAGAGAGAGAGAGAGAGAGAGGAAAAGAGTAGAAGAGAAGATAATCCGTTCTGTGTAAAAATGATCATTTGGCAGGTTACCTAATTACATATTGCAGGGTGTCTCTAAGCCTAAATTTAGCTGTGGATTAGAAGAGATCAATGTATAATCACTAGAGATTTTAGGACCCTCTTCCAGTGATCACATTTAATGGCGTTTGTATCACAGATTGCTCCGTTGGGGGCTCTGCCAGAGACTATTAAACACCCTGCAAAGAAATAGGGAATGTTTTTTTGTTGGTTGAGATGGGGTCTCTAAACTCGGCAATCAACATTGTACCTAATTCCCGAAGTCGTCAATATAATGAGCTGGAGGCCTATTGTGGTATTCGATGGAAGGGGTTAATTGCCCCAGTGGCAGATGGTGGTTGAGGTATATAACTGGCTGGTTGTGTGGTTTCAGCATTCGACCACCATGCTCCTCCCCATCTTCCTCCTATTTACATACGCTGCTGCCATTGATCCGGCATTTCAGCGTCCGAACGGCAAGAATCCTGTCTGGTTTGGATCCAGTTTGGAAGATTTCCTTGCAGCGAATGAACGTTCCCGTGCTGAATTCATCATCAATGGTAAGGACGCGGAAAAAGATGTTTTTCCTTTTATGGTAGCGTTGTTTTATCAGAAACGATTTGTCTGTAGCGCTAGTTTGGTATCTCCACGTCATGTGATGACTGCAGCGCATTGCGTCAATCTCAATGAATATGGAAATGACACTGAACCTGCATCGAAGTTCCAGGCTGTTATTGGAAGTGTTTCCAGAAATGCTGAAGTTGTCAAATTTGAGAAAGTGACCGCTCATGAAGATTATGGTGATGAAAATTCTCATGATATTGCATTGTTGACTCTCAAGGAGCCTGTAACGATGTCTGAAAGTGTTCAACCAATCTGTTTACCAAAGCAAGGAAGAGTATTTGAGAACATGGAAGCTACTGCGCTGGGTTGGGGCCAAATCAGCCGTACTAAGCGTAAGTCCAGCGAAATTCTGAAGCATGTCAATGTAGACGTACCTCCTCTAGCTTACTGTCAACTGATCTACGGCCAAATGGACATTGATGTAACAAAGAATCAACATGTCTGCGCTGGTGGTGGAATCAGCGGCGCCTGTTTTGGAGATTCTGGAAGCCCTCTGATCGTCAAAGAAGGTCCATCGAAGTACATCGCCATCGGGGTAACTTCCTTCGGTTCCCGTTTCGGCTGTGGCTTCCCACTCATCCCCGCTGTCTACACCACTACAGCTGCCAATCTCAAGTGGCTCAAGGCTCAAGCCCAACCTGAAGATATCTGTTCCGTGTAGATCAATCCCGGGTAACGCTATCTACATTCTGTACTATCTCTTATCTTACTATCTACAATAACTTCTTTTAGAATACAAACCAGTTTGTACTTTCTGATATTTGGGAATGAGCTTTATTTATTTGGTTTTTTAAAATATCACTCTACATGAGTTGTAGAATTACTTTGCATGGGTTGAAATAAATCTTTTTTTTTTATTTATATGTATTTGTGTGTGAAGTGTATTACTAAAGTATTATATATACACATTCTGGTGTTAAGGTTATACACAAAATTAGGTGAAATTTGGAAACTGTATCGGTTTAAACCTTATGCTTTACTTAAGATGGCCATAGGTGGTTTGTCCTGAACCAACTTTTATAGACATTTTTAATTCTCTTTCTAGAACAACCTCCAAAGAAAAGCTTGATTGAAGTTCCAACTTTGTTTGGAAACCTAGATAATTGATTAAATATAACAAATGAAACTATCAAAATTTCTTTTTCAAATCAAATAAACGTTCTACTGTCCATACTGCGATGAAAAATATTGGGAGGGCTTGGCTCATCAATGGTGAACCCTCCTAGCCGTTTCACTAGTTTTTAATCTCAATACCGCTTTTTAGAGATTTATTATTGTATTGGATGATTTTCCTTATATATGCTGCAATGAAGGGGGGAAACTTGGTTATGATATTTAAGTACACTATGGTCATGAGCTCCAAGGCAATAGACACATATACACTCATGGACAAAATTTAAGGAAGTTGTACCTTTTACCATGTATATCGGGATTGAGACAATAACTCTGAAATATATTACAGTGACCTTTATTGAAGACACATGAGATAACCAGAAATTATTTTTGGAAATCTGCAAATGGTTTTGAAACAAATATTTTAGAGAATGATGTTAACTCCATTACAACTTTCAGCATGAAAATTATGTTATGAAAAGTTGTATATATTGTATCAGATATTCGTGAAAAAATTGCCTCTGCTTTCTTAAAAAATAGATGAGCCGTGACATCAAATACTTTCTACTTTCTTAAGTTTTGTCCATGAATGTATATATATTTCAAGGTAGGTCTGCCAAATACACGCGTTTCGGGCTGTTGGTCATTGTCAGCCTTGTACAGGCTTCTCAATTTCTCAAGAAAAATTTCCAATAAAGTGAAAAAAAAGTTAAAAATCAATATTTAGTTGATATGTATTCTCAAAGCTAACGATTTTCCAACTAAAAATCTCATATGAGCAGCTCAGAGCTTTCATATTCATTCCACTCTAAAATGATCTAAATTTAATTATTAAGTAGTTTAAATTAATCAAAATATGTGTAAATATATATAAATAATTTAAAGCCTCTCTATTTACAACCATCACAGCTCGATAATAGTAATTTATTAATGGTCTATATTTGCATATTTAACCATGTTTACAAAGTCAAGTAAGAAACACTCAACAAAGTCTGACACATTGACGTCAATATTTGCCTTACGCATGCGCACATGGCGTAGATATGTAAATAGGAATGCCGGGAGAAACCGAAACTAAATATAAGTGGCTAGCAAGCAGGGTGGCCGGATGATTTAACGAGATCGATATAAAACGGTACGATAGATAATGTAACAGCGATATATCCGTTAGGCGGAGCCACCTGTATACCAGAGAGAAATGGGGATATTATACGATTGGTTAAATAAATCACGTGGCCTGGTAACCAATGGTATTGAATCCTGGTCTCCCAACTGCCTTTCCAATACATGGATTTGTTCCATTACATTAGTGGAATTTATATATAAGTCACCTCTCCCGTCAAAATAGTCATTAAACTACGCGTTTTATATTAACTCGGGTTAATGACAAAGCCACAACACCAGCTTTGACAAATTCAGAACGCTCACCTAGAGATCATCAGTTAGTGTATTGTTTATTTTGCTTATTATAGTAGCTATACTTGAAATTTTATTCTTGGTGATGGTGTTTTAATGGAAATATGGAAATATGCAATTGTAGAAGTTTCACACAAATATTTCAGCTTCGAGTACATATTCGAGTACAGGCAAATATTGACGTCAATGTGTCAGATTCTGTTGAGTATTTCTTACTTGACTTTGTAAACATGGTTAAATATGCAAATATGGGCCATTAATAAATTACTATTATCGAGCTATGATGGCTGTAAATAGAGAGGTTTTAAATTAAATATATATATTTACATATTTAATTAAAAAGGCATATATTGGATCAAAATATCATTTATATCCAATATGAATTATATCCAATATATGCCTTTTTAATTAAAGATTTATTTATGTATTGCTCTATTTCCAAAAAATATATTTACATATACATTTATAGTCTTAAAGGAAAAGACAACAAATACAACACAGTCTGTTGAGACGACATAATTAAACAATACATATAATTAGATAGTAAAAAAACATATATTGGATTGAATAAAAGATTTATTTGCTAATATTTCGGTTGGGTGTAATGCCTTTATAAAGGTTGATGTTCAGCCAGCCGAAATATTGTCAAATAAATATTTTATTAAATACAATATATGCCTTTTTACTATCTAATGATTTAAGTTTGGATTGCTCTACTTTCAGAAAAAATACATATAATGTTCTCTGTAGGTAGAGAATGGAAACATTAAATGCGGTTGTTTTTATGCAAATTATAGGACGACCACACCAGTCCCCCCTGGACCCTTGGAATATTTGACCAAATTCTGGTCCATGGTGACTAACGTGGCAACGGCACCCATTTTCCAATAAAGAGTACACCAGATAGAGACCTACACAAGATAGATACAACAAAAACAACAGAAAATTACATGGACACAAAAGAACAGCATCTTTACATAACCAAGATAGAGAACTCTGCTGTGATAGAGATGTATGGAAATATCTGAAGCCCTTCACGACAACAACAACAACGAATATATAAAATGTATGCGTGGTAAGGACAAAATACTCAGGAGATAAGTTTCTTCATTAATTTATTAGGACATCAGGCTTTCGGGCACAGCGTGGCCCTTCTACAGGATCAATTCCTGTAGAAGGGCCACGCTGTGCCCGAAAGCTTGATGTCCTAATAAATTAATGAAGAAACTTATCTCCTGAGTATTTTGTCCTTACCACGCATGTAATTGGGAAGATTTTACCTCGGTTAGAAATATAAAATGTATTAAACTAATAATATGTAAAATTTCTATATATACATATTTACATAGTTTCGTAATACAGTCCAACATGGATAATTCGAAGCCCATGGGAACAAAAAGAAAAAGAATTATACAAAAATTCGAATTAAAAACGGAAATTATTTTTATAGGAAATTCTAGGGAACAAGATATATTTTTGAATTAAAGATGTTTAGGAATTATCCAAGTTCTACTGTAAATACCAAGACTTCAAGTACAAACTTTATATAAACTAATAAACAATACAATAGCTATGGCGATATGGTAGAATAAATTGTCGAAATCGCTGGGAAGGTTCACCACTGATGAGCCAAGCCCTTTCCCAAAAGTTTATTTTATTTAGTTAAATAATTGTAGAAATCCATCCATTATATTTTAAAAAATAACCATGAATTAAAATGAAAACATTTTAAAGCAAAAAAAAAAAAAAAAGTCAGTGGACGAGTGGGTAACACCCTCGATTCCTGACAGTCATGAACTGGGATTGAATCCCGTGTTAAAATTTTGTTTAATATGTGAATAACCTTCACATATTATTCACTGTTTCAAAACTGCGATGAAAAAATATATTGGGAGGGCTTGGCTCATCAGTGAAATAACCATGAATGTTTACCTTCTCAATATATTAATTTACTTTTATCTTTATGCTTTGGTATCTTTGTTATAGAACTTTACATATTACTAAAACATTTTTTAATCAAAAGTATATTTTATCCACGCAAAGACGAATTAAATGATTAAAAAATATTTGACCTTTTTATCAAAATGTGAAATTTGAGAATATAAAAATGACCCAACACTTTAGATATAATCGATTAGAATTACGAAGATTTTATATAAAATGGGATTTGAATTTTTATCTTTTATTTTCTCTCCCGGAATTTATTTTCTATTTAGACATTTTTAGATTCCCCATCGCTTGTGGTTTAGTAAACGTGTTAGCATATAGAATCTGAACTTTCATTTGTAATTCATAATATGGTTTATAATATAATACATAGTGCACCATTATAGACGCGTATGATTCTTTTAAATATTAAACAATTTTCTACTGCCCTTGTAATGCAATATTAATGGGAGGGTTCACCACTGATGAGCCAGGCCCTCCCATTAAAATTTAATTACAGTAAGGGCAGTAGAGAGAAAATTGTTTAATACAATTTTTTAAATTAAAAAGATATATTTATATATTGGATAAAAGATAATAATTTATTCACCAATATTTCAGTTGGCTAAACGCCAACCTTTTTCAAAGTACAACAACGTATTTATATAAACAAAAAACTCAAGCGTCACTTAAAGTCAATCGAGTATAGTTGAATTATACTACTTTGCACAAATACCTTAGATTTAATTGCGCTGATTTATTTACATATCGTCTTATGGAAAAGCAAAACTTAATGTAAACATGTCTAAATATTTCTGTTTTCTTCTAAGCTTATGTCTATAATTTGCATAAATATCTTCACCAAGAATTCCTCTACAGTACCGGGTATATGGTCAAATCAGTGCAATACAATACTAGAGAGGTATTTAGTCGTTAAATGCTTGCCACTACAGTAAATTATGAGTAGAACCCTGAACGTTACATCCACAAAAACACATATACTGTATAGACATATAGTAACTGTATTATCAGTACTGATCCAAGAGAAATCTAATATCTAGCAAAATTTCTCATACATCAAATTTAATAAAGTATTTTTTGATTTTATCTGACGAATGAAGACATTAAGACGCGAATGTTTCTTTTTACAGAAGAATCTGGCTTTATAAATAATATTTTAATTTTAAAGTATGTAATGTAATTTTTAAGTATATAATATAATTGAATGAATTATATATATATATTTTATTCCACTATTTTTTGTTTTAAGTTTAAATTTAAAATTAGTATACTTATGCACCTATCCCCCGATTTACACGGTAGATACGTTTCTGAGAAAAACGTCTAAATCGGGGGATAGGTGTACACAGAAATAAAAATAAAATGCATTGACAGGTTAAAATATGTAGTCAGCACATAAGCTCGGGATTCCTCGTGAGATGTGTACACAGCGCGTGTTCAATCACAGTAGCATTTAGTATAGTGCGATAAAAAAAAACTTATTTGGAAAACCGTGTAAAAGCGAAACGTGTAAAACAAGTACCGTGTGAATCGGGGGATAGGTGTATTAGAAACCTATATCAAGCATATTGTAATTTCCTGTATATATGTTTAGATATATAAATAGATTTTTTTCTTTTTTTTTCTCTTTCAAATTTTTCTTTTTCTTAAACGCCAGTGTCATTAGTAGACATCGCGCTTTGTTTTTATAGTTGAATAAAGTTGAATACTAGAGCGGTATGTTAGATTAAACTGGCGAAACCGCTGTGAGGGTTCACCACTGATGGGCCAGGCCCTCTCAATATTTATTCATCTTATTAAATACCAGTAGGAAGTTTTTTTTTATTTGGAGAATAAATGGGAATGGCGTTTTTAATAATAAATTTAGAAAATATACATAATTTACAAAATAAAGAGAGGTTAAGATAAAATAAAATCAAACCGTTTTTTTTATATAAAAATAAAATCACTGGAGAATAAACGGTCAAATTCTTAGAAAATAATCACAGATATTTAGCAATCAGAATGTGTGGTTTGGTTTTTTTTTAATCGAGTAGTTTTAATTATTTAAATTTTAATTGAAATTATAGATCTCCTGTTTTTTTTTTTAATAGAGGAATTCAGAATGGGGATTTATTCTTGTAATTTTTTTTTATTTCTGAAAAACATTCTGTGATATTATTTATTCGAAAGATGAAATATTTCGTTTGCATTTTTGATGACTTTTATGACATAGCTATCTTATAATAGATATATATGTTATATTAAAATATTATTTTATTTAAAATTACATTTCATAGATTAAAATACTCTGCTAAATCGACCGCCAGAGGTCATGCTTCCCCTATAAAAACTCATTGTTGTTGTTTCCCGATGGCCGGCTCAAATCTTTTGTACATTATGTAAATAAGTTTTCATTATTTGATTCTTACGTCTTAAGCCAGGCATACCTTTCTCAAATTATGTATTCTTTATTAGCACAATTAAAGCAAATTGTGATTGAATCTTCATTTTATTATAATCTTTTCCACGACTGCATACCATAGCATAATCCTCAAGATAATCAAAATCACGCAGAAAATTTCTTTTTTCTTTATATACCATATATACATTAAAAAATAGAAAAAATCAATAGAAATATTGTTCAATATGCAATTAGCGATGGGTGTTTAGTTGGAATAGTTCAGTATGTAAATATCAACGCTTTTCTTAAAAAAATTGAACTGGTCTATTGTGCGAATATCACAACGTTTCTTGAAAGGCGTTCGTGATTGGCTCTTCTTGATTTATCAAGAAAATGGGTTGGTCAATTATCAGGGAACAGGTTAAATCAACGTTTAGTTGATTTCTGTTCCACTAGATGGCGCTCTGTCATCTAAAAAGTTCATTTGAGCTGTCAGGATATGCCTATATATATATATTTTAATATCAACACCTGATATTTTTCTATTTTTAAAATATGCAAATATATCAACAGTTTTTGTCGAACTGGATAATGTGAAACTCTTTCTTCGATAACTCTCTAGTTTGAACAACCGTCAGTCTAATATGTAATTATGGCTGTTTATGTAGCCAAGGCTAATATGAAAATTACAAGAAAAAATTAGGTGAGGATGCAACTTTTCCTTTTTAATAAAAAAGGAATTAAAGAAGCTTTCGGTCGAGCCCTTCCTCAGCTAAAAACGTGAACGTGGCATAATATGCAAATATCGACGGCTGTTTAGTATAAGCAAAAAAGCATTGGACCGTCGGTCCAATATGCACATAAGATGTGGGACTTTTCCTCCAATTTCTAGCGATGATCGAAGGGTGAATTCTGTCGCCAGGGCCCTAACAAGATTTGAAGTCCCCGAGCGCCACCTAGCGGCAATTAACTATCCCCAACTTGGGTAAATGCATTACCCTGAACGGAAATGTCCGGATCCCCTTAAAGTCCCTCGTCGAATTTTCCCCCTTCGGTCAATTTTCGATTTCCCTTCGATTTATACGCCGCAGTTGATCTTGGGTGTCTCCATTGTCGTTTGGGATTTTATAACTCTGCTTTAGTATAGAATTTATAAATAGTTCAAACCTTTTTCTATAGATTGCACGCAAAATAAATATGTCTTTTATAATATATTTTATAGAGTCGCGAATATTTGCCAATATGTAAAATGATTTTTTAAAATCCTTCGAACTAAAATAAATTTTTGACGGAAAAACATACAAGAAGCTCAATTATATAAATAAATATCTCTATAAAATAACTTATAAACACATATATATATATTATTTGATAAAATGTATGCAAACAAAATGTGTTATTGAAAAATAATATAGTTATATCCAAACAGTTATCATTCATTAATGTCTTTATTTTTTTGGACGTTTCAGTCCTTTGCTACCTTCCACATTCCCCTGAGGAAGATGGCAGATAGACACTGAAAAATTTGGTAACAAAAAACTCAAGAACGATTGAAATGCAACTTTATTATTTTTCAACAAACTTCCAAACCCCCCATAAAAATGATGTTTATAAATATAAACGCGGTAGGAAATTATATAAACAATCTAAATAAGAAAATTTCTCAGATTTCCTATCTCTTACTTCATGTAAAACGATATTTCTAAGATACTGAAGACTTTTCTACCTCAAGCGCCTCTCCCTTTAAATATAAACTAAAAAGACACTTCCTTATTATGCAAATGAATTTTGCGGATGGCACACTCCCATCTTAAAAAAAAACTAACAGAATTATCAACCGAACATCTTCTATCTTGAAAGAGAAAACGAAAATATAACGTGGTGAGTTTCTTTTTATCTATCTGATCTATCTTTGTATATTTTGTTTAAATTTGTTTATAACTGCACATTTACATAATTCTCATTATTTAAAAACAAATTAGGCATATCCTGACCATTAACATGAACATTTTTAGATGGCATAGCGCCATCTAGTGGAACAGATTTTTTTGACAATTCTCATTATTTTATATTAAAATAAAAACATAAAACTTCCAGGGAAAAGTTTCTTTTAAAATATTTTTTATTTAAAAAATATCTCGAGCTTTCGGGCAAGTACGCCCTTCTACGGGAGAAATTGAAATATATGATTAATACGCCAATAAAATATGATTTAAAATTAAATAAAGTCCATTCATTATTTAATTTTAAATCATATTTTATTGGCGTATTAATCATATATTTCATTTTCTCCCGTAGAAGGGCGTACTTGCCCGAAAGCTCGAGATATTTTTTAAATAAAAAATATTTTAAAAGAAACTTTTCCCTGGAAGTTTTATGTTTTTATTTTAATATATTAATTCAAGGGATTATCTCATTATTTTATGTTGATTTACTATTCAATTATATAGTATACTATAATTGTATATGGAAGGGGTTCATAGTTGAAGTAAACGAAAATTTGCGCTACAAACATTCAAAAATAAAAATACAACCTTTCGCAATGAGTTTCTTTTATTATATTTATTAGATAATAAAATGAACTCATTGCGAAAAGTTGTATTTTTGAATATGGAAGGGGTTGAATTTTGATTAATAAAAGTTGAAGACTTCATCAAAATATTTATAGACGTTTATTATCCTTTGACGTTTCAACGACCCAATTTCGCCTTTTTCAAAAACTATCTTTAAATATTTGTTATTTTAGATCTATTTGCATAGTAGAGATAATCCTTAATTTAAATTTCTGCGTTCAACTTCTTTCAGTATATGTTACATAATACACAATGGCATAACTTTGCATATATCTAATTACAACACTAAAAATATTTTCCATCTTTTTTTTTAAAGGAAGCAGTAGTTCACCCAAACGTCAAAAGGACAATGAAATTTTATAAAAAGTTTGATGAAATCATCAACTTGAATTAATCTAATGCTGTGTTGAGATAACTAATAAATAATTGTATTAGCGATTTAAAAATAGTTATAAGTTTATAGTTATATTGGACTATACTATTTCTACATATTTACATACTAATATCTTTTTGAAAATAGAGCAATCCATAAATAAATCTTTAATTAAAAAGGCATATATTGGATCAAAATATTGGTAAAATAAATGATATTTTGATCCAATATATTCCTTTTTAATTAAATACTAATATCTCTAAATAGAAGACATATATTGGCTCAAAATATCATTTATCCAATATATGCCTTTTTTATTTAAATATTTATTTATAGATTGCTCTATTTTCAAAACAATACTAATATATTTATCAGATATGTTTGGTTTTGATAAATAATAATTAGAATTTTATACACGTCACACAAATCATTTATTAAGAATAAATATATTGTAATTTATACAATGTGATATGTAAGTAATAAAGTATAACGTCCTTTTTAGTCGTCTCAAAGTGACACCAGCTTGCGACCGGACACCTGGGGGATCCAGGTAGGGGACAAAAAGGGCGTTGGTCCAGATGTTGACAGTTAGTTAGGGGACAGTGTGGATTTTTTGGACAGCTCCGCTCAGTTCTAGCCGATTATCATCTCACGACAAATATCCATTTTAATTTTTACAACGGATATTTCACTTGAAAAAATAAAATAAAAAATAAAACTATGTTTTATAATGCATAGTACGCCATCTGTTATAAATATTCGAAACTATTATAGACGTGTATGATTCTTTTGAAAATTAAACAATTTCTACTGTCCTTACTGCAACGGAAAAATTAAAGGGAAGGGATCAGTTGATGAGCCAGGCCCTCCCTTTAATTTTTCCATTACAGTATGGACAGTATAAATTTATAGTAAACGAATAATTGCGCTGCAAATATTAAAAACAAAGATGCAACCTTTCGCAATGAGTTTCTTTTATTACAATAAACGCGAGCTTTCGGGCTGGAGCCGCCCTTTTACAGGCAAAAATGAGTTTAAAAAAACAGGCAAAAAATCATTTTAGCCATTTTTGCCTGTAAAAGGGCGGCTCCAGCCCGAAAGCTCGCGTTTATTGTAATAAAAGAAACTCATTGCGAAAGGTTGCATCTTTGTTTTTAACAGTATAAATTGTTTTATTTTCAAAAGAATCATACGCGTCTATAATAGTTTCGAATTTACATAACTGTGTTTCTTATACAAATATATGTTTTAAATAAAAATGTAAATATTGGATCAGAAAATAATTTACTTACCAATATTTAAATTGGCTGAACGCCAACCTTTTTCAATGTATAAAATTGTATTTATGTAAACAACAAACTCAGCGCCATATAGCATCGATAAAATTAAGTTGAAAATATTTTTTGGGGCCTAAATTCAATATAAATATATATATAAATAAATATAATATTTGATTTCTAATAATAGTATAAATATATAATATGATATATATCCGTTTTATGACTTATTAAGAGAATACATTAAACTTTAATACATATATATTTATATATATATTTATCTATAGTTTAAAAGACAAATATATTATAAATAAATAAACTTCACTATTTATATTCCTAGTAAAGGCAATTTGGAAAAGTAAAAACGAAATCAATATTCCAGAGTAAAAAAAAATAATAGATACCTTTAGAAATGAGAATATCATTTATTTATAAATCTGAAAACATAAATAAAAGTTTGAAGAAAAATTCTTCTGTCATCTTATTGAAAAAAATATTTTCATTTAAAATATGAGAATCCCCGAAACCATATTCCAAATCGCTTATACCAGTTTAGGGATCTGTTTGAAATAGTGGGTAGACATGGTGAATAATGTGGCCAACGTCAAAATTCTATGAAAATACAGAATTTTTAAAAATAAACATCGAGCAACCCTGCCTTTCTTTATACCTCCACATTATTTCTATATCAGAAGACCTTTTCTCAAATATTTATATCAAACACCACTTAGATTTTTTTTTTTTGAAATATAGCAATAAATATTGTAAATATCAATATTTATAAAATAAACATGTTTATTTTTGTTTTTATTTTATTTATTTTAAAATAATTATAAATTTATTTATAACGAAAATTATATTTTAGATTTTTATCTTGGCGATTTTTAATTTCGAATAAATCTAAATTTATTTTAAGGGAATAATATGAAAAAATTGAAAAAAAAAATTGAAGAAAATTTAATATTTAACGATAGTATATATATATATTTTTAAAATAATTTATTAATTGTTATAATTTGGTTAGGAAAATATAAAATATTAATTAATTTTCACACAAATTTAAAACATTAGTTTGCAGAAATATAAACAATTTAAGTAAACATATAAATAATATATGTAAATATATATTTTTATTTAAATTTTAAATGATGAAACTTTATGTTTTGTCTGAAATCTTTTAGATCGTGATTGATACCTTTTGACTTTTTTACATACTGTATAATAAAAAATATTATACTTATTATAACATTTCATTCAAATGATTATACCTTCATCAAAAATAAGGTTTTATTAACCATAATACCATTCATCTTATTCTAAAAATAACAGCATATTTTTATATAGAGAATTATTATCTCTCTTTTAAATTCATATTTATTCTGTATTTAACCATATATAATCTTATATGGACATTGTAATAAAGTAGATTCAATCTCAATCTCTCTCTCTCTATGTGATAAAATATATAATTATTTTTTGATTATAATACCTTGATAAAGGTTGGCGTTCAGCCAACTGAAATATTGGTAAAATAAATGATATTTTGATCCAATATATGCCTTTTTAATTAATTATTATATAATTATTTAAAAAGATAAATAGGTACAAAAAAAAACAAAAAAAAAACAAAGGTTTTTAATTATTATTGTATAAAGATAATTTAGAGATTTTACATAGAGTATCACCCAGTTGAAATAGCAGTATATCAGCTCGAAAGCTTGCAAATTTAAAATTAAAAAAAAAACTTTTACCTGATATTCATTTTTACTCTTTCAAAAAGAAAATTGTCTTCAAAATGTTTAGAAATAAATATATTAAAAAATAAAAATTAATTTTATTTAGTTTTATTTTTATTTTTTTACAAATGTGAAAAATATATTTATTGTATTATTCAATTGAAAATTTTGAAGTAACAAGTGAAAATATGAAGGTAAGTTAATATTTGGCAGATAAAATATATATATTTGAAAACCTTTTTTTATATATTTAAAAACTGTGTTCTATTTTTTAACCACTTCTATATATTGAGAATATACGTGCATGGTGAATGATACGTGCTGGTTGAACGATATCTTGAGACTTCAAATTAAATTTAATAAATTCGTAAATTGTTTCTCAAATATTGTAATGTATATTTATCTCAATATCATAAATATTTAAAATATGTAAATAATTATTAAGTTGTAAATATGTAAATAATTATTATGTAAAAATATGTAAATAATTATTAAGTTGTTAATGTAATACTCCTGTTGAAGGACTGACAAGTCCGAAAGCTTGAAAGTAAAAGTTTCACAAGTAAATCAGCCCTGGAAGCTTTATTTATTTTATTATATAAATCTTTAGATGATAAAAAGCATATGATGGATTGAATAAAATATTTATTTACCAATATTTCGGTTGGCTGAATGCCAACCTTTGTCAATCTTAGTTTATACAAAAATGTAATGCCTTGACAAAGGTTAGCGTTAAGCCAACCGATATATTGGTAAATAAATCTTTTATTCGATCCAATATATGCTTTTATATTATTTAAATATTTTTAAAAACTATTTTGCGGCGCATTTTATACATAATACAATTGAAACAAATAAACAAATAAGATAGATCAAAATATAATTAGAAATTATTATTTATATTAAAATAAACAGTTAATAATTGTAAAAAATTACTGTTAAATAATGATTTTTTTATTAATCATATATAAAGAGTATTAAATATAATTTATTTGAAATATTAATCCTACCGTTAAAATTTAAAATAGAAAGTCATTAAAAACAATTCCAAATTTTTTCAATTATAATTATAAAATATGTTCGTCATTTTTTAAAAATTAAAACTTTCTTATAAATATTATATGAGAGATATAAATGAGATCTTTATATAATTTAATTTTAGAATAAAAATATAAAAAATATATATGGACATTTTTATATAAAATTCAATAAAATATATATATTATATTACATATATAAATAGATTTAATTAATATATATATTAAATGAGTATGTAAATAGTTTAATGTTCAACTTTATTTATTCCATCATATATGTAGCTTTATAGGATTGACGAAAATAATATATTCATTTATATATTAGATATATTCAACATTAAATTTTCTCTATCTTTTTGTGTGGTGTATATAATTTTAATAAAATTTTATATATTCTAGAATTATTAATTTAAAAAATCTAAAAACTAATACAAATTAATTAAGTTAAAAGGTGAAATAATCCAATAAAATAAATATTCTAACTTTATTATATTAAATATTTATTTAAAGAAATATTTTGTTTTGATTATATTAATGTACAAAGTTTGTTGTATGACTAAAAATCTATAAGTTAAAGCTTTGTGTGTATTATTGTATATTAAAGAAATAATTTATAAAATTCTAGCATTCATTAAATATAATTAAATTCTAAAAATAAATTTAAACGTCAATTATTTATTGTTTTTTTTTTCGTCTGATATTAAAATGTTCGTTTGGTCTTAAAAATTCGTCTACTTTAATAATAAATATTTGTTTTAAATGTTCTATCTGTGTTTTTTTTTTATATAATGTTTACTTGGTTTGAAAAATATTCCAACTGGTTTTTAAATATTCGTTTGGTTAAAATGTTAGTTTGGTTTTTAAAAGTTCGTCTGATTTTTAAAAATTCCGTCTGATTTTTAAAATGTTCGTTTCATATAAAAATATTCTTCTGGTTTAAAAATAATGTGTTCCATCTGCTTTCAAAATATTCCTTTTAGATTAAAACGTTCGCTTGTTTCAAAATATTCGTTTGATTTTAAAACGTTCGTCTGCCCTCCGAAATTCGGTATGATATATAATGAAGAAAATTAATAAAATTGACTCTCCATTGACGTCTAATGAAGATATATTACTTCAGTTACGTAAGCAATTTGGGAATGGAACTTAATGAGTGTTTACTCAGAATAAATTAATTCCTTCACTTTTTAATTAATTCATTCTAGAAATAGCTTGAAACATTATCAAATGGAATCGTTCTCTCTGTATATCAACAAATTTGTGTGTATATATACCTTCACAAATTAATTATATATATAATTAATTGTATATATATATAACCTTGTTTGTGAAATTAGTTATTCATTCATTTTCCTAATTTATCAGATTCTCATTTTTTAAAAATTTTGTATCTAATAGAAAATATGTAAGCATTATAAGTATGCAAATTAGAAGATTCGTTATATATTCATTAAATTTGCATAGCACGGGTTTCAGAACAGTATCTTCACAACGTATCACTTCATAAACAGAATAAAGAATACCACATAAGCTGCGTGAGAAAGATATTAATGTACTTAGAGGGGGAACCTCTCCCTTTAATTATGCATCGAATGCATTATGTTATCACCTTAGTTAAAACCTTTACTAGTGATGATAATGCGCCAGAACACCAGTTTGGTAAATTAAGACAAAAAGCCAACAACCTGTATACCTTGGTTTCAATCTATGGCCCTCATCAGTACAGGGACGGCTTCGATTCCATAACATCCTACAAGAGGGGTTATGGAATCGGTCAAATTTACCAAACAGGTGTTTAAACTGGTGAAGTGGCAAGGAACCGATATTCAGTCAAGAAAAGAACATAAAGTTGCGGGAGGAAGATATTCATTTACCAAAAAGAGCACCTCTCCCTTCAATTATACATCACAACGAGATATGTTATTAAGTTGAATTTTCTTGATATACACCCATACCTCGCTTTGCGTCGGGGTTACGTTCCAAAAAAAAAAAACACGACGCAAATTGAAACGACGCAAAGTGAAAATATGTGAAGGCGCAATCAAAAACAAAGGTGTTGCCATATTTTAGGGAAAAAATTCAAAAAAAAAAAAATTTAAAGACTCGAATCCAAAACAACGCAACTTCGAAAATCTAACGACGCACAGTGAAAATCAGTGAAAATTAAGCAGAGACGCAACTTCGAAAAAAACGCAAAACGAAACGACGCAAAGCGAGGTATTGGTGTATATATATTACCATCACATATGCGTCGCATTACATATTGCTCTAGTATAAAATATGTAGTTAAACCACGACATAGAATGACATTTAAACTCTAACCCAATAAACCAGAGAGAGTGTGTATGTATTGTATGTATAAAAAGTTCTTACAAACCGATATATTACATGGGGCGGCTTACAGTACTAAATCCAGTATGCAATTGTGTCAGCGCCCTCTGGGGGCGTTCAAGGTAATTAGGCAAGTGCGGCTTATCAGAGCACTTAGACTCACATCAAAATGTGATTAAGTCGTCCATTTCATTGAATTTTTACTCGGTGGTGCTAATTGCTTTAGTAACAACACCGTCAAAACTTATATTTGTTTGTTTTTTATATATTCGCCCCTTCCTTCACCCGTTGTTTTAATCTTTCCTTGTTATATATTGTAAGTTTTACCTTTTTAATTTAACCTTCATTTACATAACACCTTTTATATTTTGTCTTTATATAGCGACTTCTAGTGGAAATATAATATCATTTTTGATGGTGATATGTAAATAGAATGATAACGGTGTATATGCAAATATCCGGTTGTGCAAATTTATTACATTCCGAAAACGTGATTCACACTCAATATTAGTGATAGATAAGTTTTTACCCATATATATTTATTTGCGGTCACAAACGAAATTTAACAATCTATTTAACTATTGGCTTGGTTGATTTTTGGCTTTCATCTGTATTCGAAATTGATATCTTTCGTTTTTTAAATATAATTCTATATAGATGTTATAATAAAAATATTTCATATTTAATATATGTATATGTGAACAAATAATAGAAGAAATTAATAAAAAGACCAGGTGTTGATATTAAAAATAAAGAAGGCATATCTTGACCAGGAGTACATGGGCTTTTTAAATGGCAGAGCGCCATCTAGTGGAACAGAAATCAACCAAACGTTGATTCAGCCTATTCCCTGATAAATGACAAAGATACATATGATGCAAATATATATTGAAACATATGGCAATATGTAAATAAGAGAAAGATCGTCAACATGGCATTCACACGTTTCAATCAAATTGTAATGGTAAACCTCACTTTAAACAAATCACATAAAAATTAACATGCAAATTACTACACTCGACAAAAAAACAGTATTTAATTGCATAGAGGGAGCGCGCTGTAGACTCAATCTAACCTAATCAATAACTTGGAGCAATCAGGTTTAGTTAGGTTAGTGCTGTTAATTGCGACGATGGAATTACATTACAAACAAGGCTAAAAAATCAAGCTAGTTAAAAAAAAGGCCTAATTCCAAACTGACTAAAAACCTCATTTATTGATCAACACATAATTAGCGACTGATTCGTCTACAGTGCCCTAAAAATAATAAAAATTAACTTTAACAAATTCAATTTGATTTTTTTTAAACTTTTTTTTTTGTATTGGTAGAGAAGCGGCTTTTTTTTGTTGTCTCGTTCATTCTCAAATTGTATCATTTTTTGTTTCAACCAACTATTTAAATCTATATTACCTCGAGTTATATGTAACAGTGTATATCACGTATAGATATAAAATGAAAGGATTTAAAAGCACGAATGTTTCTTTTATACATAATACAAACTTCTACTGCCCTTACTGCGATGAAATATTATGTTGGGAGGGCTTGACTCATCAGTGGTGAACCCTCCCAGCGGTTCCCCAATATTACGTATAGAGCGATTCTAATTACATATTCTCATGTGTATATGCAAATTTGTTGAAATTCGAATACGTTATGGATTGATATTTTGATTTTACCCTTTATTCACATTAATATTCCCTAGAGATTAAAACCAATTTATATAAATATTATTTATATTTTTTAAACTTATAGAAGCGCGTTCATACATATTTATAATTTTATATAAACCATTCACAAGAAAATCCCTGAAACCCCATCAGCTATATATTTCAAACAGCTAAATAATAACAATAATTGTAGTGGTATAGTTGATTAAACTGGCGAAACCGCTGGGTGGGTTGACCATTGATGAGCTAGGCTCTTACAAAATTTGTCCCGCCGAAGTAAATAGAGTAGGAAATAACTTCATTTGTTATATAGAAAGAAACAATTTAGCGCAATAAAAGGTTCATACATTTAAATAAAGAAGAATCGCTCTAACTCTATTATTTATATATAAAGATATTTAAATATCAATATTAAATTTACATAGTGTAAAACTTTGCTTCGATCACAAATGGACTTGGAGTACTTCCTCTATGTGTACTAGAGAACATTGTAATAATTATGGAGGACAAAATAATTGGAAGATATATTCCTCTTATATAAATGATGAGGTTTGAACAAATTAATGATATCATTTAAAAACTATTGACATTTTACTTCAAAGAATAGAGAAATGGAACAGTCTTTGATTCAACATAGTGAGGTAATATGTAAATTATAAAACCATCACTTGATAGGTAAATAAATAGTTCATAGATATATCATAACAAGTTCTACAAAAATATATATAACTTAATAAAACAAAAGCGCCAACAGCGAGAAACGCGTTCGTGGATGGCTTTTCTTGATTTATCAAGAAATTGGGTTGGCCAAATATCAGGGAACAGGCTAAATCAATGTTTAGTTGATTTCTGTTCCACTAGATGGCGCCCTGTCATCTAAAAAGCACATGTGCTCCTGGTCAGGATATGCCTTTTTTATTTTTAATATCAACACCTGACCCACTTATCTTTTATTTTTCTATTGTTTTTCATATATATATATTTTTTAATTATTATTTTTTCAATTATTTTTACATATAAAATAATGTATCGGGAGGATAATATTCATGTACCAAAAGAGGCACCTCTCCCTTTAAAGAAAACACATAGCATTACATTTATCATCCCAATATACAAAACCTCACTAGTTGTGATAAGGAATTAACCCCAACACCGTTTTTGTACAATAACTACACTCATGGACAAAACTGAAGGAAGCTGTACCTTTTAGCATGTATATCGGGATTCAGACGATAAATCTGAAAGATATTACAGTGATCTTTATTGAAGACACACGAGATAACCAAGTATATGAATAAAAGTGGTTCGATCTCCTAAAAAAAAAAAAAAAAAAAGACGACCAGCGATATCAAAGACTTTCCACTTTCTCAAGTTTTGTCCATGAGTGTAATGTGGGGTTACTGTGTTATACACTACATGGTTATCCATGTAGTATTCTTATAACCTAAATATAAACTATTATTTTGAAAATAGAGCAATCCATAAATAAATCTTTAATTAAAAAGACATATATTGGATCAAAATATAATTTATTTTACCAATATTTCAGTTGGCTGAACGCCAACCTTTATAAAGGTGTTATAACATTTTAAAGTGTTTAGTGTTTAAAGTTTAAACACTTTAAAATGTTATAACACCTTGATAAAGGTTGGCGTTCAGCCAACTGAAATATTGGTAAAATAAATGATATTTTGATCCAATAAATGTATTTTTAATTAAATAAACTATTATAAAGAGATCAAAACAACCTTTAAAAATAAATTTGTTTATTAACAAAGCTGCGAGTTTCGATCTCTCGATCTTCAACAGGCAGAATTAAATCTAACAATGACCATTATTTGAAGACACACGAGATAAACAAGTGTGAACAAAATTGACTCTGTCTCTTTCAAACATATATAATAAAAGACAACGGGCGATATCAAAGACTTTCTACTTCATTAAGGTTTGTCCATGAAGTGTATATATAGATGGAAAGTTACATATATTCCCGATGGAGATATTTAAGAAAATTATGGGCATAACATTTTGAAGACATCAGAAAGAGATAACATTACCACTTATGTTAGGAATACGTTTCTTTTTTATTAAAAAAATTAGCGATCCTTCGAAGACAAATATTCTTCAATCACTTTATAACATTAAAATATACATAGTCGTTCCTTTTTCAGCGTTATAAAACTTACAGTCGAAGAGAATGTTTCCGATAGATGGTGCGAGCCATCATCAAATTTCAGTAGCTCGATCAGGAAATATTTTTTTCTCAATTTATCCACTTGATCCAAGTAAAATTTCACCTTTGGACTATTCCTCATATTTACATACAAGTTTGGAAATATATATATATAATAGAAAAATGAGAAATATCAATATAAATAATAGAAGCCTTCGAGAAAAATAAACTCATCCTCGGAAGGTGTTTTGTTTATTATTTATATGTATTACAGAGGATTTTACTTTTCTGGAAATGTCAATATGCAACTAGAGATATAATGTCAAAAGAAAATCGAAGATGGTCGTTTGTAAAGGAGAAAGAAATAGAAAGGAGAAAAAAAAGCGTCTGCCCACAAATAAATTAGAAAACTCGTTGGCGCTGATCAACTTTACACCTCTTCCACTTTCTGAGAGAAAAAAAATAAAATTCCCGCCAAAAATAATATCGTTTGGTGTCGATTTATTTACTTTGCGCGCGTCCATGCTGGAAATAGACTCCTTCACCCCATATTTGATCACATTACCCCTCTTCAGGAATTCTAAATTATTTATGTAAATATTTTCAAAAATAAATAAAAGTTTTTTTTTTCATCTTTTTTCTTATTAAATTATATCTATTCGCTGAGATGTATATTTAAAGTATTTAGAAAGGTCAAGAGAAGTGCTGTCGTCTGTTTAGAAATTGATGGAAGTTGTGTGCTGCATGGTAGATATGCATATAGGTTAAAATAAGATAATAGATTTAAAAAGTAAATAAATAACAGTTTTTTTAAATATAAATTAAATAAAATGGATACTATATGTATGTTATTAAAAATATTTCAAGCTATATTTGACGTGTATGTTTATTTAAAAAATAAAAATCTGCTGATTTCAATGCAAATTTGAAATAATGGCTCATCAGTGGTGAAGTCTCCCATTATTCTATCATTGCAGTAAGGGTAGTAGAATTTTTGGACATATAACTCAATTTAATATTTTATGGTTTATATATATGTCATAATATATACTCTTCCAGGAATAATAAAGCCAACCTACAGACAGCCCAGAGAGAGACGGTCCGGTCACTTGAGACACCAGCGACATTCAAAGGGGCGACCACTGGGGTCCGTCAGTTAACACCTTGGGACTTTTAGGACAGTTGGGGGATTGTGTGCGACACGAACGGACGCCCGGCTCTCTCCCTCTCTCTCTCTGGTTGCCTGGGTTTCTCTTCCAAATTGTGGTTTGATCATTTCTCTTCCCACTTTATTATATTACCTCATATATATATATTAAAAACCAATGATTCACATGTAAACATGTGGTGCACTTACAGTAAAAGCGGTCGCCTACTTCTACCCACCATGATTATCATGGTCTGTACCACATGTAGGAGCATTTTAGATGGCAGAGCGCCATAAAGCGGAACAAAATCAACTAAACATTGATTTGGGTTTGAACGCGTTTCGGGCTGTTGGCCCTCGTCATCGGGGTGCAAGCTGTACCACAACGACCTGTTTTTGGTCGTTGAGGCTTCTTGAAAAATCAAGGATTTCACCTTTCTTCTATTTATTTTCACATATACACTTATAGACAAACCTTAAGGAGTTGTACCTTTTAACATGTATATCGGAATTCAGAAAATAACTCTGAAAGATATTTGATACACAGTGACCTTTATTGAATACATAAGAGATAACTAAGTGTGAACTGAATTGACTCTGTCTCCTTCGAAAAAACAGACGACCGGCGATATTAAAGACTTACCACATCCTTAAAATTTGTGAATAATTTGTACAGAGTAGTTGGAAGATAGTGTTGGGTTAAGCAGTCATGGAGGGGATTAAAGGACGCTCTGAGAGGCAGGAGTTTCTGAGGGAGATCACCACAACTTTGGAGCAACAGAGCGGACCTATCGTTCGTCTGCTTCAGTCGTCTGCCCAAGCTGACCACGTCTCACCAAACCTCTGGTCAAACTTTCCCTTCCAACTCCATCGTCCGACTGCCTCATGGTCCCTTCTTGTTCGGCCAGATTTGCATATTTGTCCGAGGGGTCTCGTTAGAGACAAGATTTCAACTTGTTAGGCCTAACGTGAATGTCTAGCTTCCCCCTCAACAATCGTTTGTAATTTTATTAGACACTCAACAAACTATCCTATTGGGGAGAGCCAGTTAGAATTCAAAATTTACAATATTATACATATATATTTAGCACGTTATCAGACTAATTTGCATAATACAGGGTTAAAACTAATTTTCCCTCAAGATCTACCCTATATTTTTTTCTAGTTTATATTTGTGTAGAAACGTTTTCAAAACAAAAGGAATATGTAAATATGTTCCACTAGGTGGCCAATTTGTATAACGTGAGGTTGAAAAACTAATATAAAAACTAATAACTACTTCAAAAATCAATTAAAATCAAATTTTAGTTAATATTTATACTTATAGATGGCGCATGCCATCAGCAATATTCATTTTCCCAATTAGGAGATGCCATTTTCTTGATTTAACTACCTGATTAGGTATAATATTTCTTTTTTTTTCCATTTTTAGTCATATAACTCAATTTAATATTTTATTGATTATACTTCATTTGTGATTAAAAAAAACAGAGAGAGAGAGAGAGAGAGCGTATATAAATGTATGTAATAGATTTATAGTTTTTAAAGAGTGCAAAGGTAACAAACATATATATATATATACAATAGAAAACTAGTGATAAAAAAAGCGAAGCAGACGATGAAATAATACCCGGCAGAAGAAAAGTGTCAACAGCCGCTTTAATAATCCCTGCCAGACGAATGCTTTTTAAAGCGCCAAATTGGAAATTCCAAAAGAATCCTACGGCCGCCAAAAGCAGGCCATAAATCAAGACTATTGAATTGTTTTAAAATGAAAATTCAAAGTAGTGAAGTTTGGAAAATATATTTTGTGTTCTTTTTCTTTTGCCTCCTTACTTCCCCATAAAGTATAAAAGTTCGTTTTTTAAAAATAACATTTATTTCTAATATTATATCAACATTATATAGCCCGATATGATATATATTTGATATTATACTATAATATTTATATGTATATATGTCACATATGCAATATATATATATGTGGTACATTTATTTTTTTATGCATTTTTGTACAATTTGAAAATCTATATTTTTATCTCTCGCGTCAATTATTATGGATAAACACATTCCTTTTTTTTTTTTTAAAGAAAGATTTTAATTAAGTTAGCTTTTCACAAATTTGGAGACAATAATGGCAATAAGTGCAAAAAGAAACAACAAAAATAATTGAATTAAAGGCTAAAGAACAAGCCAATTACTTGTGATTAGAATTATATTTTTGTTGGAACATATTTGACTTGAGAGTTGCATAGTTTCCACGTCTATAGAAATCGATAAAAATATCATTATTTATTATAGAATGGTATTCTATAAAGGTTGTTATGAGATGAAAGCCGACACAGAACTGATGAAGATCATAACCTGAAACCATCGTACACATTTTTCAAATTATTTATTTCAAACAGAAAATAGAATCTAAAATCAATCTACAAAAATATTGAATTTTACATTCGTATCTTTTCTATATATGCAAATTTCCTCGATTGGATAAATATGGTTGTTGGTTTTTATCTGAATTTGTTAAAAAATGGTATTGTGGCTTATTCTTTAGTTTGATGTCTTTTTAAAAGGGAGAGGTAGACCTATGCCATTATATTGACATATATTGAGATAAAATCATCAAATGAAATTAATATTATTACATATTTACCAAAAGAGGCAATCTTTAAAAAGGAATTAAAACAGTACGGTACGGTGGTTATAAAGGCATAACACCAGTTTTAATAAATTCAGATAGAAAAGTTAAAAATAAAAACAATATTCAAACTATAAAGAAGTAAAACACTTATCGGATATTATCAATCTTGACTAATTCCATCTGGAACACAGCGAATTTCTAACTCAGAGATATGTCGAACTCTATCAATGATATTAATTTCTATAACTTTAATTACAACTTGTTGGAAATATGGTTTAAATTTCGATAATGGGGGGAATTTAATCTTTTAATGAACTTTCTTCTTCTCAATCCTATTAATATCTTAAATACTTTACCGATAATTACTATTGACCCGGGACGTAGCCCTATATGCAAATATATTTATCCCATATGTATATATATCCCTACAGTTGTTGTCCTCATCTTATTTATGTCGTATATATATCCCAGAGATAGATTCGTATATGCAAATATATTTATCCAATATGTATATATTCCTTGAGTTGTTGACTTTATGATATATATGCTGTGTATATACAGTATATACCAGAAATAGATTATTTGTATATGCAAATATATTCATCCAATATGTGAATATCTCTACAGTTGTTGCCCTCATCTTATATATGCCATATTTATATACCAGAGATCGATTAGTATATGCAAATATATTTATCCTAGATGTATATATCCCTAGAGTTGTTGCCCTCATGTTATATATTCCGTCAATAATTAGCAGACTATATTTCCTTTTAAACATCATAATATCGGACATAGGTTTTCGAATGGAATTTTAAACAAGCCTCGGAGCTCGTATTTCTGAATTACCACTTGTCCTCATATATAAGCCACGAATGGGTTTAAAGTACTGAAGTAATATACAACCCAATGTTGCATATAGCGCATTTTATATGGCATATAGAGTTTTTATACATATATGCTCTTCTTATATATACTATATGCATATATGTGCTTTATTTAGGTAACAAGTATGCCATAAGAACACACACAGCCATGTAGTATATAAACCAGTAACACCACATTATACTTTGTATTCTTAGCTGAGGAATGGAAGAAAGTATGTAGAGACAAGACAGGATGGGGCTTAGTGAATATAGCTAGTGATTTGCATACTTTACAAATACTAGTTATTGTGATGCCTTATATTATGATGCATTAGCGTTCCATCTTTTATGAAAATTCGAAACTATTATAGACGCGTATATATGATAATCATGCACGTCTATAATAGTGTCAAATTTTCACTAGTTATTGTGTTCAGTTCGTGATATATAATACTTCCCGGATATATTATTAATACCACGCGCCACAACTAATATTACGGACATATTTTGTTTAACACTATAGGTTGGGCAATCATTCAACCACGCTTAACCTGGGCGAAGCGGAGCCATTTGTCTTTATTCAAATATTTATTGACTAAATACAATAAAATATCGCGAAAACGAACAGGTAATATAGCGAAACTTCCTTTAAAACGATCCTAAAAAAATTATACAACTATAACACATTCATATAGCGAACCCCGACTATAGTGAACCATGGCTATAGTGAATCCCGACTATAGTGAACCATGGCTACAGTGAACCATGGCTACAGTGAACCAAAAATTCAGACTCATTTGAATTCTCTATAGCGAGGTTTTACCCCTATATATGATATTAAAATATATTTTACTAAATTGATACCGCAAAAAAAAAAAAAGTTTCTGAATATGCAAATTATATTTTGTAGAGACAAAACTACTATGCATATAACCCAAACAACTCAATTACATATAAACATTTTTATATAACTTTATATATACGTGTATATATATTAAATCCAGGAAATTTTCAATTTAAAATGTTCAATATTTTCCCTGGCAAATTTAATCCCTCCAAAAATCGAACAATATTTGCTCTCACCACCTTCAAATGTAGTAAATAAAAAGTAGTTCCCCCGATATTTAAGGAATATTTTTGTGTTATTCCGCGATTGTAAAAATTCATACTCCAGATAGTACGGGGGTTGTAGGTTGGTGAGACGGGGAATCCATTTCCTGTTAGCACATTATCGCTTCTGTAGGAGATCCCGTTGGTTTTTATTGATTTTAAATGGATCATTGATGTAATTTCCCAACTTCCACTGGGGTGATAAAGGAGCGTTATCCAAGCAGTCGAAAGCTGTTGATATTTTTCCACATTCCATCGAAATATTTTTTTTTTCTATAATTTGTCGCTAGAGTAAACGAAAAGAATAAATGTAGAGTGTTTTAATTTCCTGTACCTCATATATATATATATATTTCCTCTATAGTTTCCGCCGTTGTTATAATCTGAAACGGTTACCAAAATAGTAACATTATTATAATCTGATTATGTTGCATATTAGCATGGTATATGGCAGTATGGATGCCCTAACGGCCGAAACATCATATCATTATTTCACTAAAATGTGTCAAAAAAATGCGACACGGGAAGTATCCTTGAAATAAAAGTAAACGAGCTTATATATATTTACATATACTTATTTATACTAGAAATAAGTAAAGGAAGAAATAGTATATACAATCTCTAGTTACTAGTTATATAAGGTATGTAGAGCATAAGAACAACTGCTATATAAAATTTGCATATAGGACTCTATCGCTGGTGTGTTGTACACTACGTCATCAAATTACATATATGCGATATATACATATATACGTATAAATTACATATATGCGAATAATATATTTATCCTTTACTTCGAATGGAAAAAAAAATAGTCGTGAGTGTTCAAGAAGTAGAGAGTTTGTAATAAGTTGTAAACAAGAACTATAAAAAATGACGCAGAGAAAGAACATAAACAATGTTTTATACTTTCAAGCGCAGTAGGTAAATAGACATGTCCAGGGAACCAGTGGAATTTCGTCCTTCCCTTTCATGGGGCGGAGCTTCTCCCGGAGACGAAACGCCTTTTTTTTATTATCTACCAATCAAATTCTGCATCCATTCCGGTAAACAACTAAATAACATATTAGCACTCCAAAATTTGATTTGCATAATAAACTTATAAATTGAAAGCTATATTTCAAAGCTATAAATCCCATGATACCTAATTAGTCGTATATTTTACCTTCAGAAAGATAGTTCTCATAAATATATGTGCATATTTGCAGTTAAAACTAAATTTTTAAAAAAGTTAATCCACAACTTGTAATTGGTTTAAAGTCAAATTTCTCTAGTGAGGATTTTCTAATACACCTTTTTAAATTAAATTCCAAACGAAATGGAAAAAAAACTGGGGGAAACAAAAAATAATACGAATTTTTATTTTTTTTCCAACTCTCTATTTAGCATTTTTATAAATGTCTTGTGCCTATATTGAAATCTGTGTACCAGATTACGGCCCAAGAAGTTTTAAAGTTGAGAAAGGGATTTGAAAGAGAAAAAATAATTGTTGTTAAAGTTGCATAGAGATGTGGAAATACATTTTTACACACTGCTAATTAAATTTGGAAGTGTTATTGAAATGTACCTTTAAAATGTCACTTTTAAATTGGAAGGTTTAAAATGTTCGTTCTCCTTTTTTTAAAACTTTTTTTTTTTACTTTTTCAATCGATGCATTTTGTTTATGCTTATTATGGAAAGGAAGATATGAGTTTTATTATTTAGTAAAGAGAAATTTCTCTCTATTTTGATTGCTTACCGTTTATTCTTTTTGCAAGAAACTAACTTCGAATAAAAAGCTTTCGAAACCTTACCTAAATTTTATCAAAAAAGGAAGAAATGTTATTCATAAAATTATTTATAGGATCAATTTTTAAACCAGATTTTAATAAATATATAAATATATTAATTAAAATAGGAGCATATTTTGGATCAAAATATTTATTAAATATCATTATTTCGACGAGGCTGTTCGCCTATCTTCTTCTCGGAAAAATTCAAAAACCTTGTAAGCTTATTATCCGCGTGATGCGCGCACGAGAAGTGTTGTTTTCTATAACATATGTTGGTGTGACCAAACCATTTAATTTGAATTATTGTATCTTCAGGAATAAAATGCTATATATATATTTGACTATTTTTGTTTTAACTGTAGGTATGATTGTGGTATTTCTATCTTTCTATTGATTCTATTTTTATCATCTGTAGATGCCCAGCTCTCCAAAAATAATCTTGAGTGTTTATCCTGTACATTGTTGTATAAAACTATTGTAAAATAAAAGGATTTAAAAAGCACGAATGTTTCTTTTATACATAAAACGAACTTCTACTGTCCTTACTGCGATGAAAAATATATTGGGAGGGCTTGGCTCATCAGTGGTGAACCCTCCCAGCGGTTTCGCCAATTTAATCCACCAGACCGCTTCTCAGAGCTCTAATACTGTTTTGGATCATTCTGCTTTTATATGCTACACTGAAGGAAGTTCGTTTTATGTATAAAAGAAACATTCGCGCTTTTAAATCCTTTTATTTTATATGTATAGATGGCGCGTTATTGCTTTGTGATAAAACTATTGTATTGTCTAAATCTGGCGGATTAATTTAGCGAAACCGCTGAGAGGGTTCACCACTGATGAGACATGCTCTTCCTCATTTAATTTTTATTTTTTGCAGAATAATGTCTGCAGAAATAGGTTTTAAATATATGTATGGTAAAAGAAGTATAGCTAAAAATTAATTTATATTTTCCTTTAATATTACATGCTATTATTACAGAAATATCAAATAATAATAATAATAATAGACACACATATATTCTAAAAGTAGATATATCATATGTAGACAATATATATGCTATATATGCAAATATATGCTACTATTATATTATTGCTTATATATACTACTATTTTAACATTCTTAAAAAAAGTAATGGAATATATTCAAGATAAATCCTTATAACATCAAAACATAATTAAATACATAACGGCTATGTTATATAGGGGGGTATATGTAAATGGGTAGTTTACTTTATCCAGTGAAATATCGAGAGTCAGTAAAAAAAAAAAACACTTTGGAATCGATAGGTAAAAAAAAAAAAAGAAATTGACGGAGGGAATTGATTTGTTAATGTACCGCTGGACAATGGTATTTTTTACAGCTGGGTAAATGTTTTATTCTGGCTAAATATCGAATTCTCTTCCAGACCTATCCATCATTGATACCTACTCTATAATAATCATTTATCTATTGAAACTAATAGAAATATAAATATTTATATAGATATATATGTCATATACAATTTTTAGAAAAATATCGATGATTACGAATTAACGAAATTACGAATTCAATATGCAACACTACGAATATATATTACATAAATATGTTTTACATATCTACTGGTACTTAGTTAATAGTATATGTAAATAGTTTTATAATGGGGGACGTCTAAATAAATCTTTTATTCTTTATTTCTCTATATTGTACGGTGCTAAAGCTTAGTGTGTAATTTTACTACTTTCTATTGATAGATGGCTCTATGTGCAGTTCTCTTCTAAACCTATGAAAATATGCAATTTTTATACTCTAATATTCTCAAGACTAGTCGTATAGAAATCGGCTTCGCCTGGGCCTTTTCCATCAATGTTTAACCAACCATTTTTTCAAACAAACGTATTATTTTTATTTTTATTATATTGTGGTGTAGTGAAACTATCAATAGTAATGATAAGATTATAATTAATATTGTCATTAGTGTCATTATTTTATATATCCTTAATATGCAAATTAATTGTTATTGAACTAATTTACATAGGCTTGGAATAGTATGTAATTTATATATTTTAAGGTACTTCACAAGACACTATGTACATATGTTCTTCTAGGAATTTGGAAATATATATGTATATTCACACACACACAATTGAATTACGTCGAGTGAATATTTAGCCAAAAAATCAAAAGATAGTTAGGTAATAGTTAAAGTATAATAATTATGATAATCTTAGCACTTTCTCTTGTTGAGATTTTAAAAAAGCGTTAGAATTTTATCTGTATTTTCAACAACGGAGGGTACAATGATGGTTAGAATGATTTAAAATGTAAATGTAGGTATTAAGAGATTCCAGCTATGTAATGCTGCTCCACTTATTTACACATTTCCACACAGGCACGCCGTCCCGCGCCGGATCAATTTCTAAACGAGAAATTACGGCGAGCCAGCAGAGGTGGCTTTAATTTCCCGCCGCTAGCTCCCTCTACCTGGGGATATATGCAGTTAAGATAGCTAGCTAGCTATGCAAATTAACGTCATATTTACAAACCTCTTTATATAAATTTGTGCATCATGGTTTTGATGAGCCTGCTTCTATTCGTTAATAAAAAAATATGTATTGTCATTTTAAAAATTGAAAATATGAATATGATTATTTTTCCACTGAGATTTTTGGACAGATTATGTTTTATATTATAATATTTGACACTCCACTGTCACTTTGAATGTTTAAAAGAGAAGAATGAACTTTGGAGAAATCACCGACAAGAAAAACTAGAAATTAGATAAATATCCGTAACTATATATATACATACAAATATATATACATAATTATATACATAAAACTATATATACATACCAATACATACAAAGGTGTTTATTTTATTATTATTTACTAATTATTTACCGATTGAAACTCGTTCGAGAAATGTAGATATATTGAGTGAAGAGGTCATTATAAAAAACATATACTATATAGCTATAGTATATATTATATATGTATGTAAATATGTACTTTAGAATTGGCCTAGACACTTCATCACCTCTTTGTATACCGTGAAGATATCATTAGATACCACTTGTGGATCTCATGGAATAAAGTCCGCCCTAGACTGACGAGGGCCATTAGCCCGAATCGATGGTCTCTAGGTGGACGCTTCTTAGTTTTCCAAAGCTGGTGTTGCGGTTTTGTCACTGAACCGAGGCCGTTAGTTTGTAGAGACGGTCAATAGACAGCGCTTAGTTTTAGTGTCTATATTGAAAGGAGAGGCGACCTTTTTCCATATATTCAAAAGCATTTGAAAAAGACGAACTTCCGTATAAATATCAATAAATGAACCCGTTATTCTGCACAGGATGTGCCGTGTTTATTTTAATTTATATATAAAATTAAGGGGAGAGGTGTCTCTTTTGTCACATTTATATATACCAAAAAAGGTACCTCTCCCTTTAATTGTGTATCAGAACGATGGCACTGTAAATCACCCTAGTAAACCTCTTCTCTAGTGATGATTAAGAATAAGCCACAACACCAGTTTTGGCAAATACAGACAACAGCCAACAACCTGTATACCATGGTTTCGGACTGCGGCCCTCATCAGTACAGGGACGGCTTTGATTACATAACATCCTACAAGAGGAGTTATTAAATCGGTCGAATTTACCACACATGTGCTTGAGCTGGTGAAGTAGCAAGGGCCGATTTATCGTCACTAGTAAAATTTTTCACTAGGGTGATGCACATCGCTCTGATGCACATTTAAAGGGAGAGGTGCCTCTTTTGGTATATGCATATCATTCTCCCGTAATATTATGTTGTATTCTTGCCTGAAAATTAGCCCTTGCTACTTCACCATGTCAAACACCTGTTTGGTAAATTTGACTTATTACATAACTCCACTCGTAGGATGTTATGAAATCAAAGCCGTCCCTGTACTGATGAGGACTATAGCCTAAACCATGGTATACAGGTTGTTGGCTGTTGTCTGAATTTTCCTAAATTGGTGTTGTGGTTCATTCTTTATCATCACTTCCACGTTCAATACTGGAGTGACGAACCAAAACTCATTGTTTTTATCCATTTTATCCATTGAATGCCGCTTAGATGTTGAATCACCAGAGCATCTTCTTTTAACTTGCCCTCTGACTAATCAAATTGTATGTAGATACTTTGAAACATTACCAAATTCTCTTTGTGTATATAATCTATCTTATGAGAACTTTGTTAAGCTTAGAACTATTTGTACAATAATTTACAAAACACTACTAATCCATCGTGTAAATAATTAATCCTATACGAGTATATGATATATGATATGACGAGTATATATATATGATACTCGTATATCTATATAGATAATACCGTAACAGAGTTTTCCATTGTAAAGTCCTGAGCTATCTCCTCCGAAGATTCTGAACTACACATAACAATCTATATACCAAAATTTTCGTTATTTTTTTCTTCGTGTCATAGGCCTGTTTTTATTTTCCTAATGTTAACAGTTATTTTTATTTTTTAATTTAATCTATTTTACAATCGTAGATTTTTTGCATTTATCATCATCAATCATTTGTTTTGAAATTCCGTAGAAATTTGTTTTGAAATAATATATATATCTGATTAATTTGATTATGTAAGTACTTTGTTATAGTTTTTCATTTAAATATATACATTTTTCGATTTGTAGATTGAATTATTACTTTATTCTATAATAATTATCTTTTATAACTGTTTGTTATAGTTTTTCATTTGAATTTAGCTCCATTTTTGTGTCTTATTTCTTCTGTATATTAAAAAAAATATTGAAACTTAGTTTTTCATTTAAATATATACATTTTTCGATTTGTAGATTGAATTATTACTTTATTCTATAATAATTATCTTTTATAACTGTTTGTTATAGTTTTTCATTTGAATTTAGCTCCATTTTTGTGTCTTATTTCTTCTGTATATTGAAAAAAATATTAAAACTTAGAATTAAGCTTTGCTTTTTCATATACATGTTTGTTACACATTTAGCAATATATATACCAAAATATTTTTTTGGATACTTAACTCTTTTAGTGAATTTTTGTCAGGGGGGCTGCAAAAGTGCCTTACTTATTTTGGAATATTTAACTTTTTTGGTGAATTTTTGTCAGGGAAGCTATGGACTGCCATAATCATGCAATATGTTGATGTTCTTCTCATAAAAAAAATATTTGGGTTTAGAATTGGGCTTTGCTTTTTTATATACATATTATTTGCACATTTTTTTTTTCATCAATTGTTTCCTCACATGCTTGGAATTTTCTTTTTATGCCTGTCCTGGCTTTCAGTTTTATAGTTTTCCTCTGCTTGGTTCTTATTTTACCTTTTTTTTTTCAGCGTCTTTTTTGTATTTCTGATTAAATTAATTTGTGGGTTCTTTGTTATAGTTTTTAATTTTACATTTTGCTCAATTTTTTGTGTCTGGTTTTCTTTTTTGCCGTATCTTTCATAATTCTTTTTTGCAGTATCTTTCATAATGTCTTTGCCATCTTTATTTTTCTCAATAAGAGGCTAATTATTTATTTGTATAATCAATTGTTGATTACTTAATTTGTTATATGATAAAACTTATAGTTTTCCTCTGCTTGGTTCTTATTTTACCTTTTTTTTTCAGCGTCTTTTTTGTATTTCTGATTAAATTAATTTGTGGGTTCTTTGTTATAGTTTTTAATTTTACATTTTGCTCAATTTTTTGTGTCTGGTTTTCTTTTTTGCCGTATCTTTCATAATTCTTTTTTGCAGTATCTTTCATAATGTCTTTGCCATCTTTATTTTTCTCAATAAGAGGCTAATTATTTATTTGTATAATCAATTGTTGATTACTTAATTTGTTATATGATAAAATGTTATATGATACATACAATTTTCTACATTTTTGCACTGTGCAATTTAATATGTTGTTTGTATTGAGATCTTTTACATTAAATTTATTTTGACATGTATTTGCTCAACTTGGTTTTTAGTTTAGCTTTTTTTTTTTCAGCGGCTTCTGTATCATGCCTCGCAGAGGCCGTGGAAGACTCGCTTATAGGACTCGCCGCGGGTACAACGCCCCTAATCCTATTTCTCCTGTTCCCACTGAATATATTATTGGGGGCCTCGCTATAGTCTGCCCTTACTGCTCAGCCCTTCATTTCCCTGGCGAAACTGTTGGTAGCTCCTGCTGCCACAAAGGGAAAGTTATTCTTCCTACTTTGTCCTCCTTTCCATATGAAATGATGGAATTGATGACTTCAAACAGTGTGGAGGCTAAGTACTTCCAGACCAACATTCGGAGCTACAACAGCTCTTTGGCATTTGCCTCCATGGGTGCGCAGGTTGATGTCTTTTCTGGACAGGGGCCTTTTTGTTATAGAATCCATGGAAAGATCTATCATTTGACTGGGCCCCTTCATCCTCATGGAAACAGAGCCCCGTCTTATGCCCAACTTTATATTTTGGATTCTGAGGCTGCGAATAATACACGCATTGCAGCATCTAGGCCTTTGGAATGCCATCCTGGTATATTGACTCTTTTGGATTCTGTGCTTAGGCGTGTGAATCCGTATACTTCTGCTTATAGGCAGATGCACCAGGTGGAACTAGCTGAGGAACACCGGGCTCGCATTGAGAACCGGCAAATGTGTCAGGTTCAGATGCTCATCCGGCAAAATCATTGTAGAGATCTTCGCCGATATAATGCCCCAAGTGTAAGTGAAGTTGCGGCCATTTTTGTTGATCAAGATGGCCATGTACCTTCTAACAGAGATATTGCTGTTTTTCCGCATGATTGTGGTTTAGTGCGTATTTCTCCACTTAATCCTAACTGTGACCCAATGACATACCCTCTTTTATTTCCTACCGGTGATCCTGGTTGGGCAATAGGAATCTTACATGAAGAAAACATGCGCACAAGCACTAGAAACCATGTTACCATGCTTCAGTTCTATAGTTATAGGTTGGCCATCAGACCTGGCTTTTCGCCCATTCACTATGGCAGGAGACTATTTCAGCAATATGTTGTTGATGCCTATGTTAAAACAGAGGGCAATCGCCTGAACTATATTCGCCAAAATCAGTCCCTGCTTAGGGTGGAGTTATATCAAGGTCTGATGGATTATATCCATGAGCAGGAACATTCTCGGGGTGTGCGAATAGGCCGTATTTTTATTCTTCCATCTTCCTTTCCTGGGAGTTCCCGGGCCATGCAACAAAACTATCAGGATGCAATGGCCATTGTTAGAAAGTTTGGAAGACCTGACCTATTCGTGACATTTACCTGTAACCCACGTTGGACTGACATTGTTGAAAATCTTCTTCCTAACCAGAATCCTTCTGATAGACCGGATCTGGTGGCTAGAGTTTTCAATCTCAAGTTACAACAATTACTGCACGAGATTGTTAGTCAGCATGTATTGGGAGTGGTCATTGCTCGGGTGCATGTTGTTGAGTTCCAAAAACGCGGTTTACCGCATGCCCACATGCTGTTTATGCTTAGAGAAGAAGACAAGCCTAGAGACAGGGATGCCATTGACAGATTGGTTTGTGCAGAAATTCCTAGCCCTACTATGCAGGTTCAGCTGTATGACATGGTTCGTAAACATATGATCCATGGTCCTTGTGGAAACTTCAATCTTCACTCACCATGCATGTCTGATGGCAAGTGTACTAAAGACTTCCCTAAATCATTCCTGCAGCTGACTGAGGCTAACAATAATGGCTATCCTCGCTACAGACGTCGAGATGACGGCCAGACATTAGTTGTGGGCACTCACGAGGTGGATAACCGCTGGGTTGTTCCCTATAACCCCTATCTGCTGGTTAGGTTCAATGCTCACATTAATGTGGAGGTCTGTGCCTCTGTGAAAAGTGTCAAATATCTTTTCAAGTATGTATATAAGGGACACGACAGGGCTGAGGTGGAAGTGTCTGTTGGAGAATTAGATATGGAAAGCAGGGCACATGATGAAATCAAAAACTTTCTTGACGCTCGGTATGTAAGTGCTCCTGAGGCAATGTGGCGAATGTTTGAATATCGCTTGCATGCTCACTCGCATACCATATGTCGCTTAGCTGTTCATCTACCTAATTTTCAATCTGTCTATTTTGTTGAAGGTAGTGAAGAACAGGCTCTTGAAAATGCCTCACGCAGACGCACAACTCTGACTGCCTGGTTTCAGCTCAATTGTGTTAATGTATCCGCAAGATCACTTTTATATGGAGACATACCTTCCGCTTATGTTTTCAGGCAGAATCAATGGAGTGCTAGAGTTCGGGGTGGGGCTTTGTGCATTGGACGTATGTGTTCAGTGAATCCTAAAGATTCTGAGCGTTACCACCTCCGGCTTCTACTATTACATGTTGCAGGTGCTCAGAGTTTTGAAGATTTGCGAACTGTGGATGATATTGTTTGCTCCACTTTTAAAGAGGCTGCCCAGCGCCGTGGATTATTGGCTGATGATTCTGAATGGGATGCATGCTTAGCTGAGGCGGCTTTGTTCCAAATGCCTTGTCAACTGCGGCAGCTCTTTGCGACAATTCTCATCTACAATAATCCTACCGACCCTGTATCACTGTGGACCAAATACAAGGGGTATCTTAGTGAGGACTTTTCTCGTGCAACATCTGACGCAGCTGCTGAACAGATGACTCTCAGAGAGCTTGAATTCCAGCTGAGAGAAAATCGCCTCAGTTGCCACCATTATGGACTTCCTGCACCCCTAACCCCACTTCTTGATTCAGGAGAGGATCACCTTGATGTTAATGCAGAGCTGCAAATTGGGACAGAAATGTATAGGTCCCTTACACCAGATCAAAAGTCAATTGTTGACACAATTGTTGATTCCCTCAATGTAAATCCACGTTGCTTTTTTATTGATGGGCCTGGTGGTACGGGCAAGACTTATGTTTATAACACCCTAATTCATTGTGTTAGAGCCGTTGGAAAAATTGTCATTCCGCTGGCCTCCACTGGAATAGCGGCTACCCTTTTGTCAGGTGGCCAGACTGTCCATTCCAGGTTTAAGCTGCCGATTCCCTTGCTTGAGAATTCTGTAGCTGCGATCTCGGCCAATAGTTCTGAGGCTGAGCTTATTCGTAGATCATCCTTAATTATTTGGGATGAGGCTCCTATGGCCCACTACAGAGCACTTGAAATTGTGGATCGTCTCCTAAAGGACATTATGCATTGTGACCTTGCTTTTGGCGGAAAGGTTGTTGTTCTTGGAGGTGACTTTCGCCAAGTGCTACCTGTGGTACCTCGAGCTTCAAGAGCTGAAATTGTTGCTGCTTGCATTAAGCAAAGCAAGCTATGGCCATTGTTTGTGATCTTGCGCCTTACTCAGAATATGCGAGCAGGTATTGATGCACAGAGCTTCTCTCAATGGTTACTTAAAGTTGGTGATGGTGATCTACCTACAGACCAACAGGGCCTCATTTCTCTTCCAGAAAGCTGTATCTTTCATGGGGTTGACCTGGTGCAGGAAATATTTGGTTCTTCCTATGGTGATATTACCGCCCTTAGCCAGTCTGTGATTTTAACGCCAAAAAACACAGATTCATTAGAGATTAATGAAAAAGTTTTGGATCGCTTACCAAACAGGAGTCAGTGTTTTCTCAGTGTTGACAGTGTCGAGTGTGAGAATGTGGAGGAACAAAATAACTACCCTACTGAATTCCTTAATAGCCTTACTCCCACAGGAATGCCTCCACACCGGTTAAACCTTAAGATTGGTGCTATTGTTATGCTCCTTAGAAATTTGAATCCTAAGCAGGGTCTCTGCAATGGCACACGTATGGTTATCCAGCGCATGCGCTCTCATGTCCTAGAAGCACAAATACTGACAGGGACCAAAGTTGGACAAACTGTATTGGTGCCAAAAATATCTTTGGCTCCTTCAGATACCAACCTTCCCTTCATTCTGAAGAGGCGTCCGTTTCCACTAAGGTTGGCTTTTGCCATGACTATTAATAAGGCTCAAGGCCAAACCTTTGCTAGAGTGGGTCTCTTGCTACATGAGCCCGTGTTTACTCATGGACAGCTCTATGTGGCTTTTTCACGTGTGCGAACTTTGAATAGCATACGGGTAAAGTTGAACCCACGTATTTATAAAACTAGAAATATAGTTTTTAATGAGGTCCTTTAAATGAATTTTTCCTTTTTATGTTGTCTTATCTGCTATATAGTTGTGTTGTATTCAATTTTATTTTCAGATTTGTTTTCTTTTAATTTTTTTTTTTCATTTCAAATAAATGAATGTATGCCTTTTATGTTGTCTAATTTGGTTTATTGTTGTATTTAATTTTCTTTTAAGATTTATTTTCTTTTACTTTTTGTTTCATTTCCAAAAAATTTGTTTAAAGTTTCACCAATGCCTATAAACAAAAGGTATTAAGACCAAATCCAAATAAATAAATAGTGTGTGACGTTTCGGTAACAGCGTTGTTACCATCTTCAGACAAAAGTACTATGGCCTACGGCCATACCACGTTGAAAACACCGGTTCTCGTCCGATCACCGAAGTTAAGCAACGTCGGGCTCGGTCAGTACTTGGGAGGGTGACCACCTGGGAACACCGGGTGCTGTAGGCTCCTTTTTTCCATTCAGTACTTTTGTCTGAAGATGGTAACAACGCTGTTACCGAAACGTCACACACTATTTATATATTTGGATTTGGTCTTATTACCTTTTGTTTATAATCTACAATCCAAATTGTGCCTCATCAACCAATGCCTATAGTTTCTCACACCTCCCATGCTTACCCCTCTGTAACTGGCCTGTGGTGCAGTGGACATTGTTGGGAGGTACAGTAAACTCTCTACACGATTGTATCAAGTCTTGTTCTGGTAGACTTGATGCTGTAACCAGGAGGGACACTCCCTCTTTAAAAATCCTGAGTTCAACTGACCCAGTTGATGGACCTCAGCAATGGTTCCACTCCAGGGATACGGAGGAGCTGCGTCTGTGCTCATGTTAGAGTCAGAAACAAAGGCTTCCATATTTGGAATGGCCTCAAATCACAGGCAAAGTCAGACTTTCACCAAAGTGTGCCTGGATCATGGTGCCATGATCAACGAAAGCTGCACCCCTATACCCCATTCCATGAGATCATGGAATTCGTGTAATCTTTACACAAGGGGATAAGAAACATCAACAACATAGTTTCTCACCTGAGAGGATTTTTTTGTATTAGTTGTTCACTAATAAAATATTTATAATTAAGTATTTTGATTTTTGGTCTTTATTTACCTATTTTCCCCAGTGCTCTATACATTGATTCAGGATCTATGCAATGTCTCACATATGGTTATCTAGCGCTTCACATGTTTTTAGGCTAAACCCGGGGCGTTGCTGGGTCACTCGGCTAGAAATAATGGCTGTATTTGCTATATAGTTGTGTTGTATTGAATTTTCTTTTAATATTTGTTTTCTTTTTTTTTTTCAATATAATTTTTTAAAGTTTTCACCAATGCCTATAGTTTCTCACCTGAAAGCAATTTTTTGTATTATTTGTTCATTCATAAAATATTTATTATTATTTTGACTTTTGGTCGGTGGAAGGCTGGGTAAACCGTTTGGTTTTCGACCACTAGGACCCGGGTTCGATTCCCGCATTGGGCACTTTTTTCTGTTTAAAAAAAAAAAAAATGCTCCAATGGCCCCCGATTCTTGCAAAAGTCCAACCCCACCAGCGAGTGCAAGTAACCGAACGGGGCTCTGGCATTTGTAAGTGCAAAGTCAAACTGCTTTTCACATGTGTAGACATGTGGTGCGCTTACAGTAAAAGCAGTCGCTAACTACCCACCATGATTATCATGGCCTGTACCACGTGTACTAGGGATAAGCAAAAAAAAAAAAAAACCTATTTTCCCCAGTGCTCTATACATTGATTTAGGATCTTTGCAATGGCACACATATGGTTATCCTGCCCATTCACAGGCCTTTAGGGTAAACCTGGGGCTTTGCCCAGGTCACTCGGCTAGAAATGCAGTTTTTAGTGAGGTCCATTAAATGAATTTATCCCTTTTATGTTATCTTATTTTCTATATTGAAAAGTTAATAAATATGAAAAAAAATTAAAAATGTTTAAGAATATTATTAAAAAAGAATCATAAAGATATTTTAAAGGAGTCCTTTAGGGATGTCTGTTTTTGCACTTATGATTCCAGAGTTACATGGTCCAGTGGGCCGTATGAAAATCGAGTTGTTCATATAATAACATGTTTAAAAAATGATATTTTCTTTTAATGTAATCTATATAGCTTGAAATAAATAAAAATAATGGCTGCTTGAACTCGGTCGCATGTGACATTTTACAGATACATTGGGACAGCTGACATTCCCCCCCAACCCAACCCACTGATAAATAGGCAAGAAGGTATGGGAAAAGATCCCAGTAGACGCGAATTCGCGTTGGTAGCCTACAATTTTATGTTAATTTTTAGAAATCAGGGACATGAATTCGCATCCTTTAGGCTTGACACCCTATAAGTGAGGATATGAATTTGCATTATATGGGTTCAAAATGTTTCGTTGCTCGCATCTATAATACCTTTTTTTTAGTAAAGTTGTAAGTAAACATCAATCGTCGAAATTTGCATTTTAAAATGGTTGAATTATCAGAAGTGGTGAATAATTAATATTGTCGAATTACCGTTTGTTATTTGATAGGCCAGAGATTGGGAAATCAAATCAAGGTCGAATTATCGCAAGGGGTCGAATTATCGGTATTGTCGAATTACTGTTTGTAATTTCATAGGTTCTGGAAATCAAAACATGGTCGAATTAACGAATTTATACTTAGAAAGTATTTTTACTTATCCTTACTTGAAATGCTGCTTCTAGGAAATCTGAATATACCCATTGCGATTTTTAAGCCACCATCTATACTTTTAAAGTCTCTGCAGGCCCTTTGGGTAAACCCTGGGCGTTGCCCGGGTCACTCGGCTAGTGTAAATAATACTGGCACAGCACAATAGTCCTTTGGACTTCGTGCTTTTTGTAACAATAAATAAATCCATTTTTAAAAGAAGAGATTCCTCTCTTTTTGTACTGATATATTTCGAATTCTAATTGAAGTAAACAGTAAGGACAATAGAAAATTGTTTAATTTTGAAAAGAAACATTCGCGTCTAAAAAAATATCAATTTTTTTATATAACAGATGGCGCGCTAATTCATCATATTAAAACAATTCTCTTATTAAAATAATAAAAAATTAAAATAAATACATTTTATTACATACTCTCTGTATATGAGAAAGAGTAGAAAATAATGAAATTTGACCCTAATTTATCAAAATAACGTTATATTTCCCTTCTGACAAATCTTACTTTGAAGAAAAATGAAAATAATTGCATTTGAAAATTCTACGTCTTCCTAAATTTTTAGAACTCCACACGAATTTATTTTTTTATTCAAAAATAAAATGTTTTGTTTGGGTATAGATTAGATCTTTACAAAACCGATTATTTACACATTAAAAAAATATATATTTGTAAAATATATGTTTATCAACAATTTTTTTTATATTAGTTATTATGTAAAATCTGATTATCTCTTTTTTAAATATTGTGATAATTATTGTTATAAAATTATGAAAAAGGCACTAGAATAGTTGATATTTATTCCGATAGATGGCGCAAGCCATCGGCAACTTTCAGTTGCACAATAAGGAGATAACCTTTTTTTTAATTTATGCACTTTATTCCAGTACAATATCACATTTGTACTATTTTTTCATATTGTTATAAAAGTTTGTAAAAAAACAGTTTTTATTCATCATGAATTATTAGATTAAACTGTCGAAACCATTGGGAGGGTTTACCACTGATGAGCCAAGCCCTCCATTATTTTATCATTGCATTAAGAGAAGTAGAAAAGTGTCTTATTAAAAAAAATCATATTAAAACAAAATAATTTAAATATCCTAAGTTTTGATTCAATTTGTAAAATAAAAAGTATTTTTCGAATTTTTGAGCTGAAACCAATATTTATATAAAGTCACCATTAAAAATAAAACCTTCAAAAATAAAGCCTATTATTTTCATGCCATATTTGAAACATTAAATTACATATTATATATACATATTACATTCTTTGAAATTGGATTGAGGAAGAATATTTTCAAAGGAAAATCTCTTTCTCAAAGAATTGAGCAAAGCTCTGATAAAAGTAATAAACTTATATTGAAAGAAAATACTATATACACTTTTATTCCGATAGATGGGGCAAACCATCAGCAACGATCAGTTTTACAAATCAAAAATGAACTATCATTCTAATCTCTTCTTTAAATTTATTCCTTATAAATTCTCTCCATTTGTACATTATTTCTCGAATTCATATTTCCATATTGGCACCATTCTTTGAGTTACATACAAAACTCCAAACACAGATTTTAATTCCAAACCTTTTTATGCAAATCGATATTTTTCATTAATATTTCTTGTGCAAATTGTATATTTCATGTGAATATATTGGATAAATATCATTTTAGGGCGAAAATGTACTTTTTTGACAAAAATATATTGTGCATATATATTTTGCAGATTCATATTGCTGTGCAAATATATGTTGGGCATATGTATATTGTGTTATGCAAATATACACAGAGTGTGTCCAGAAATATTTTGACTATATTGTGGCGTAGTAGTGACTGACTAGACAGATAAATAATATTAAGCAAAAGATTATTTTATGATGCAATAGCGCGTTATATTTCTACAGTCCTCAAAGCTTATGTCCATCGTTCATTTAAAATACATTTTCTAATAGGTCAGCTTTAGTATAGGTATAAAAGTAAAACACAAAAATGTAATATTACAGTGGTATGGTAGATTAAACAGGCGAAACCGCTGGGAGGGTTCACCGCCGATGAGCCAGGCCCTTCCATTAATTTTCATTGCAATAATGGCAGTATAAAATTGTTTAATACAAGATGGCCCTCTAATAAATCATATAAATTCAATATAAACAATTATGAAAATTCGAAACTATTATAGACGCGTAAGATTCTTTCAAAAATTAAACAATTTCTACTGCCCTTACTGCAATGGAAAAATTGATGGGAGGGCCTGGCTCATCAGTGGTGAACCCTTCCAGCGGTTTCGCCAGTTTAATCTACCCTCTGGGAGGGTTCACCACTGAAGAGCCAGACCCTCCTATTAATTTTTCCATTGCAGTAAGGGCAGTAGAAATTGTTTAATTTTTGAAAGAATCATACGCGTCTATTTTAGTTTCGAATTTTCATATCAGATGGCGTGCTGATGTATCATAAACAATTATTCCGTCAAAATATGAAAATATTGTTCATCGCAGTATAAGGACAGTAGGAAGTTGCCTCGTGAATGCCTTGTGTTTAACTCTCTTTTTAATTATCATTTCTTTTATCAAGATCGGGGGACGAGTGATGTAAACCGTGGATTTTTTACAGCCATTACCTGGGGTTGAATCTAGCATTTGACTCTTTTTCCCCCCCGAAGAAATAATTGTTTCAATGGCTTTCGATTCTTGAAAATTCTAACCCCACCAGTAAGTGTACAAAACAAAATACTTGTAAGTACAAGTTTTCATACTGTTTTCTATATAGGTGTAGTTTGACTCACTTTTAGAGGCTCATATCTAATGTATAAAAATGGTGTAAATATATACTCTCTCAATGTCTCTATATTCAACAATAATTGCTAAACTGAAACTTTGACTCATGTAAAACCGACTTTACTATGTGTATATAGCCATTGATATTTTCTTATATAAATGCTAATTTGTAAACTTTAAAATATAAAATACAAAATAAGATTGCCTTAACCAAAATGTATCATATTATCTCATATTAATTAGAATTAGTTTTTCTAAATCATTACACCTGCATGTATATTTAAACATTTTAATATTTTTCAAATTGCGCGTGATATGCAAAACAATAGTTACGTGTATATAAATCCTATTTTCAAACTAATTGGATTATTGTTTCATTAATTCCTGTAGAAAGGCGTATGTGCCCGAAAGCTAGTATTATATTCGTTCTAATAAAAGAAACGCAGCCCATGAAGCTTTGTTTTATTCATTTATAAATTGTACAGGGTTTTTCAATCGATAAATGCTACTATGTAAATAATGCTATGTAGTTAATGTCTGAATAAAGAGTTTTACATGTGTAGACATGTGGTGGTGTACTTACAGTAAAAGCTGTCGCCAAATACTACCCATTAGGATTACCATTCTTGCACAACGCGCACTAGGAATAATAATAAAAAGTAAATATATTCATATTATATATATATACATATAGACACATGTATATACATATGTATATATACACACATATATATTATATCACATGGCAGAGGTGTCTTCATGTGCTATATGTATACATATATATATATATATATATATATATAACAATAAATAGTTATTTAATTTTATAGTCCAGTTTTGTATTAAGATTATCTTCACTATTATGATCATTTAAATACAAATTATAAAATTTGTAAAATGTTATTAATTTGTAGATAGAGAGAGAGAAAAAAAAAAATCCTTTACTTCTATCTAGAAGTAAAGGATTTTTTTTTTTTTTTTTTTTTTTTTTTTTTTTCTCTCTCTCTATCTACAAATTAATAACATTTTACAAATTTTATAATTTGTATTTAAATGATCATAATAGTGAAGATAATCTTAATACAAAACTGGACTATAAAATTAAATAACTATTTATTGTTATAATTAATTTAGATTTAGCTTGCTAATCTAATCAAATCTAACTGATATAAGTTATCATTATTATCAGTTTGCTCCTTAAGTTTTTAAAATTAGAATCACTGTTATAATTTTGTTATATAGTTTCTACACTATATATATATATATATATTATATAATCTAAAATACAATTATTTTTTAAACATATATTTCATTTTCATTCATTGACTGTTATATGTTGTAAATATGTATAGTTAACCCTACCTTTTTTAATTAAAATCACGATTATAGAATTCAATCTATAAATTCTATATTGCTGTGATAAATAATTTTATGTGTAATTTTACTTCAAGTAATTCAAAATAAAAACTACTTGAAAGGTAAATAATTATCTTTACTTTTTCACGACTGCACCTCTTTTCAACAACAAAACACAAAAATAATCATATCATATATAGCACATGAAGCCACCTTTTCCTTTTATTATGCATATGAGAAATGCGCATTATTTTAATCCTCCCAGTAAAAAACTGCACTAAGAATGAGCCATAACACACACATCAGGTAAATCCACTATTTTGCATAATACACACCGTAAACAACGTCTGTTATACGAATATAGTTAACCGAGATTGACAACCTCAAAAATTACCCCACTCATCCTTAATTGACTAAAATGAGAAGCCAGAAATAATTAAGATGAATATTTAAAATCTTAATTAACCATCCAGTAAACTATTCATCGTTTAATAAACTATTTTTTTCTACAAAACTACTCTCTTCATTAGGCCACGTTATATACAGGCCAGAGGCAAGAAACACTACATATATATATATATGTAGGTTTTATGCAAATTTATATTTCTCAGATGTTTATTTTAATTTAAATGTATATTTTTAATCTGAAGAGTAATTTTAGGGTAAATATATACATTATGCAAATGATACTTCAAAGCTAATATACGTTTTTACATAATTTATATTGTGCAAATAGATAATTTTCGCGCATATTTCTTATGCGAATATATATTACCTAAACAGATAATTCATTTAAATATAATTTTACATAATTACATATTATCCGCGTATATAAAATATCTAGCAACAAAGTATTATGAGAAAGGTATATTATATGTAAATATGTATTTTATTTTAAAATTCACTCTAAGTGGATTAACTTCTGAGTTTTACAATAAATTTATTAAGCAATTTATAGAATATATATTTTTATTAATACATATCTCAATTTACATACTCCTCAATATTCTATAATTACCTACATTCTGTATTTTGGGACAAGGGCAATCTCCCTATTCGTTAATAGAGTAAAAATCACAAGGCGTGGGGAAGAGAGATTTACGTTGAATTATACACGTTTATAAAAGCTTTTGGACAAGTCGTCTTTTTATAGGTACAATATATTATCCCGAAAGCTTGTACATCCGTTTATAAACGGAAGAAACTTTTCTCACCGTCTTGTGATTTTTCTTCTGTTATATTTCTAATTTTGCTATCAGAAAGTATGGTACTATCTCGATGTAAAGGTTGGTAAATGGGAAAACAAAAATTGACATGTGAGGTGAAGAATGTAAATAAAGATAAATATAAAGACGACAATTGGCCTGTGATGTAAATAAATGTAAAGGGGGGTAAATAGAAAGGCCACAATTGGCTTGTGATGTAAATAAATGTAAAGGGAGGTAAATAGAAAGGCCAAAATTGGCTTGTGATGTAAATAAATGTAAAGGGAGGTAAATAGAAAGGCCAAAATTGGCCTGTGATGTAAATAAATGTAAAGGGAGGTAAATAGAAAGGCCACAATTGAGTGAGCGACTTGTTCAGATAATTAGAACAACAAGGAGCAGGCGACAAATTGGCGTCAGCACTTGATGAGCCCGCTGATTGGCTGGTACACCCCAGCTATTTGCATAGTCCGTCGGACATATGTAGATATGTGTCTGATATTTTAAATGGATATCAATCTGATTATAAAGATACACTGACAAATCAGTGGATATTTCTAATAAATATATTAACTATCCAATTAAATGCATAGTCGGTCGGACATATGTAAATATGCGGTTTCATTTGCTTAAAAATATGCACCAATTTTAAAGTACGCATATAAACACAAAGACGGCCATAGATTATTTATTTTTTCACAGAAATAATAATTATGATTTGCATAGTCGGATCGTTAATATGTAGATATGTGGTCTATAATTCTAATATATTTATACAGGGAATTTAATTAAATTATAAAGATACGATTAAACGGCCCTATAACGACCGTATCTAGATATTTCATATATATATTCATAACCATAATTGCATAGTCGGATCAGGGATATGTTAATACGTGATCTATATGTCCAATAATTTATATGGATTTTAATCTAATTATAGAAACAGATAGACGACCTTAGAATAGCATTCATTTATTATCGTATATAAATTATCTAATTAATTACATAGTCGGATCTGATATGAAGATAAATGGTCCTTATCTAAAGATAGACATGGATTTGTGCACATATATACTGAGACGGCATTCTATTATGTATATAATATATAAATTATATGATTCGAGAAGAATATATGCGGCTCAGGTGAGATATGTCTTTAATTGAAGCTTTCGAACCTATCTCTTTGTACATTTGCATAAGAGGAGAGAGATTTGAAAGCTTGTAATAACCCAATTAAAAGCTACACTTTTTCATTCCGGTTTATTCTATATATATTCAACGTTGATTGTATATTTATTTGCATAGTAGGATCGGATATTTGTAGATGTCCGGTCATTACAATAATTTGTATTAATTTTAACCTCTGTGAATGTATAACTAACTTTAAATGATGAATTTAGTAGAGGTATTAACAATGTATTTGCATATATAATCAAAGTGTCATATATATAGTCTATATATGTCAGTTATTAATAATAATATTATATATATATGGAAATTTAACCAACAACCCTATATTGTATACTACTTATAACAAGATTGTCATGTTGTATATAGAAACACATCTATAAATAATTATACGCATGATTGACATGTGTCATTGTATCACCATATGTAATGTACTTTGTACAAACTGAGGATGAATAAATAAAACTATGTAATAGATTAAGAGCTGAGCTAAGCAAAAGATCGAGATAGAAATACAACAACCCTAAAAAAGGAATTTGGCAAGCCGTTGCCATCAAGGTCAAAGGGTGCAGAATAGCGCAGACGCCCCCACGCCTTTGTACCTGCTCAAAGTCCAAATTCTCGCATGTCTCCCTCCTCGGCAAAGGTATATAAAACCTCGGTTTTAGCCGAACTTATAGTCACTTCACCATCGGCGTGAGCCCTTGTCGGTTGTACCCAGGACCACCTCATCGACCATGTAAAACAGTAAGACTCTTCTAACTCCATCTTGCTCTTAGCTCGACTCCTATCTGTTCACGGAACTTTCCTACTACAACTGTGTCTCTTCGTTTTTTGTGTGTGGACATTCCCAAGCTTTCCACTCTGCCTCGACCACGACTGCCTGTACTCTGTGAAAACTGTTAAAGGTCTTCCAAAGTGCAGAGAGGTACTGGAAAACTCTCCACGCCCTGACTGTCCCTCTCGGTTACTACAGGTTTGACCCTCGGTTACCACATATACATATATCTGTAAGAGATATATTAGAGAAGTTGTATGATGCAAGAACTGCATGGTGTCTAATATCATCGCTTCTTTATATTTGCATAACCATCTTTTAAACGATTCTCTTTACTTTCGATCAAAAATGATATTAGTGATCAGATCTAGGCTTAAATTTACATGCATCACAACTTACTAAAATTGATGTAAAGGTTTTAACTTCAATAAAAATTCGTGGAAATATAAATTAGTGAAAACCAGAAGGTGCTAAAGAAATATCTTGAAATTTTACTAAAGTCAATTTGGCTTGTAATGAATGATTACATTTTTGTACGTAAAACGAATAGGTCATATTTATTCCGATAGATGGAGTAAAGCATCAGTAACTTTGAGTTAAACGAGGTATTTTTGACTTGTGAGTCGAGTAATGGTGTCAATAAATGTACGCATTCCCCCAATTTGCATATCAGTGTATGGGTATTAAAGTCGGTATGGAAGGACCTTGGTTTACGGAATTGATATGTCTGAAACCAAGATATTCAAGGCGATGTCAAAGTGGTTTATTTTATGAAAACTTTTTTTAACAAAAAAGCTAAATTAAGTCGATGGTAAAGATCAGGTACTGGCTAAACTTATTCGAACAAGTGTCGAGAGAATAAATGTCTGTATTGAAAAGTGAAAGTTGTATAAGCTTTTGCTTTGTTTTAAAAATGAATCGATGTTGGTTCCATATGCTTGAATTGAATATTACACCTTAGTTCTATATATTTTATTGCTCAAAAAGGAACACAACAAAACAAAAAAAGAAACTACAATTGCAAATGTTTTGATAACTAACTAAGAAATAAAACAATAATAAAAATGATGATGATGATGGTGGTAAAAATTGAATATGTCTGCCAGATAAATGCTTCTATGAATTAAAAAATAAGAATAATTACAAACTTAACATATCAAACAATATGATGCACTAGCGCACCATCTGTTATCAAAATTCGAAACTATTTTAAAGGCGTAAGATTCTTTTTGAAAATTAACAATTTCTACTGCCCTTACTGCAATGGAAAAATTAATGGGAGAGCCTGGCTCATCAGTGGTGAACCCTCCCAGCGGTTTCGCCAGTTTAATCTACCATTTTTCCATTGCAGTAAGGGCAGTAGAAATTGTTTATTTTCAAAAAGAATCTTACGCCTTTAAAATAGTTTCGAATTTTGATATCAAACAATGTTGGGCCATGTGACAAAACATCAGATATTACATCAATATAACATGGGAAAGTTAAGACTTGGATCTGAATGTACAACATCAGGTACTGGCTAAACTTATCCGAACACTTGTCGAGAGAATAATTGTCAATAGTTGGTTCATGTGACAATACCAGCTATTACATCAACTTTACATATACGCCATGATAATCATGGCGAGTAGTTAGCAACTACTTTGACTGAAAGTGGACTACGTATATACACAGGTAAATATATATTCGATTTTAACATTTACGAATATTTCTAAGCCCCTTTTAGTAACTTATACCCACAGGTGGGGTTGAAAATTTTCAAGAATCAGAGGCTATATATTGAAACAATTTTTTTCTTAAAAAAAAAAAAAAAAAAGGTGGTCATTTCGAGATTTGATCCTGGATCCTAGCTGTCTTAAACCGACAATTCATACCACTGCTCCACCAATTCAAGCTCATTCGAACACACCTCATCGCAGCATTTAGAGCAGAAGATTGCTCTACAATTCCAACCTCTGTAAAAACAAACAAACAAAAAAAACAGGAGTTCTGTAGAGAACGGACGCGATGGACAGCGGTGAAGAAATGTCCCCAAGTTGTCCTCCAACCACGTGCGTGTCTCGTAGCAACGCCGTTGCTAGGCAACCAGAGAGCTGGTAGCTAAGTGGACGCAGACGATGGGAGAGCAACATTGTTCTTCTGCCATTCCAATAAAATTGACAAAACCTCGCGGACTTGTTTAACATCGGTAGAGGAAGCTTTAACTATTTTTATTATTATTATTATTATCAATATTATTTTAGTATGTTTTTTTTTATAGAGTTGGGGTGTGAGATTTTTATATATTATTTTATATTTATTGATGTTTATTCTTTATTTTATTTTCTATTACGTTTTTTTAAATTTTTATTTTAAATATTTCTGGAAATTTCACCATCAATATATATATATTTTTTGTTTTCAAGCTATTTGTTTTATCTTATAATTCTCGCCTTCTTTGATAATAAATATAATTTTATATGTTAATATGTATGAGAAATGTAGTTTAGTCTAATTCAAATTATACTTAATTGCATATCCGCACAAACTATATATGTATATTGATATATATAAACATATAAATATTTTTTTTACATTCATGTGGACAATAATTAAGGAAGTTGTACTTTTTAGCATTTATATCAGGATTCATACAATATATATTAAATATATTTGATGCAAAGTGACCTTTATTGAAGAAACACGAGATAACAAAGTGTGAACAATCTCTGTCTCCTTAAAAAAATAGACGACCGGCACATCAAAGACTTTCCACTTTCTCAAGTTTTAGGCTATTAGTGTATATATATTCTCTTAGAATAAAATATGGTATTATTTCCGAAAATATATTTAAATAATCACTAAGAAATTATTTGAGTTTAACGGTTATAACATTAATAATATAAAACCACTTAATTATTATATTTTAAATAAATTATGATTAGTAAAGAAATCGTAAACACGTTTCGGAGTTGTTGGCTCTAACTATTAATTCACAACCTATATTATAATATTAATATAACATATATACACTCATATATACACACATCAAAAAGTCTTTGATGTGGCCGGTCGTCTGATTTCTTTTTTTTTTTTTTTGAAGGAGACAGAGACAATTTTGTTCACACTTGGTTATCTCGTATGTCTTCAATAAAGTCACTGTAATATCTTTCAGAGTTATTGTCTCAATCCCGATATACATGCTGAAAGGTACAACTTCCTTAAGTTTTGTCTATGAGGGTATTTACATATATACAGGGTGATCCAAAAGTCCCGCACAACTTTAAAAATTAATAACTCCGCGAATATTTGCGCTAGAGCAATGCGGTAAACACCATTGTGTTCAGGATACAATGGGATTTTTTATGGCAAATAATGAAAAATTCGAAATTGATTTTAGTTACAACTTTATTCGCTAGATGGCGCCCTACCAGAATCAGCGATTCAGCGGTCAAATTGTTTGATAAATTGAAAAATATAACTGAACGACACGTATTTTTACTTTTTGAATACCAGGAAAGAACCCTAATAATATCAAATGATAAATTAATAAAACACCATTTCGCCAAAAGTTTGAAGAAATGGTTAACGATTTTTAAATACAATCTGAGATATGTAAAATAGGTATATGCAAATTAAAACATGTAGCAAAAAAAAAAACCCCGATATTTTAGATGCGGTTTGCTGGAATCCTCTCAGCTATTTATATTTCGAAAATAATAATTTTCTATTTTTTTTAAATTCAACTCTCTCTCAGTATCGATTATATTTATTTTAATTCATTTGAAAAATATTTATCTATCTCTGATGATTTATTTTACTCTGGAATGCCGTTGTTGTTTTTGTCGTGTCTAATAAAGAGCCTCAGATTCTTTTCGTTTGGCCAACAAAAATGTCCAATTTATATACACATATATTCTTACATAATGAGACTTTAAAGAATGCAAATAATCTTCATCTATTTACATACACAGCACATCTCCCCCCTTAATAATACTCCAGTCGGTCTGGGGGTTTCCTGGCTCTCTGAGGTCTAGGACTGCGGAAGGGCACTTGCACAGCGGCAGCCTCCAGTTTAGGAGTGCAAGAGGGCACGTGCACAGCAACAGGCCCTGGTATAGGAGTGCAAGAGGGTACGTGCACAGAAGCAGTCTCCTCCTTGTTTCCTGATGTAACCTCTGGAACCTCCTCTTCACTTTATTTCTGACTTCCACCTACAGGCTTCTCTCCTGATGTTCGAGGAAGTATCAAATTTCTTGTGTCCACTTGTTTATTTCTCACAGGTCGCAATTGATTGATATGCCTCTTATACACGACGCCCTCGCAACTTATAAGGTAGTGACGGTAGCTCAATAATTTCAAAATGGTACCTTTTTACCGTTTAGGTCCAGTTGCATAGTTGCGGAAGTAAACCTCGCAACCTGTAGTATACTGCTCCTGCCTTCTTACGGCCTCATGAAATACCTCTCGCGATTTCTCATCTTGGTATTAAATTCGAGAATCTTGATCTTAAACTTCTCTTCATTAGCAGTTCCGCCGGGGAATTCCTTTATTACAGTTTAGGGGAATGCTCTATGAGCAAATAGGAAACTTTGTAGATTCGTCTCTAAATCATCCTTCCCATTATTCTTTCTCAAAAGGTTTTCAAACTCTCTTACATATCTCTCAGCTAAACCATTTGTACTAGGATTATACGGACTGGTCTTAGTGTGCCGTATACCATTCATTTTGGTAAATTGCTCGAATCCACCGGAGACAAACTGTCTTCCGTTATCTGTAACAAAATATTAGGGCAATCCAATTCTGGCGAGAATTTCTCTAAGATGACTTATAATCGTTTTTCTGGTAATATCTTTGATGATAAAAATTTCTATCCACTTTGAGTATGCGTCCACGAGAACCAAAAACATTCTTCCCATGAACGGACCCGCTAGATCAAGATGAAGTCGATGCCACGGTTTTTCGGGCCAAGTCCATTCCGAGATGGTAGCCGGGGGCATGCTTGCCGATTCTTGGCATACTCTACATTCTCTAGTTAACTCTTTGATGTTACTGTCTATGCCTGGCCACCAGAAAATACCGTCTGGCAATCATCTTCATTTTAACAATCCCCATGTGTATTTCATGCAAGTCATTTAAAAGTCATTTTTGGGGAATTACCACTCTTTCACGCCATTGAAAACAATCAAATTCCAAACTTAATTCCTCATTGATCTTATAATAAGGAGCTAGTGGGTTTTCCCTCAGTACCCTTGTGAATTTCCAGTTGCCTTCTCTAACATTCCTTAATACTATAGACAGTATTTTATCTCGGGACGTCTCGTATGCGTCCTCCTTAAAAGAGAACGGTACCTCATTCAACTTCCTGAGAAGAAGTACCTGGTCTTCATCAAGAAACTCCCTGACACTCGATTCTAAAGGAAGACGTGACAATGCGTCAACATTGAAATTATCACTACCTTTTCGAAACTCCTCAGTATAATTAAATGCAGCTAATTTTAAGGACCATCTTTTAATTCTGGATGCTGCACATATGGGAATTGGTTTCTGAGGTGAAAATATATGAATTAAGGGTCGGTTGTCTGTGACTAATACGAATTTTCGTCCCAGTAAGTATTGTCTTGATTTCTCATCGCCATAAGTTATGCTCAACGCTTCCTTTTCTAGTTGAGAGTACCGTTTTTCCGCTTCAGTTAATGTTCTAGAAGCAAAAGCTATAGGGCATTCTTCCTTTCTATCATTTCTATGACTCAGAATTACGCCTAGTCCATAGTCCATTAATAATGATTTACATTTTTAAAATAACATTCGATATTTTTCGTCCAATTCCATCTACAATTTTTATTCAAAAGTTGATAGAATAGCGCTAAAATGTTTGCTATATTCTTTATGAATATATAATAATAAATTAAGAGTCCTATGAAAGATCTCAATTGCAAAACATTCTTTAGGTTCAGGCGCCTCTATCACTGCTTTAATTTTATTTTCTAAGGGATGCAGTCCATATTTATCCATTTTAAACCCTAAAAATTCCACCGATTTCTTTTTAAATTTACATTTATATCTGTTTAACTTTAAACCTTTTTCTAGCAATCATCTAAACACTAGATCCAACTTTTGTTCATAATCTTCAAAGTATTTTCCTGCAACCAAAATATCATCTATGTAGCAGACCACACCTGGCAAATCAGAAAATAGGCCTTCCATAATCCTCTGAAATTTATTTGGTGCTACCGCTACGTCATATGGTAGTCTTTTATAAGAAAACAACCTCTTTGTTGTGTTTATATCAACAACAGCTTTGGCTTCTTCCGCTAACATTACTTGTAAGTAAGCCTGTGATAGGTCTAGAGTCGAAAGTATGGTGCTTGTAGATAATTTTGAAAAGATATCATCGATCGATGGAATGGGATACCTATCTAATTCTATTGCTTTATTAGCTGTACATCTAAAATGACCACATATCCTTACACTACCATCCTTTTTTGATGCCGGTACTATTGGAGCGGTCCAATATACATGAACTATAGGTTATAAAATGCAAGAATTCACTAAACGATCAATTTCATTCTCTACTTTGTTTTTTGGAGAGAAAGGTAAACTTCTGGCCTTACAAAACACAGGAGTCACATCCTTTTTTAAATTAAAATTTATCCTAACGTCCTTTAGACAGCCCAAATCTTTGTTAAACAAATCTGCATACCCATCCATCAAAATTTTATATATTTAAATATATTTCTATTATATTCATTATTTAAAATTTTAATGCTAAACAATATAGAATAATCAAGTTTCAACTGTTTAAGCCATTCTCTTCCTAATAAAATTACCTGGATTTTTTCATTTACAACTATTAATCGTAAATATTGGTTGGCTTCTTTTACAAAAACATTTCTTTGATCTATAATCTCTATTGATTTACCACAAAAGGATTTTAATCTTAAATTTGTTGGAAATAATATTTTACCTTGCCAATTTTTCTTATAAATATCGTTAGGTATTAACGTAACTGGACTTCCTGTATCTATTGTAAAGCACAAAGAATAATCATCTACTGTTAAATTTATTGTGGCATCAGTTTCGCCCTGTACAGAATATATAGAGTCCTCTTGTACAAATTTACACCCCCCACATTCTTTTACTAGCTTTGCAGACCCTACTTAAATGACCCAGTTTATTACATTTTAAAACAAGTCTTTGTTCTATGAGGTAAAACAGATGCCACGTGTGAATGTCTTTCGCCACATCTATAACACACTATTTTGCCTTTGCCACTTTGCCTGAAAGGCCTATACTGCGCCGTACTATTATTGTACTCGCCCTTTTTATCCTTTCAATTCACAGGGGATATCTTGGCCACTAATTTATCTTGTAATTCTCTTGTATTTATCTCCGCCAATTCGAACGAGATCGCCACTGCAAAAACTTTATCCAGGGTCGTCCTCTTGTAGTAGCTTCTTTTGCAGGATTTCCGACTTGATTCCAGCCACAAAACGGTCTCGCATCATGGTTCCCAACATATCGACGAAATTACAATTTATTGCCAAATGTTTCAATTCTCTAAGATATTCCGAAATTGATTCTCCTTCCTGTTGAATTCTCTTTAAAAATCTGCATCGCTGTGGTATCACTTTTTATTTTTTGGATCCAAATGCAGCTTAATTCTTTGAATGATAGTATCATAGGGTTGATCTTTCATTAGACCAGGAAGAAAATGTCGTTTCCCTGCTTCAAAGTTTCAGAATCTGGTAGCGAGGTAAAAATCAGCACTTTAATGTCCTTCTTCAGATGCCAAAAAGAAAGCCTCAAATTTTTGTACAAAAAGATCGAAGTGTCCTCCTCTGGGCTATAGCATCTAAAAGGTATTATTAACTTTGAACTTGTCATGCTGATATTTTCTACTCCTTTGTTTTCTTGATCCAGATAGTTTAAAAGATGTAGTTGTTATACTTGCATAGACGCCGTTTTCCTCAGCTTTTTACTGGCTCTGTAGATCGCGCATCCTCGTTGCCACTTTTGTTGTGTCGTAATTAGACGTACAAGAGCTCAACCTTGACCATGGCCAACAACAAATGTCCAATTTATATATACATATATTTTTACATAATGAGGCTTTAAATAATACAAATAATATTCATCTATTTACATAAACAACAGTTAATATATAGCGAGAAGAGTAGAGGACTAAGCACAGATCCCTGAGGTACACCAGCCATGTTCTTCGGTCCTTGGAAAATGTTCCATTGACCCGAACCTTTATCCTTCTTCCCCTTAAGAAGTCTGCAATCCAGATTAAGGTTTTTCCTCTTACTCCGATGTTAGGCAGCCTTTCAAATAATTTCTACACTCGAACAAAAGCTGAGGTCATATCCAGGAATACGGCCGTTGTCTTCTTTAGCGGATTTTCCTAGAAATCTATTATTGATTGACAGAAGTAGAACAGTTTATCAGTTGTACAGTGTCTGGATCTTTAGGCAGTTTGGTAGAAGTTTATTTTATTATTGTTAGTGAGCCAGACTATGAGCCTAGAGTGGATAATTCATTCTGTTATTTTACAAAGTATGCTGGTAAGAGCAATTGGCCGATAGTTCTTGCATTCCTTAGCATCTTTGTTTGGTTTCAGTATTGGCACTATAATTGATATCTTCCAATTCTTTGGTAGTTTACCAGTTTGCCATGAAATGTTCAGTATTCGTAGGAGTTGATTTTTAGCTTCGTCTCCAAAGTGTTTAATCATTTGACCAAAGATTAGAGCATCTCCAGGTGACATCTTAGATTTAACTTTCCTATTGATGAATTTAGCTCATTCAGTGTGAAGTCTCTCGAGTAAATATCTTGTTGATGGTAATTTCTTGCTTGTTTAACTAACTTGTTTATATTATTTTTTAGAGTCCTGCCTTCATTCGTATAGCTGAGTCTGGAAGTGCTTGAAAGATATTCAGAAATTATGTCAGCCACATCTGTTTGTTCGTCCTCGCTGTTCATATCGGTTAGAGTATTGGAGGATTAGTGTTGGTTTTGAGTTTTATAACACTAATTATATTCCAGTGATGGCTTTCCTTTTTTTGGATCCATTTTCTTCGCAGAATTCTGCCCATTTTTCTTGTTTGAATATCCAAATATCTTGTTCTTATATTTTGCGACTAATTTCAATTAGTTCCTTTATGATTTCTTCTGTTTTATTTGTTTTAAGAAGTTCATTTTTATTGTCTCTCTCTGCAATCATTGCCTCGATATTGTGGTCCTTCCAGTAAAGTATTCACAGGTCTTCACGTCTACCTCTAGGTATCGATACTTTTGCAGCTTTGGATATGTTCAAAGAGAATTTTCCAAGTTTTTGTCAATCGTTCTGTGATTTAATTCTTCGTTGCACAGTTCTTCAAGCTTTTCTGTAAATATTTTTCCAGTGTTCTTTTATTCTGTTAAAAATTCTCAATTTTGAATTTTAGGGTTGTTAAAATTGGTCTGTGGTCACTGATTGCACTTTTCAGAATTTTCCATTGTGTTGTGGGTGCGATGTTGTAATTTATCGCTGTGATGTCTATTGCGGATTCTGTGCCTGTGGACTTGGATATATAGGTGTTCTTTTCGTTATTTAACGGCGTAAGGTCGAGGTCGGTTAGCATGTCCTCAACCTGCTGACCTTTGTTATCCTGGACAGGTGATCCCCAAGTTGGTCTTTCGGCGTTAAAATCACCAAGTATGATTGCGATATCCGAAGACGCTTCACTTAATGTCTCTATCAGGCCTGTATTGATGCTAGTATTATCGTGGTGATAAACATTTATGATTGGAATTGTTTTATCTGTAAGATAGATTTCTATTGCCTGAACTTCTGTCGTGCTTTCTCTAGGCTTACTCTGATTATAGGCGATTTCCTTAAATTTGATTTCTAGAGTTTTAATCAAAACGGCAAGTCCTCCTCCGAATTTTTCCGGTCTGTCCATTCGTAGTTTTGTATAATCTTTGATATTGAATCTCAGATTCTGATTAAATTTTGTCTCCTGAGGACAATTAATATGTACATTGTTGTCACAGAGAAGACAAGTCAGCTCTTTATTTTCCTCTGGGTACCATTTATATTGAGTTGTAGTAGATTGAATTGTGTCCTCGTAGTAGATTTCTCATCATGAGCTCGAGCTGCAGCTCCTGATGTGGCGGTTACCCCGGACGCGGTAGCATTACTGGAGATATCAGTTTTGCTCTTCATTTGAAAATGGGTGCCGTTGCAACGTTAGTCATCTTGGAAACGAACCAGAATTTGGTCAAATATTCCAAGGGTCCAGGGGGGACCGCAAGGAGGTGTGGTCTAACTTCTCCCCTTCACTCTGGAATTCCGTCACTACAGGATAAAGAACTCTTGGTGAATTGTTTTAATTGTGATTCAGAATCTGCCACTGAATCTTTACGAGCGTTTCGTTCCTTTAAAGATATTCGAAGCGGTAAAGGACCAATGAGTTGCTACTCTCTAAAGCGATTGATTAAAAGTTTTGAGGAAACTGGATCTCTGGAAGCAAAACCTCGGAGTGGAAGACCATCGACATGCAAGTCAGTGGCTGTTACGGTTTTGCAGATTGCTGAAGCTATTGAAACGTTATTCACGTATGGAGAAGTAAGTGCTAGACAAGTTTCTCGACAAACGGGGATTTCGTATGGAACAGTTTGGAGAGAACACACATTTAGAATTTTTCTATAAAAATATCCTAACAAAATTCAAAGTTTCCACGAGTTGAAAGTCAGCGATTTTGAGAAGCGTCAAGAATTCGCTGCATGGGTTTTCCGGCAAATTGATATTGATGAAAACTGGCTGTCAAATGTTCTAAGAACAGATGATGCTCACTTTTATCTAAAGGGAGAATTTAACATTCAAAACTGCCTCATTTTTGGCAACAGAAAACCCTAGGACTTTTACAGAAATACCACTTCATCAGCACAGAGTTACAGTTTTGTGTGGGTTCACTTCTTCTTTTATTATTGGGCCATTTTTCTTTGAAAAAATCAATGGAAGAACTTTTAAAACCGTTTTTGTAACTGGTGAACGTTATGTTCAACTTTTGAGAGAAAAGGTTATTCCCATATTGCAGGACAGACAAGTACTAAGCGAAATAACATTCTTGCAAGATGGAGGACCTCCTCATATCTCCCGCGGTGCCAAACAATTGCTGAAGGAAACGTTCGGTGGAATTCGTTGATAAGTCGCCACTTTATATACCAGTGGCCCCCAATATCACCAGACTTGACGCCTTACAATTTCGGTTATGGGGGTACATTAAGTCGCGTTTTTATCGATGCCGGCCCACCACATTGGCCATGTTGAAGGCTTCTATCAGATGGCACGTTTTATAAATTTCAACTATTTAATTGTGACCATTCTGTCATCTATCGTCTGCAGGCGGTGTTTGAGAATGAAGGGCGCCACATTGAGCAAGGATTGTGACCTAATACAAGAGAGAAGGCAGTTACCTGATGTGTTATATTTTGCAGCTCTTTGTTTTGGGTTATGGGAATAATAAATGCTGTCCTCACATCTTGACTCTTTTTTTTTCCTGTAAACGGTAATTTTTTTGCTTGTCATTTGCCCACATTTTATATTATGTCGTGCAGGCCAAAGTGTTATAACTTCTCGAATAACACTGGTATACACAATTTTACCCCTTATGTTTAGTTTATCGCTTTTCGCCCATTAGAAGAAATAGCATAAGGAATAATCTCTGTATCCCCCCCAACTTTAGATGTTTTGCGCAAAAAATAATACAAAATGATTTTACTACCACGTTTTTCAACGCAAAAGGTCGATTTAAAAATTATTTTTTTTTTGAGGGGATACATTTTCAAAATTATGTACAGTATAATAAACAATGATAACATTTGACAAACCCATAGGATATTTGGAATAAAGTACGACAAATATATTTTGTCACTCCCCTCTATATTTGATTTTTGGATCATGACAAATATCTAGTTAAATAGTCAAGTGTCGACAATTAGTCAAGAAACTATACATTCCTTATAGCACGAAATCCTATTAGTAGTGCCATCATAATTTTTGGTACTATAATAACATTTCAAAAATCGTGTATTGATATCAGTAGTTATTTTCAAACATTCAATTTATTTCACAAAACTCCATCTAAAATATAAATATTTTTTGCTACATGTTTTAATTTGCATATACCTATTTTACATATCTCAGATTGTATTTAAAAATCGTCAACCAATTATTCTAACTTTTGGCGAAATGGTGTTTTATTAATTTATCATTTGATATTATTAGGGTTCTTTCCTGGCATTCAAAAAGGAAAAATACGTGTCGTTCAGTTATATTTTTCAGTTTATCAAACAATTTGGCCACTGAATCTCTGATTCTGGTAGAGCGCCATCTAGCGAATAAAGTTGTAACTAAAATCAATTTCGAATTTTTCATTATTTACCATAAAAAATCCCATTGTATCCTGAACACAATGGTGTTTACCGCATTCCTCTAGCGCAAATATTCGCGGAGTTATTAATTTTTAAAGTTGTGCGGGACTTTTGGATCACCCTGTACTATAGAAGATCAAGTGCTATAGCAATATCCACATTCGGTTTGCAAAAAAAAAAAAGATAAAATTGACTAATAAATATAATGAATTAATTATATATATAAAAACACATAATTAAAAACATAATTAGGTCATAAGATATATATAAAATAAATATGCAAAAATATTTGCATGTTAAAATTTCACTTTAAAAAAATCAAATTTGCATACTAAGCCTAATAAACAAAAAAGGAGTATAGATGAGGTTAAAAATGGCCACACACCATTATTTAGTGATCTATTAATTTGAATTAATTAAAATTAATAAGTTAGCTCTAATAACATAAGAGGATTAAACCCTTAATAAAAAAATAGTAGTTGAACGATGCCTTAATTATTAATTCACTTTTATTAAGAGTTTATCGATTTTGTTTATATTTTTTATTGGTTAATTATTTAGGGTCAAACAGAAGCCCGCCATCGATCCTGTATTTATGTTACAACTAGCTCTATATCCATTGTTCCTATTTACATACTTTTATTTATTTAATTAAAAAGACATATATTGGATCAAAATATCATTTATTTTACCAATATTTCAGTTGGCTGAACGCCAACCTTTATCAAGGTATTATAACATATTTAATGTGTATCAACAACAAACCCAGCGCCACATAACGTCAAAAGAATTAAGTTTTAAAAATATTTTGTTATATTCAATGGGGAGGAAAAAAAATTGATAAATATGTTTTAACACCTTGATAAAGGTTGGCGTTCAGCCAACTGAAATATTGGTAAAATAAATGATATTTTCATCCAATATATGCCTTTTTAATTAAAGATTTATTTATGGATTGCTCTATTTTTAAAACTTTTATTTATGTAAATAAAAATTGATAAATAAATAGAAATACATCTCCTGATTGTGTGCAACTAAAAGTTGATAATGATTTGCGCCATCTGTCGGAATAAATATCAACTGATTGTTTATATTAATTATTCCAGATTTTCGTAAAGATAGAGGCTGCCTGGCCGGCATTCATAGTTCTCGAAAATTAAAGATACTTCGGCTAGTAAATCTTAACGCTTTGCCAAATGTTTTAATTTTTGTTTGATCCTGACGAGGACAAAAGATTTGTGTCGAAACGTCGAGGTAATAAAAAGATTTACTGGCTGAAGTGTCTTAATTCTCGAGAACTATTCCAGATTTTGGCCAATGGAATAAATAAATAAAAACTAAACGATTAATTTATATTTATTCCGATAGATGGCGTAAGCTATTATCAACTTTTATTTGCATATTGGGGAAAATTCCTTTCCTTTATAGTAATTATAATTACTAATTATAAAAATTGATAATTATCAACCTGATCTCTGTACAATTTTTTACACTTTTGTAGTTTTTTTTAATGAAAGAATTGAATTGATGACTGGTCTAAGCAATATGTTGATAGATCATGGAGTCTTTAGTTCTTATATTTCTATTATGTTCATTAAGTCTAATTTGTATTGATCTTCCTGTCATCTTTATGTAGGTAACATTGTAGTCTTGGCACTGGATTGAGTAAACTGTATTGGCTTAAAGATTGGATTTCAACTGTTTAAAATTTCATCTATCCACTCTGCGCACGTATATATGTAAATATTTCTTGTAAGAAATAATTGATGTTTTAATATCCTATGTGGATATTTGCGTGTAAATGTTTAATCTATTTTATGTCCATAGTTTTCTTGAAAACCATTTCTGAGATTCCATCCTTCAGTGCTGCATATATAAGTAGAATCGTCCAATGCAGTATTAGAGCTCTGAGAAGCGGTCTGGTGGATTAAATTGGCGAAACCGCTGGGAGGGTTCACCACTGATGAGCCAAGCCCTCCCAATATATTTTTTCATTGCCTTAAGAGCAGTAGAAATTTGTATTATGTATAAAAGAAACATTCGTGCTTTTAATTCCTTTCATTTTATATATATAGATGGCGCGTTATTGCTTTGTGTTTATTTATTTTATGTACATAATTTTCAAATATATACATTTTTTTTATAGTGTTAGAGAGAGAGAGAGTGAAAGTTATATAAATTTACATTTTAGAACAATAAATTATACAAAAAAACAAAGATTATCTACACATATATTATCAAAAATTCAATATATCTTTAAAATTACAACCACTAAACACCAGTGACAGGAAATAATAGTTGATGTTTTAATTAAGCCCATTGAAAAGCGATTATCACTTTAAATTTTGCATTCTTTTTTTGCATTATTTTAATAAAATGAAACTCATTGTGAGAAATATTTGTATTTTTAAACGCTTTTAACAATTTTTATCTTGGATTACTGTTAGTGTAACCACATATCTACAGATGTAGAATTCAATTCAACAATTGCATTCACAAGTGTGTCAGATCCTCGTTTGGTTATACATGAACTCACTGGTGGGGTTGGATTTCTTCAAAAATCGGGGGTCATGAAAGCATAATTTTTTTTTCCGAAAAAAAAAAAAAAGTGGCCGATGCAGGATTTGAACCTAGGTAGTGGCTGTCGAAATTCGACGGTTTATACCACTCTGTCTCATAAAAAAAAAAAATTAGACGAGCGGCGATATCAAAGACTTTTCCCATCCATAAGTTTTTCCTATGACTATAAATTTATCCAAACTATCCCTTGTGAAGTATGCAATTCTGTAGCTATAAATAGAGATAAAATAAATAAATTTTAAAAATATCTTTTGGTCCAAAAATAAAAAATAAAATAAATAAAGACACATAGATCGGTGTATATAAACAAACAGTAAGTATGTAAATGAGTAAGTTTTTCAATAACCTCCCCTTACCTACACTAATCTCACGTGATTCCCCTAAGCTGGATTAACCAATCGCCGTCCTTTATTCATAAAGATTTTTGCCGCAGACGAAACCAGTCTAAGCCTTCTTTTGGCTGGCAGCCAGACATTTTTTTTCTTTCTTCTTATATTTTAATGCACATTTTAAAGTAAAATTGATTACGTCATAGATTTAAAACTACACAACTTTTCCCACAAATAATAATAATATAGTTAAAATGTTTTATCCTATATAAGCGAACTATTGATCAATCAACAAATATCCATTTTGTTTAAATTCTAATGATTTATTTTTATTATTATTATCTTTATATATATATTGTGTTTATTTTTTTCAAAGGTTATCAATTTTTTTTTGGAAAATATCCTACTTTGCCAATAAAATCTATATATGGTATATGATCGGAACTCTCATTAAATTAAGAAAAAGGCATCTCCTTATCGTGCAACTGAAAGTTGCTGATGGCTTGCGCCATCTATCGGAATAAATATCAACTATTCTCGTTGATTTTTAATTATTCCAGAATTGGCCAAATATAAGGGGATAAGGAGATGCCTTTTTCTTAATTTATGCACCTTATCCTAGTACAATATCACATTTGTACTATTTTTCTCATTAAATTATTTTTATAATTGTTTTATTGTTATTTAATATATATTTATATGATATATATATATTTTTAGGATTTTAATTATTGGTATTTTATTTAGTTGTATTTATCGTGACTGCGTTTTATTGTTTTTTATTATTATATTTACAATTATATGGAGATATCAAGTCTTTAAATGCAGATAAAACTATTATTGTTAAATAAAATAAATTTAAACTATTTATAACGCGTTATTTTAAATAAAATAATATTTCTTCTGTCATTTACTGCAATGATAAAATAAAGGGAGGGCCTTGCTCATCAGTGGTGAACCCTCCCAGAGGTTTTGGCAGTTTATTCTATCACATTGCTGGGAAGGTCATCACTGACAGGTCCTCCTATTATTTTTATCATTGCAGAAAGGGTGTAGTTGAAAATTATTTTATTCAAAAATATATTTTCATTATTCCTAGTATAGTATTAAACAGCCATTATAATCATGGTGGGTAGAAGTTGGCGAATTCTTTTTACTGTAAGTGCACCACATGTTTAAATCAGTTCGACTTTTACACTTGCAAGTGTCTATTCATGATAAAATTGTGAAAAAAGTATCAAAATTACATATTCCATAAAATAGTTAAATTACAAACCAATTAAAAAATTTTCTGTTATAAATATCCACGCTGCGCGCGTTTGTTTTTGTAAATATTTCTGGTGGGATAAAGTCGATATTATAGTAAGCCCGTTGAAGAGCGATTAACGCTTGAAATCTAGCGTTTTTTAAATAAAAAAGATACTCATTGTGAGAATATATTTGTAATTTTAATACTTACAAGTGTGTCAGAGCCCCTTTTGGTTATTTGCACTCGCAAGAATCGGGGCCATTGGAGCATTTTTTTAATTAGAAAAAAAGTGCCTAATATGGGATTCGATCCTGTGTCGTAGCGGGCGAAAACCGTCGGTTTAAACCACTCGTTCACCGACTCCCTAAAAGGATCCACACTTGGTTATCTCGTGTGTCTTCAATAAATGTCACTGTAATATATTTCAGAGTTATTGTCTCAATCCCGATATACATGCTGAAAGGTACAACTTCCTTAAGTCCATGAGTATAACTACCTAAAAAAAGAAACGTAACTATATTTAGTTACTTAGAAAGTTTACTAGAGCTATAACACGTAGGTAAATAAGCATTGTATTTAGGGGGATTCGTATATGTAAATATGTGTGAATAAATAATGGTAAATAGAGGTACAAGGTGTATGTGAATAAGTATAGAATATCAAAATATGAATTTCAGATATGAATAAGTATAGTTTATGTAAATAATTATTGTCTGTATCAATAAGTACAACATATGTAAATAGATAAGTATATAAAATGCGTATTGTAAGTGATAATAAGTATATATAAATATGTACCGTTTTTGTTAATAGTAGGACATATGTAAATAAGTACAACATATGTAAATAGTAAAGTATATGTAAATGCGTATAGAATACGTGAATAATTATATGTAAATTAGTACAGTATATGTAAATAAGTATTATATGCTTTACCGTATATATGTAAATATGTAAATATGTATTGTATGTGAGGATAAGCGTAGTATAGGTAGGCGAATAGGTATTTTAGGTGTGATTAAGTGGAGTATATATTCAAATAAGTATAAAATGAATATCAAGTAGTATATTAAACTGTGACAAGATAGATAAATAAAATAGCGCGGTACAGTATGTAAGAATCAATACTGGAGATTATTTTCCTTAAAGAAATCCCCATAATTAGTGCAAGGTAATTGGTGATGTTATCCCTCCCCCCCAGGAAAAACGATATTCTAAAATTTTACCCTCGTTAAAATCTTATCACCCCAGTGGAGGACTAATTGGCTAAGCCTTTTTTATAATCCATTGTTATGTATGCCTAATTATTGTTTAAGTTGCCTCCGTTTTTTTTTTATCTTTTTTTTTCCCTTCTTATAATAGATAGTAGAGACTTTTTGTAGCCTCGTGTGTTATATAGAGTAAGTTTTTCGAGAGATCTGTATATATCCATAATATGGGGTTATATATAGAATTATGTGTAAGTGTTTTATATGTAAATATGTATTTAGGTATTGATGTCGCAAAAGAATATTAGTCAGTCAAACATACGAGGAAAATTTTGATGCATAATTAAACCTAAAAATGGGTCTATGCACGTATATCTGAATAATTTTAAAATTAAATCCCAATACCAATAAGAAAAAAGAGTTGAAACATGGAATATACAGGTTAACGTTTGTCGGAATTTACCAAAACTGGTGTTGTAGCTCAGTCTTTATCATCACCTTTACGATTTTTACTAGTGTGAAAAACATAATACATTTTTAAATTGCATATTTAAAGGGAGAGGTGTCTTTTTTTGTACATAGTAATCTGATGTGCAATATTTAGGCTTACTGGAATCTTCAAACAACGAGTATATATATATGAGTTGACATATGTAAATATAAAAGTTGCATATCCCAAGCACCTATATTCGGTGTAGCTAGGTGTGAGATAAATTAGAACCAACCAATGAGAGAAGGCGCTGTAATTTGCATACCAATGGTACAACAGAGTAAATATCTGCCGGGGGAATGAGTTTGTTTTCCAGTGTTGTCGGACGTTTTTTTTTTCTTCTCTCTTTTGTTTTCCATTGTTCTCGTCCAATTGCAGCACGGATAAATCCCCGCCATTGTAGGTGGCGCTCTTCATTATTTCCTTTTGTACGCCAAGTAACGAATTTTTTAAAAAATGTTTTTGTAAAAACAATAAAAGATAATAAAAAATATTGAACCTTTTATCGCCTTTTTTATTATTTTAAAACACCTTTATTGCTATTTTTAAAAAATATAAATTTACCCATCATGACTGTGAAATGAGAAATATTTGATGGATTTGGCTCATCAATGATGATTCCTTTAATCGGTTTCACCTGTTTACAAAAATGTAAATTTTTCTTTTAATCTTCCCATAGATTTTTAATTTTAGAAGAGATTATACAACGCATGTTTAATAAATCGTCTATATATGTGTATGTGAAAAGAAAAAAGAAAATATGAAAATGGTCAGGTGTTGATATAAAAAATAAAAATTGCATATATAAGAGGTCAGGATATGCCTTTTTTGTATATACATATAAGTGAAAAATAGAAAAGTTTTCATATGTATGCCATATATATAGCGCTAATTTTAGCGTTAAATTTGACGGGAGAGGAGACCTTTATTTTTATAGGTTAATTTCCTCTCGGAAACTTCCCCATCTATACATACATATATATATATATATATATATATATATATATATATATATATATAAGGTCGCCTATTCAGTCCAAATAGACGCCAAAACTAGGCGCCATCTATTGACCGTCTCTGCAGACTATCGGACTCGGGTCGGTGACACAATACCAGCTTCGGCAAATTCAGAAGTGCCCATCTACCACGTAAAAATTTAGGGAGAATTCAAACCATGTATATATTCTGATCAGAACAATTATCAACTAAATAAAACCAAATTATAGTCACTATAAGAGAAATATGCAAATTAATAAAATTAATAATCTGTCGAATATCACATCTGAGAAATAGAAAGTTTCGAAAAGAGAGAGAGAGTGTTGGGAAAATAATAATAAATTGTTTTATTTAATCACAATATTTACATATTTTCCTTCATATATATATATATTGAGATAACTATATATATTTATAATATGGTAGATTAAACTGGCGAAACTGCTGGGAAGGTTCACAACTGATGAGCCAGGACCTCCCATTAATTTTTCCATTGCAATAAGGGCAGTAGAAATTGTTTTATTTCAAAAAGAATCATACTCGTCTATAATAGTTTCGTATTTTGATAACAGATGGCGCGCTAATACATTATATTTATAATATTATTAAAAAGATATTCATTTTTTAAATAGATTCGTCAACCATATATTTTGTTTTAAAATGTATATACTGATACACATGTAAAATTATCTATTAATAAAATAACTATGAATTTCAGCAAAGCATCCTCTCCAATATTATCTCTCTAGATTTTTTTTATATGAACTTTTAAAAAAAAATTGTCAATAGATTTTATAACGTAGCGATAAAACGGTGAAAATGAAACCAGGCAATTCTGTGGCTAACCGACATAATGACAAATTCAATATATACTCTGTGGTTAGTTTGCTCACTGATTTTTTCTATAATTTCCTCTCTAAAGTATATTTACTTGCGGCAACCCTGTTTAAACACTCTGAAATAGTTTTTTTTTTTTGTAACCGTTCTTTTTTTTTTGTTATTTACTACCTGTAAATTACAAGAGGAAGTAACTTTTGTGTATCTTGTGTAGTATTGTGTATGTCAAAGATGGCATTTTAAATATTTAATTTTATTTTTATTTTTTTAGACTTTGTCAGGTCAGGAGTTTAATTCTTGGTATACCACTTTCTCTGTCATTTTCTCTTTTTCAACCATTTTTTTTTCGTATCTTTGACTTAGTTTTAACTCTTCCTTCTTTTCTTGGTTTATCTTCTTCTCTTAAAATCTCAGATCCTGTTCTCCATATGGTTCTGGTGCCTATTCAAAACGCGAGTTTCAAACGTGGTGAGATCCGCTTTTAAAAAAAATTCTTTATCTGACTAGATATTGATGAAATATTTGCCGGGAGGATATTGATCTAAAGAGACAAAGGTCGCCTCTCCCGTCAAAATAGACGTCAAAACTAGACGCCATCTTTTGACGTCTATTTTAACGGGAGAGGCGACCCTTGTCTCTTTAGATGACTAGGTATTGTTATATGTTTTGAAGTCTTTTGATTTGAATATTCTCCTGGATCAGCCTTTTCTTCTGCAATCTAATTCTATTCTAAGCAATGTGTCCTGAATGACACCATATCAGGTGGTCAAATTTAAAAATATATATATAGATCCTTATCGTGAAACTGGATTTTACTGATGGACTGCGCCATCTATTGGAATATATATCAATTGATTTTAATATAGATAGTAGTTCTATTCTTATGCAAATATATTGCCACGTGAAAAATTAGGAAAGATAAACTTTAGGATGACACAGCATTTTATCTAAGGCAAGAACAAACTATGAATGATAAACAAAAGATGAGCAATGAGGGAAGTTTACAGAGTATCAAAATATAAACATAACAAAATGATGCTCTGTTAATAAAATAATAAATACTTTGCTACATAATTGTATTTGTAAATAATTATGGGGACAGGTGGTCAAATTTGACAAATACAGATTCTGATCGTGAAAGTTAGTGATATTGGAATAAATATCAATTAATGGATGTTTTTTTTTTTTTTTCAAAATTATATTCCTGATTTTTTGATGGAGAACCTTTCGCTGATAAATAAAGAAAATCTAACGAGGTACACATTTCAGAATGTTGATCTTCTTCAGTGTGGTGTGAGCTGTGTTGACTTACTAATATTGTGTGAGTGGAGAGATTTTATGCAAATTGAAAGGGGAATTATGCAAATATTTCAAACTATAGTTCAACTAAAGTGGTATATGATATAATACAGAGAGACAAGCTTCTCTCTCTTTATCTCTCTCTCTAATTATGGATATAAATTTTAAACCAATATTCCAGTGTGTGGGAGGGTTTATGCAAACAAAAGGTGAATTATGCAAATACCGCAATCTAAATTGGTATTCAATTAGTATGATAAAAATGAAATGTTAAACCATTATTATATACTTACTGGTTTATGGAGGTTTTATGCAAATAAATATATAAATTATGCAAATAGAACAGTATATATATGGCTATTTAAATATAGAGGTATAAAACTATATAAATAGAGAAATACGCCTATGATAAAAGGTAAAAATCTTAAATCATATTGCAAATTCTGTATGTTGAGAGAATTTATGCATATTTAAAAGGCGAATTATGCAAATATAGCGATATATATACAATTAGCTATATATATGTGTCTTCTTGACAATAACAGACATAGAAAACTAAGCCTATGATAAATGGTAAAATGCTAAACCAATATTGTATACCTGTGTGGGGGGGGGGGGGGAGAGAGAGATTTTATGCAAATAAAGAAGTGAATTATGCAAATAGAATATAATAATTTATTTATCCGCCGCCAGGGGGAGACAATATTACGTTCAGTTGTTTATTAAATTTTGGTGGGGAAATGGTGGCTTGGGCAGAGAACAGTTTTTTAAATCGCATCAAATTGGAATGCTTGGGATATATTAAAAGATAGAGTTTGTTTTTTAAATTAGAAACCCATGCGTATTTAATCTCGCATTCTTTGTTTTTTTATATAAAGCAAACAAATATCGACGTTTTAAAAAATATTTTAGTTAGTTCAAATTGTATTTTCTTTTATAATTTAAATTGTTATAAGATATTACAATAAACGCGGCAATATATTTTTGTTTAAACTTGATTAAAGGAAACTTTCGGTCAAGCTCTTCTTCAGCTAATTAAAACGTATAAACAAGGCAATGGAGAGAGATTATATAACATTTTAAAATCCATAACCTTGTTTATACGTTTTAGTTAGCTGAAGAAGGGAGTGACCGAAAGCATCCTTCAATCAAGTTTAAACAAAAAAAATGGCGGCGTCTATTGCTTTTTTAGTAATTTGTCGAAATCCTTACTCTTTTAATATTAAATGTTATAGTATATCTTTGAACATTTTCTTTAGTATATATTGTTGTGTGGTTTGTAATATTTTGACTAAATTTATATATTTTAGAAACACTAAATGTAACTTTATTAAACGGAAAGTTACCTGTCGAAGGACGTCAAAGTCCGAAAGCTTGCCGAATTTACAGCATTAATAAAAAAAAACACGTCGCCGTTAACTTTTGTTCCTTATTCAAGATGATGTCAGGCGATTCCTTCCCTTGTAAATATGATGTATTTTTCAATATTATGGATCAGCCAGAAAGGACCCTCCCAGCTGTTAATCTCCAGGCTGCTATTGTATCAGACTGAATTGTTATAGACATCCCCCCTGCATTTAAATACAGTAAATTTTTTTTTTTTTTTTAACTATGGACATATGCAAAACTGTATATCTAAATGGAAGATATAATGTCCTCTCGGGTGGCCAGGTTGATGACGATATTTGAATTATTGTCTAACAGTTATTATTCAGGCTAAATATCTATTTGAATACTTTCTATTATGTAAATATGTTTTTGTGTATTTATTTATGCAAATTAATTTATTTAATAATATAATTGTTATTATTGATGTGAACATAATTGTGTTGAAAATCTACACATTTGATATATATATAGAGAGAGTTGGTATAATCAAATTTAATAAAAAAGTAGACCCTATGTACATATTTCACACAGGCAAATAAATTGCAACGAATACCACACCCATATCACTATATCAGAATAAATATATATTTTCATAGTTGAGAGATAATAGAAATATCATACCAATTAAATATCAATATATTGTTACATAGAAATTGGGAAAGACTAACCTCAGAATGTCATGGAAATGTTTTTAATGCAAAAATAATTTAACGTAAAGGCTAATATGTAACGTGAAAACTGATATGTAACGTAAAGGCTAATATGTAACGTTAAAACTGATATGTAACGTAAAGGCTAATATGTAACGTGAAAACTGATATTTAACGTGAAAGCCGATATGTAACGTAAAGGCTAATATGTAACGTGAAAACTGATATGTAACGTGAAAGCCGATATGTAACGTAAAGATAGATATGTAACATGCCTAAATTCCATATATTTTAAGGGTATATTAATAAAGATAAATTCAGAAAGCAAAATAAACCTGAAACAGTTATAACGCTTTTTAAAATGTTCCATTTTTCTTGTTGCAGAATATATATACACTACAATATAAATTTTATGAAAATAACTACAACACAGAGAACCAACCTCCGATAAAAATTGAAAGATTGAACGGTCTGAAAAAAATTCGATACGCCCAAATATACAGTATATACAGTTTAATACACCTCGTAATAAAAGCATATCTCTTCAATTCAATATTATAATATCATTTGTTTATTTATGCTTCCAAATTCTATTTCGCTTCATTAAACCTAAATTTGTATCTTAATGTTGCATATGATAATTTATTTTTTTTTTATAGAAAATCCTTTATGCAAATCAATACACTTATTATACATATTTTCATATCTCTCTTCATATAAAATACCTCATATATATATATATATAGGAGAATCAGAATGTATTTTATATAGGTAGATTGAATTAGCTATTTTGCAAAATTGTTGTTTTTAATGGAAATATTTCACACATCAACTACTTTGGAATGTTTCCCCAACGCTGATATCTGATCGGCTGTAAAGCGATGTGTTGTCAGAATGAGAATTATTTTTCCCACTATTTAAACATAATAACGTTTTATTATTGAAATCTAAGAACTTAAAGTACACTCTGTGTAACAGTGAATTTATCACACGACATGTTTTACTGTCCTGTACTGGAGGAGGAGAGAGAAATTCTCCGTCAAAAGATTGGTTAGCAAGACAATTCGCCCTCTGTTTTATTGGACAAAAGTTGTGAAAAGCAAACTCAATGCTTCAACCTTTCACAAATTCTGGAAAACAACACAGACAATAAGCTCAACACATATTATGGATCCAACTTGAAGAAAAGTCGATGTTAATCTCCACTTTCTCTAGGTAATGTATGTAAATTCTGTAGATAAATAAAAAAAAAGATAATTCTGTAGATGTTATGTTTACTTCTGTTTCACCCATCTAGGACAGGGGTCGGCAACCTGCGAGCCTCATGCGGCTCTTTGGATGTGAAGCTCTTTATATAGTTCCATATGTAAATATTATTTATGCAAGTATTATTTATTGTTGGCAAGAAAAACATTTTGTGGTTCTTTAAAAACTTTGAAATTTTGTAAATTGTAATTTTTGACTCTTCAGACTCAAAAGATTGACTACCCCTGACCTAGGAGAAAGAATCCTGTATGGGACGAGTGGCCTTAATAAAGTCCTTTTGTTGTTTTTGTTTCTAATCGAGATTTTTAATCTGATTTTATAAATTTGATGATTCGCTTTTAGGTGCCGTTGAGAGGGACATGAATATTTATTTCTATTGAGGCTGTTTAAGCCTCGTTAGATGTCCATATAAGATTTAGAAATCCATTATAAAACATATCTTTAAAATCATATATTGGATGTAAAAATTATTATTAATCCGATATTTCGAAAAATATTAATATAATTAGTAATTTTATTTGTTATACATATATTTTATTATATATATTATATATATTTTATTTGTATATTAATAGAGAAGTAATTATTAATTAACAAACACTGTATTTGAAAAAGTAAACATAAATATCAGGTTAAAAAGTTTCTTTTAATTTTAAATTTGAAAAACATTCGAGCAAATATACAGCTCTTCAACGGGCTCTATGTACAATCTCTAAATAATATCAGCCCGTTGAAGAGCAGTATATTTTCTCGAAAGATTGCAAATTTAAAATTAAAAGAAACTTTTTTACCTGATATTTATATTTACTTTTTTCAAATACAGTGTTTGTTAATTATTAATTACTTCTATTAATATATTAAATAATTATTAATTTTACCTTCGAAATATCGGATTAATAACAATTATTACACCCAATATATAAAAGATATATGTATTATAATGGATTACTAAATCTTATATGGACATCTAACAAGGCTGAAAACAACATCAATAGAAATATTCATAATACAATATAATGTATTACGAACAGAAAAATATATCCAGGGTAGCCTAGTGAACATGGCATCTGCCCGGTAAGCGGAACACTGTGAGTTCGATTCCCATCGCTGGACACTTTTATTTTTCCGTTTATCATTACTTCTTCACAATTCATCTTTTCATACCTCATCCTTAAGGTTAGAAATAATCGTTATTTCTCCTTGGAATAAATTTTGTTTTTTTCGTTGAAAAGAAACTCATGCGGGATAATTTTCAAATGTCGTTTTAGAAATATTCATGTTCCCCCCTCTCAACGGTACCTAAAAGGGTAACTTTTGCCCACATAAACACTGTGTATTATTGAATATCACATCATTCGCTAATATATAAGGCTCTAGAATAAATAATAGTTATGAAGGTGTTGGACAGAACGGAGGCTCGAAATTCATATAATGCTGTGACACTTTTCCTTACATTTTGTTGAATATATTTCATTCCTTGTTTAGGTACCTTCATTGGTTTATATAATAATAATAAAGTGGATATATATTATATATAATTATTATATATATAGTTGTTTTGTATTGATATTTATTCCGATAGATGGCGCAAGCCATCAGCAACTTTCAGTTGCACGATAAGGAGATGCCTTTATCTTAATTTATGCACCTTATCCCAGTACAATATTACATTTGTACTATTTTTCACATAGTTGTATGTTAAAAATAAAAAAGGCATCTCCTGACCACGAGCACATGTGCTTTTTAGATGGCAGAGCGCCATCTAGTGGAGCAAAAATAAACTAAACGTTTATTTAGCTTGCTCCGTGATATTTGGCCAACCCAATTTCTTGATTTATCAAGAAAAGCCATCCACGAACGCGTTTCGCGCTGTTGGCGCTCGTCAGCGTGGAGAAGGCTGTAACCACTGCGACCAAAAAAGATTTTTGGTCCCAATGGCTTCCCGAGAAATCAGAAAATGGGTATTTAAGGCCAAATTTGCGTAAAGACGCTTAACACATGAAAAAACAATAGAAAAAAATAAAAGATAAGTGGGTCAGGTGTTGATATTAAAAATAAAAAAGGCATCTCCTGACCACGAGCACATGTGCTTTTTAGATGGCAGAGCGCCATCTTGTGGAGCAAAAATAAATTAAACGTTTATTTAGCTTGCTCCGTGATATTTGGCCAACCCAATTTCTTGATTTATCAAGAAAAGCCATCCACGAACGCGATAAATCAAGAAATTGGGTTGGCCAAATATCACGGAGCAAGCTAAATAAACGTTTAGTTTATTTTTGCTCCACTAGATGGCGCTCTGCCATCTAAAAAGCACATGTGCTCGTGGTCAGGAGATGCCTTTTTTATTTTTAATATCAACACCTGACCCACTTATCTTTTATTTTTTTTCTATTGTTTTTTTCATAGTTGTATGTTTGATAACAGATGGCGAGCTAGTGCATAATATATACTGTATATATGGAAAATAAGAAGAAAAGAGAAAGAAATGCTAACGTGAAAATGCCTTAAAATATATATTTGAAAAAGTAAAAATTAATATCAGGTAAAAATATATTTTATTTTATATATAGTTTATATATAATTTAGTGAAAATGCATATATTTTTTAATTCTAGATGTTTTTTCTTCCAATATTTCGAGAAAGCAACTCGTCTATATTTATCGAGGATGTTTGTGTTTTGACATAAAACACTTGAACGGATGAGCAACTCTTGCTTTGTAAGACCAACACAATGGGATTACCTCTTATTTAAACACAATATCAAGCTATATAAAATATCACTATAAAAGGAAGTTCCAAAAATGCAATATAACAGCGGTATGGTAGATTAAACTGGCGAAACCGCTGGGAGGGTTCACCACTGATGAGCCAGGCCCTCCCATTAATTTTTCCATTGCAGTAAGGGCAGTAGAAATTGTTTAATTTCAAAAAGAATCTTACGCGTCTAAAATAGTTTCGAATTTTGATATATATATATATATATATTAATTTTTTAGAAAAATTACATTGAAAGGCCTACCATTTATCGAAATATTGTATTCGAATTATTTTTGTTTGATTTCTTAAGATACTTCACTTGTGAAAAAAATGTTTAAAAGGGTTTACCACTGATGAGTTACATATACACAGGCTCTCCTAATAATAATTTTTATTGAATAGAAACTCTAAAAAATGTTTATAATTTTAGAAAGTAACGCATAAAAAAGGGTTTAATTAAAAAAAAATCATATTTTTGAACAAACATTAAAACCTATAAATATGAATATATAAATATAGACCTACAAATTAAAAATAAATAATTTAAAATATATATATAAATAAACTGATATAAAATATCATGGAATTGAAACCGTTTGATTTGCATAAGGAATGATGGAAATAATTGCTACCAAACGAAAAAGAGAGAAAAAGGCGGGAAGCCAAGGTATCGTCTGACCCGGCAGCAGTGTGACCCGATCGATCTGACAGAGCTGTCCACTCCAATAGATCTGTCCCATCACATCAAAATATTCCATTAATGCTCCCACTATTTACTTAGCTCCATTTATTGATTTATTTATTTAATTTTCATTCTTGTTCCTTTCTAAACTAGAGAAAATCCCTATTTCCATATTTTATTGATTAAATGGACGTAGAAGATTAAAATTGTGGATTATATTTTGATATCGCTACTAATTTTTTTTTGATGGTCAGCCCGTATGGATTTAATTTTTTTTTAAAGAATTTGAAAAAATATATATTTATTTTTAATTTTTCAAATATATATTAAAATTGTATATATATGTTATATTAAAATATTATTCTATTTAAAATTATATTTGATAGATCCAAATACTCTGTTAAATCGACCGCCAGAGGTCATGCCTCCCCTATAAAAACTCGTTGTTGTTGTTTCCCGCTGGCCGGCTCAAAACCTTTGTACATTATGTAAATAAGTATTTCATTTTTTTTTTATTCTTACGCCTTAAGCCAGGCAGTACTTTTATCAAATTGTTTTTTTTTAATATATATTCCTTTAACTCAATTAAATTACTGATCAAAACTATTTTTCATTATCATACTTTAAAGATTTCAACCACGACTGCATTTCCATACCATATTCTTCAACATAATCAAAAATACAACGGAAAATCTATTTTTTTATTTATATATATATATATATATATATATATATATGTGCGTATAAAATAGAAAACAAAGAAAAACTGATTCATGTTTGATGTTTTTATCTATTACGTTTAAAATAGAGGAAATATGAACTTACCATTCGCCTATTGCTTTTCTTTTCGCAAACAATACTTCTTCAAGCGCTGGCGAATTGTAATGCGAAAAAGAGAATGTCTATGAATGAATATGTAAAGTTGGGCATATATAATATAAAATCAAAATTCCCCTATTTTATGTAACTTGTATGGAACAAATAAATTTAATATATATATATGAGTATATTAATATGTAAATACATATATATTATATAATCTAAAACCTCAAATATTTATATATTTTAAAAAATATATATTTTATTTTATTCATTGATAATTTTATTTTTTGTTATCATCGTTTTTTAGAAAGACTTTCAGTTTTGTTGTATAGTTTTGTTGTAAATATGCGTAGTTAACCAATTAATCCTTTTAAATCACTAATATAGAGGATTAACTTATAAATTCTATATAATGTGAAACTAACTAATGTGTAATCTTTCCTCAAGTAATTGAAAATAAAAGCTACTTGACGGTAAATAATTATCTTTTTTTATCACGACTGCACCTCAACCCTTTATCTTATCGATCCTTTGTCCTATTAAGCCTTATCTAACCACAACAACAAAATATTCATAACATATATATAAAGTAACATTTAAAATACAATGTAACGCGGCTGATGATTGTAAAACGTAAATTGAAATTATACCGCGAATGTTTCTTTTATAAAAATCGAAATTTATTTTCAAAGAGAAATAGCGACATTTCTAACTTTGAGGATGAGGAATGGAAAGGTGAAACATGAAGAGTAATGGCGAACGGAAAAATAAAAAGTGTCCAGGGGCGGGAATCGAACCCACACCCTTCTGCTTACCGGGCAGGTGCCTTGTCCACTCGGCTACCCTGGACGTATTTTTCCGTTCGTAACTTATACTTAAAGTAACATTTAAAATACAATATAACGCGGTATAATTTCAATTTACGTTTTATATATATAAAGGTCAGGTGTTGATATATTAAAATTATATAAAAAAGTATATCCTGACCGCTCACATTTTAGATGGCAGAGCGCCATCTAGTGTAACAAAAATAAACTAAACGTTTATTTAACGCAGGCTAATAGCCCGAAACGCGTTTGTGGTTGGCTTTTTTTTTTATTTATCAATAAATTGAGTTGACGAAATACCACGTAACGAATTAAATAAACGTTTAGTTTACTTTTGTTCCACTATTCGGCGCTCTACCATCTAAAATGGTCATGTGAGAGGTCAGGATAGGCTTTTTTTAAATTTAAATATATTTTTTCACACATATGTTTTTTTATATATAAAAAAAGGCGCAACTGGATCTGTAAAGGAAAAAAAAATCTTTACAGATCCAGGTACGCCCCTTTTATATAAACTTAATGGAAGGATCGCCTTTTGACTCGAACATCTATATGAGATAGAGTATGTATATATACTCAGTGTATATGTAAATATTACACAAATAAATTTACTGGCAATGCGTTTCTTTTAAATATCATCAAATATTATCTCTACCAGTAAGCCAGTAAATTTATTTGTGTAAAATTTTAACGATAGATGGCAATAAAATTTAATTTACTAATATATATTGGTTATGAAAACATTTTGCGGAAGAGCTTAGCTCGATGCAATACCTTGAAATTATATGTATGTTCCTCTACAGACCTATAAGCTTATGTACATAGTTCACTAAACACCCCTAAGCTGCCTTCCATAGAAAATGCAGGGTATATAACAAAACCAGTCCAATACAATAGTAGAGCGGTCTAGAGATTAATTTGGCGAAAGCGCTGAGAGGGTTCACTACTGATGAGCCAAGCCCTCTCATTCAATAACTCATATCATTGCAGTAAGGTCTGTAGAGATAATATTTGATGATATTTAAAAGAAACGCATTGCCAGTAAATTTATTTGTGTAGAATTTCAACGATAGATGGCAATAAAATTTAATTTAAAAATTTAATAAAATTTAATTTACTAATATATGTAAATATATATACATATTTCCGATTATGCAAAGATAGACAGCTGCCATCTATCAGAAATCATTAACGAACTGTGCCTAGACTGTCCTCATAGACACTAATAATCCGAAGTATGTTTTCAAAATGTTGTGTGTTTTAAATACCAATCTATTTTATTTGATAAACCTATTTTTGTTAATAATATATTTTTTCTTCTTATAAATTTCATCAAATTTCAACCCTATGTAGATAAGTACCTAGGCTTACCGAATCAATTGCTCCATCATAATTTCCATTTTAACCAGTAGCTTAAGTTAGGTTAACCAAATGGTATTTTACTATTCAAATGAATTGTAATCCTCCCCGTATTGGGAGAGATTTGTTCAATAGTATACTCCTAGATTTCCATTTAAATTTGTTGCATAATTCTCAGCATGAGATTCTACTAGGCAGAGACGTATATGTAAATATGGATTTATTTCATCCTATATAAATATGATACGTTTTATTTTTAGAATGAAATTATTTTTAAAGAAATAAACATTAATTGAAATATTTCTATTTTTTTACATATATATTTGCATATGTTATTTAGATCGTAATTGAATGCATGAATGATATACCATTTTTATTTGCATACCTATTATTTATATATGTCAAGGAGGTTAGCAATTTAAAATTATGTAAATTGAATTTCTTGATCGCTCTAAGAAGCATTTAAAGATGTCAGAGCGCCATCTATCGGAATAATTATTAACCAAACGGGGATTTAGTTCCTTCATCTTATCTAAGACGATGGAATTTATATAATGATATATTCCAAAACAGTTTATTCAGACAAGTGCAGCCTTCGCAAACACCAATTCAGTTCCAGTGACGATTAGAAATAGACTTGATGTTTACATATTTACATATTTTAACACAGGATCATTTTGTCGAAAGCTCCTCGAAAAGTTTGCATATTCCAAGTTAAAGGGATGTAATAAAACCCTAATATAACGATATTTTAAATAATATTAATCGATTGGAGTTAACGTAATGTATTTGGATTGTATATGGAAATAGAAGCTGATCAACTGAGAAGATTCAGCCGGGGTCTGGCCGAGGAGAACATGCGCGAAAAATTCCGCGTTAAAACCATTGTCGAGGTTGTGGTGCTGCACGGGACTCTTTTCTCGTGTATCGCTATCCTCACTGTCCGTACCAAGCTGCCCTGCCCATCTCCCAGCTCGTCAAAAAGTGGTTGAGACAATTTAAACAATTAATTATTAATTCTTCTAATCAATTGTTACAAAGATGGAATTATATATATATAGGGTAGATAAAATGTAGGGGAATATATATAGTTGTGTATGTGTACAAATTTCTTCAGTAAGGAAGGCTTCCCCACTTTGAGAGAGTCCTCCTCCAGACAAGGAGGGGGTCTTCTTCAAAAATTGGCTGATCTATCTTGACCTACCTATCAACATCGACTCTAAGGAGCTGCGCCTTCTCCGGCTACAACGCAGACGTGGCAGTGAGGCTAGCTCTGCACGTCTTGCCACAACCAATCAAACGGCCTCGATCCAACAGTCCTATATCGCCTGCGAGTCCAGCGGCCTGTCGAAATTCAGGTACTGGTTCTGCCACTGTCCTCTCATCTGGGAGACGTTCACCATCACCCAGAGGCCCCCTGACGTACAGAGCTGGTAGGTCTTCGAGCATGTCCTGGATGATGACACTCTGGCCATCCTGACATTTACCAAGACCCGTATATGCAAATTTTCCCTCGTCGTAGAACTGAGAAGGGTTCAAGTAGACCCCTCCTTGTCTGGAGAAAACCCCTCTTAAAGTGGAGGAGCCTCCCTTGCTGAGAACAATTGTATTACAACTGCGTATATTTACATATATAATTTTTTCTTGATTAATTTATTCATCGTAAAGATAGAGGCTGCTTGGCCGGCATTCGTAGTTCTTAAAATTAAAGATACTTCGGCCAGTAAATCTTTTTATTGTCAAATGTTTTAATTTTTGTTTGCTCTCCTGACGAGAAGATTTTTGTCGAAACAATAAAAATATTTACTGGGCGAAGTATCTTTAATTTAAATAACTAATTTATATATTCATTTTATTATATTTTTAATTTAATCATTGACTAGCACAGTCAATAAAGTATTGTTTATATTGTCTAATTCAAAGAAAACGGTAAAATTTCCCTCTATTTATACACTATATTAGTAACAACATTGTTAATAAATACATTGTTTTATTTAAATTAAAATTGAAAAGAATATTTACATATATAAGGTTCAGTCAATTTATTTCTTTGAATAACAATAGTTTTGCTTAATATCCTTTGCGTTTGAAATAATTGGATATATGCAAAAAAGGAACGATGAAAAAATATGATTTCCAATATAAATTGAAAGACTATCGACATATATATATATAGTGTAAATTCAGAAAGCTGACAATAATGATTGAAGTATGAATTTAAATGTGAAACGCAAAATAAACACATTTTTTAACCTTTTATTTTATCCATTTTCTGCAAATCACTATGCCCGATACATTCTCGACATATTTGCATATACCAAGATTCTCACTCCTGCAGTATGCAAACTTCCCATAGTGAAAATTCGTCACAACAGGCAACATTATTATTCATTTTATAACAATATGTCTAAAATAGGGACACTATGCAATTATGCAAATCTCTGGTTGACTCAATTTTTTCCAACTATCTCTGAACAGCGTAATCTTATAGATAACTGGGGATGATTATAAAAATTATAACTTTTTAAAAAATCCCTTTTTTTATCAAAGGGTAAATTATCCTTTCTTATAAACGTATTAACGTAAAAATATATTTGCACACTGAGCATTTATATTTATTTACAAACTCCACAGAAGGTTTTAAAACTGGAGCAATGTCTATTTACATACGACAACACAGAGTAATTGGATCATAGAATAAATAAATAAATCGCCGAGAAGAAGAAAAAAAAGCACAGCTTTTCAAAGAGATTTTGGAGGATCAATTAATTTTCGATTTCGCCACGCTGGATAAACCAGGCGGTATCTGGTCGGAGGTTTACGAGTGGAGTTTATGATGAAGGCATTCAATACGGCGATGATGAACGCAACTGGAAGCTGTTTCTGCCCCGAGGCCTTAGCCATTTCTTACAATAAAACCTGCAATTTTAATGGTTATAAACCTACGTGGGTTATGACTCCATCTCAACCAAATATTGCCAAGATAGCTCGAGTTATAAATATTTCTAGCGCATATGTAATATATAACATATTTACATATATAGGCTGTTGGATATGCAACTTTAGTGTCAGATTTTAGATAGAATGCATTTACTATCTTGGGGAATTCAATAGGAAATGATATTAATAACGGGTTTATTTTATAAATATGAGATTATCTTGAAAAAGGTATTTGAATAAATATTATTTTAAAATTTATTTTTGTCGATTTGATACATATAAATGGATAGGTTTCATTAGCCTTTTTTATGTTTGTTTAAACGTTTCAGTAATTTACTATCTTCCTTTTCGAGGAAATAATTACGTATGGATGGTAAACACACTATAATCTAATAAATTATTGGTTTATTTTCTATTTGCATGTAGGGATAAGTTCCCAATTTGTTCGCTTGTAGATTGGTTCACTTCTATCACGTGACTTTACTCAGTCAATCAGCGTGTAATGATTTATTTGCTCAATGGTTGTGTGCATCGATCAAAAAAGTTCTATATTATTTTATATAAAATCGTTTTTTAAAATTTTATAATCGTGGTTTCCATTCTCGGATATCCTCTTTTTTGTAATATTAAAAATACTTTTGATTTCCTATCAATATATCTGTTATTTTAAAAAGTAATTACTTGATATGTTTAAAAAGAGTAAGGTAGAGAATAAGAAAGGTGTCAGGGTGATATGATAGAATGAAAAGACACCTCCCTGATTATGAAAATAAATGTTACTGATGGCGTACTGCTATCTATCGGATTGGTTAGCTTTAAAAAAACAATTATTCAAATATAATTTCAAAGGTAGTATATAAATAGAAATAATATCGTTGTAATACAGACGGAATACATATGTTTTTCCCACTGACTCACAACCCATTTTAATTTCCTTCGAAAATATCTTATTTTTAAGTTATTTTAAAATACTTCTTCAGCAATTTATAACACACAGATGCGTATATATATAGAGAGAGATGAATATGCAAATAAGAACCCGAGCTATCAATTTGCATATCAAAGTTCAAACTAGAAAAAAAAACAAGATGAAAAATATAAACAATCAAGCAATATTATCAAAGAAGTCACACAAATAAATATGCATATATCATACTATAGCAATAAGTAACATACTTTTTCACTTTGGTATTAATAGGGAAAAGTAGCCATGGCAATAGACGGGTGGAATTATGAGGTGAACATTATTTGGGAGAAAGGGATGAATGGTGTGGAGAGAGTTTAAAAACAAAGAAGTAGAAGTTGCCTCAAATGCAAGAGGCATGTAAAGTCAGGAATTGAAATAAATGGCAGACCGTTCGGCCAAGAGGGAAACCTCCGTATTATACATCCCAGACTACACATCCTATCTACATATACCCCACTTCTACCCAGACTACACACCCTATCTACATATACCCCACTTCTACCCAGACTACACACCCTAACTACATATACCCTACTTCTACCCAGACTACACACCCTAACTACATATACCCTACTTCTACCCAGACTACACACCCTATCTACATATACCCTACTTCTACCCAGACTACACACCCTATCTACATATACCCTACTTCTACCCAGACTACACACCCTATCTACATATACCCTACTTCTACCCAGACTACACACCCTATCTACATATATCCCACTTCTACCCAGACTACACACCCTATCTACATATACCCCACTTCTACCCAGACTACACACCCTATCTACATATACCCTACTTCTACCCAGACTACACACCCTAACTACATATACCCTACTTCTACCCAGACTACACACCCTATCTACATATACCCCACTTCTACCCAGACTACACACCCTATCTACATATACCCCACTTCTACCCAGACTACACACCCTATCTACATATACCCTACTTCTACCCAGACTACACACCCTATCTACATATACCCCACTTCTACCCAGACTACACACCCTATCTACATATACCCTACTTCTACCCAGACTACACACCCTATCTACATATACCCTACTTCTACCCAGACTACACACCCTATCTACATATACCCCACTTCTACCCAGACTACACACCCTATCTACATATACCCCACTTCTACCCAGACTACACACCCTATCTACATATACCCCACTTCTACCCAGACTACACACCCTATCTACATATACCCTACTTCTACCCAGACTACACACCCTATCTACATATACCCCACTTCTACCCAGACTACACACCCTATCTACATATACCCTACTTCTACCCAGACTACACACCCTATCTACATATACCCTACTTCTACCCAGACTACACACCCTATCTACATATACCCCACTTCTACCCAGACTACACACCCTATCTACATATACCCCACTTCTACCCAGACTACACACCCTATCTACATATACCCTACTTCTACCCAGACTACACACCCTATCTACATATACCCTACTTCTACCCAGACTACACACCCTATCTACATATACCCCACTTCTACCCAGACTACACACCCTATCTACATATACCCCACTTCTACCCAGACTACACACCCTATCTACATATACCCCACTTCTACCCAGACTACACACCCTATCTACATATACCCTACTTCTACCCAGACTACACACCCTATCTACATATACCCCACTTCTACCCAGACTACACACCCTATATACATATACCCCACTTCTACCCAGACTACACACCCTAACTACATATACCCTACTTCTACCCAGACTACACACCCTATCTACATATACCCTACTTCTACCCAGACTACACACCCTATCTACATATATCCCACTTCTACCCAGACTACACACCCTATCTACATATACCCCACTTCTACCCAGACTACACACCCTATCTACATATACCCCACTTCTACCAAGACTACACACCCTATCTACATATACCCTACTTCTACCCAGACTACACACCCTATCTACATATACCCCACTTCTACCCAGACTACACACCCTATCTACATATACCCTACTTCTACCCAGACTACACACCCTATCTACATATACCCCACTTCTACCCAGACTACACACCCTATCTACATATACCCTACTTCTACCCAGACTACACACCCTATCTACATATACCCCACTTCTACCCAGACTACACACCCTATCTACATATACCCCACTTCTACCCAGACTACACACCCTATCTACATATACCCCACTTCTACCCAGACTACACACCCTATCTACATATACCCTACTTCTACCTAGCTGCTTACTTACCGACAACCTTTTAAAATAAATGACCAATATATATATATATATATGTAACTATAAGAGGTACCTCTCCCTTTAATTATGCATAAGAACCATGCACCTGCTCCTCACCCTAGTGAAAAACTTTACTACTGATGATTAAGAATGAGCCACAACACCAGTTTTGGCAAATTCAGACAAAGAGTCAACTTGTATACTATGGTTTCAGGCTATGGCCCTCATCAGTACAGGGACGGCTTCGATTTCATAACATCCTACGAAAGGAGTTATGGAATCGGTCGAATTGGCCAAATTCATAACATTTCATAAGGATGGTATTCGTGTACCAAAAAGGGTACCTCTCCCTTTAAAAGGTTATTTAAACAATGCATTTTGGTTCATCGTCCCAGTACTGAATTTTATGGTTGGGATGAAATACTCTGTGTTGTATTCTAGTCTGAAAATCAGTCCTTGCCACTTCACCAGTTTAAACACCTGTTTGGTGAATTAGACCGATTCCATAACTTATCTCGTAGGATGTTATGAAATCCAAGCCGTCCCTGTACTGATGAGGGCCATAGTTTAAACCTTGGAATACAGGTTGTTGGCTTTTCTCTGAATTTGCCAAAACTGGTGTTTTCTCTCATTCATTATCATCACTGGTAAAGTTTTTATTAGAGTGATGAATGAGAGCATTATTCTGATGCATATATAAAGGGAGAGGTGCATTTTTTGGTACATATGCTACTCTTTCTTCAAATTAAAGATACTTCGGCCAGTAAAAAAAAAAAGATTTACTGGCCGAAGTATCTTTAATTTGAAGAACTATGAATTCCGGCCAGGCAGCCTCTATCTTTACGATTTACTGCTATATTTACATAAATGACGGACCTGTAGAATATGTAAATGAGTAGTGTGACTGACCTGTGACATTCCGGAGTCCGGAAGTGACGTAATGCCCCTACTCCGGAAATTAAGCGCAGAAACACTTAATCCGCTATTTATACTGACCACCGCTATCATGACGAAAATTTTCACGGGGGCGGTTATCTTTATTGATGGTGGTGAACTTTATCTGATCCTACTGTTAGTGATCAACTGAGGGGATGTGGGAATGGACTTGGTGTTGACAGCAAATGTCAGAATTAGTCAGTATAGTTATAAATTCGAAACTATTATAGACGCATAAGATACTTTGAAAAATAAATCAATTTCTACTGTCCTTACTGCAATGGAAAAATTAATGGGAGGGCCCCTGGCTCATCAGTGGTGAACCTTCCTAGCGGTTTCGCCAGTTTAATCTACCATACCGCTTTTCCATTGCAGTAAGGGCAGTAGAAATTGTTTTATTTTTAAAATGAATCATACGTATCTATAATAGTTTCGAATTTTGATAACAGATGGCGCGGCAATGCATCATAAAATAGTTATAAGTCATTTAGTGCTGTTTGAAAGCAATTATGTAAAGTTCTATATACGTATATGTATATTTACATAAAAAACACGAAATCATAAGGCGATAGGTTTCTTATGATTTCACGCTTTTTATGAATTTATTCCGGGCGAGTATATACTCGAATGTAGATCTAAATGTATTGCTCAAATGTATGTGCTGTTGTGAAAGTCCTTTACTTTAAATCCTGTACTTTAAAACAAATATTTTTGGTAAAATTCTGTATGTCCTGTTGAAAAATATATATTTGTGGTTAAAAGTCCTATATGTACACTACTTATAAACATATGTGTTGGTAAATCTGTGTATGCCCTGTTGAAAAACATATACGTGTGTTTAAAAGTCCTGTATATACTAATTGTAAACATATATGTAAATTAGAAACTATTACAGGCGTGTATGATTATTTTCAATGGAAAATTTTAAATGGAAAAATTTGTGGGAGGGCCTGGCTCATCAGTGGTATAGTAGTTTCGAATTTTCATAACAGATGGCGCGCTAATGCATCATAATATAAACATATATGTGTTGGTAATGTTGTTTATGCCCTTTTGAAAATAATATACATGTTTTTAAAATTCCTGTATGCACTACTTAAAAGCATATATGTGTTCGTATAGTTGTATATGTCCTGTTGTAAAGCATATACATGATGTTAAAGGTCCTTTATGTGTTGATGAAAAGCTAGGATATATTGTTGAGGAATTCAGTAAGTTTTTGAAATACCTTTAAGAGACTTTTTGAAAAGGCTTATGTAAGTCTAGGACTCTCTGTAAAATTTGTATAAATTATTGATGGCTTCTAAGTGTGTTGTTTGGCTGTATATTCATTGTTAAAAGATAACTGTACACTCATGGTGATAAGTGGTATGTCTTTGATATCGCCGGTCGTCTATATATATGTTATATTAAAATATTTTATTTAAAATTATGTTATATTAAAGTATTATTTTATTTAAAATTATATTTCATCGATTCAAATACTCTGTTAAATCGACCGCCAGAGGTCACGCTTTCCCTATAAATACTCATTGTTGTTGTTCCCCGTTGGCCGGCTCAAAACTTTTGTACATTATGTAAATAATCGTTTGTTTTCCTTATTCTACTCGCCTTAAGCCAGGCAGTACTTTTACCAAATTATGTATTTTATATATTCCTTAGCTCAATTAAAGCAACCCCTCTGATCAAAACCATATTTATTATTATAGTTTCAAGATTTTAAACACGAATGCATCACCATTACCATAATCTTCAAAATAATCAAAAATCAAGTAGAAAATCTCATCTTTTTTATTTATAACATATATATATATATTCTTTTTGAAGGAGACATAGGTTTTTCATACTTGGTTATCTCGTGTGTCTTCAATAAAGGTCACTGTATATCAAATATCTCACAGAGTTATTGTCTATATTCCGATATACATGCTAAAAGGTATGACTTCCTTAAGTTATGTCCATGAGTGCACAGCATATCGTTGATTGCTTGTGTGTTATTGAAATTAATTAATATCTTGGTGAGAATGTATGCGCTTGCAGAATGACACTAATTATTAGCTCTCGGATATAACAGCAATCAGAGTGCCATGGACAGATAAAAGGAAAAATATTTCAATCTCAAATGAAGTTAATCCTGGTAGATCTCTAGAATCCCAAAGTTTGGTCTTAAATACCCATTTTTTTGGTTTTTCAAAATATTTTTGGTCACAGTGGTACAGTCTACTCCACGTTGACAAGCGCCAAAAAGCGCGAAACGCGTTCGTGGATGGCTTTTCTTGATTGATCAAGAAATTGGGTTGGCCAAATATTAGGGAACAGGTTAAATCAATGATTAGTTGATTTCTGTTCCACCATATGGCGTTCTGCCTTCTGTAAATCACATGTGCTTCTGGTCAGGATATGCCATTTTTATTTTTAATCCTAAATATGTTAACAAAGACTGACCTACTCCGGACATACCTTTATAAGGATAAAAACTTTAGAAAATATTTTGATGTTAGGAAATAACAGGTGCGCCCATCGGGTTTATAAAACAATTAAGCAATTTACTCAATAATAACGGATCCTCGTGGCTTACTTATTGTAATGATCCTGATTCACTAAGGAATGCTATCCCAGGAATATTAAGAACTGCGATGGAGCAAACAATACAAAACGACTTAACAAGAATAACCCAATCAAAGTTATATTCCCACTATAGAGATATATATACAACGTTTACCACCGAAGAATATTTCTTAAGTGAACTCCCTTTTCCTGTCATCAGATTAATCGCACAATTTAGAACCATTTCAATTTTTTTCAGAGAACACCATCTGATTTTATTGAGGCGTGAAGATCTGAAATGCACTTTCTGTGGATCAGGAATAACAACGGAGATGTTGCACTACTTATTTGACTGTGCTGCTCTGTCTGAGGAAAGACGAAAACTAAATGATAAAACGGGGCAACTTTGTCCTTCATTTCCGGCACTAATTAATGAAATATCAAAGAATAGGTATATAGCGATGGCGATATTTGGATTCCACAGGATTATATCCCGGAAAAAGACCACACAGTGTTCTCCCCATCCCTTGTGAACTGGCGAATCCTGTATAGGGCGAGAGGACCTAAATAAAGGCTTTGTTGTTGTTGTTGTTGTTGATGTTAGGAAATATTGAAGGAAGACCTGCAATGAACTAGCTAGAAGGAGTCAAGAAAACTACCAGAAGATCATTAGATGTGAGTGATGTTCACTAACAGATCAAATTTGGAGAATATTTGTCACCATAGTGTCACCAAAGGTCGTCTAGATGGGAACTAACAACAATTGTTAGATAAAGGCTGTCTGGCCTTGTCGAAACGTCGAGACAATAAAAAAGATTTACTGGCCGAAGTATCTTTAATTTGAAGAATAATTGTTAGCTTTACTTTTTGAGATACAGTTAATTGTTGTGTGTGAAAGCTTCTAAGTATATTGTTGAGTAGTGTATTGTTGAAATTCTACCTTCTTATTGAGGTCCTGCATATTTTATAGGAATATATTAGACGAAAAACATGGTGAAGGAAGACGAATTTCTTTTATTGACGAATAGGTGCAAGCTTTCGAGTAAAAACCCTTCGACAGGCGAGCGCGACTTATAAGAACTCGGGTCGCGCTCGCCTGTCGAAGGGTTTTTACCCGAAAGCTAGCACCTATTCGTCAATAAAAGAAACTCGTCTTCCATGTTTTTCGTCTAATTTCAATCCAGGAAGAATTCTTTATCTATATCTAGTAATATATGTTTGTTAATAAAGACACTATATGTATATATATGAAAAACAATAGAAAAAATAAAAGATAAGTGGGTCAGGTGTTGATATTAAAAATAAAAAAGGCATCTCCTGACCACGAGCACATGTGCTTTTTAGATGACAGAGCGCCATCTAGTGGAGCAAAAATAAACTAAACGTTTATTTAGCTTGCTCCGTGATATTTGGCCAACCCAACTTCTTGATAAATCAAGAAAAGCCATCCACATGTGCTCGTGGTCAGGAGATGCCTTTTTTTTTATTTTTAATATGTATTTATATGTTGTGACTGTAAACATCACCCGTCATCACCCCCGGGTGAAGTAGCAGCGATGATATAAACCAATCAATAGCCGCTGCTCCCAATTTTGTTGGAGGATGGGATTGGTCGGTGATGGCCTCTGATAAACTCGGCACCTTATCTTCTGTAAGTTCTGTCTACCTTACTTACACATTTCCACTCTGTCTCTCCTATAATTACCCTTACACCTCTCTGTCTTTCTTAACATTTGACACATAGTCCAGACGTCCCTTCAGAGAAGGCCCGTGTAAATATATTTACATATATATTTATTCTGAAAATAGAGCAATCCATACTTAAATCATTAGATAATAAAAAGGCATATATTGGATTGTATAAAATATTTATTTGACAATTTTTTATACACAAACTTACAACACTATGCGGCGCTGAGTTTGTGTATAATCTAATGCCTCGATAAAGGTTGGCGTTCAGCCAATCGAAATATTGGCAAATAAATATTTTATTCAATCCAATATATGCCTTTTATTAGCTACATATATATATGTTATAACTCTGTCGGAAAAATCTTCATACTCCATGTTGTGTTGGAGTATATGATAGGATGCGAGTGTTTAATAAAAAGATTACAATCTCAACTCTCTTCTTTAATCATCAACAGTCTTCATGTTTGTACAAGTAAGTATGTAAGTATGTATTCTTGTATACTTCCATGTCACTAGCGCTATTTCAGGGGCCACACTATGTACTTGGCCGCTATATAAGTATTGTAGCGAGAGAGAGAAGTATATATTATTTTACACTTGTATTAACAGAGTTTATATTGGTACTTTATATTATATACTACTCTATAAACTTCCCTCATTCCGTATCTTTTGTTTATCATTCATAGTTTGTTCTTGCCTTAAATATATTGCTGTCTCATCCTGAAGTTTATCTTCCCTTAATTTTCCACGTGGCAGTATTATATCTACTTTGAATATCAAAAGTTGAAGTTGCGCGAGTTTATTTTTTGTTCCTAAATTACATATGCATTCAAGTATGTAACTTTATAACTTACATAGTGCCAAATATAGAAAGCTTGTATATCACTTGAATAAATAAATGCTATTTTTTGCAAATAATTTAGAATTTGTATTTATAATACAATTGAATTTTATTATCTTAATTGCATTAAAGTACGTATAACTCAATTTTATTAATATTAGTATTATTATATTATAACTACTATTAGTAAGCATAGAGATCAATTTTAACAAATATGTAAATTAAGAAAATAAATTTGAAATTTAAGAAAAGTAGCCTCTAATTTTCATTTTCAATTTAATTTTAAAATATTCTTTAAATAGCCTTTTCATTGTAAAAAAAAACGTTATACATATAAACTTTGAAGAGAAAAACTTTCACTTCTCTTATATTCTTTTAACCCTAAATAAATATATACCTTAGTAGCATATATAGAGATATAGATGGGGATAAAATAAATTATTCAGATAGATAAATGCGTAAAATAATAATAAAGATGACTCTAATATAAAATATTGAGTATCATTACCATGATTAATGTTATGGAGGTATATGCAACTAGGGGCAACAAACTAATATTTGCATATAGCGAAATAATGGGAAATAAGGGAAGAAATAGAGGATTAGTCCGAATTAGATAGCAGAAGGGAAACCAAATTTTCCACATTTCGGTTGGCTCGATATTATCGGCCTGATCAATATTCTTCCTGATATTCGTCTGTTTCGATTAATTTGTCCAAATAATAACATTGCTATACCTATTTACATAGGTGTGTATGCAATTATACCTACTGCACAGTATAACCTATGTTAAATTAGGGATTATATACAAATTGTATATATATTGAGTGTGTAAATAATATCACCGATATTTTTATTCTATCGTCTGCAGCCATTTATGTGGCGTCGCTGATCACCTTATGTAAATAAAATATTCGTGCGGGCCTACACTTGGTTATTCATCACATGGCCTTATTTACACACGCTTCAATATGGAAATAGGGTGGTGAATATATCCGTTTTGACATGTATTCCTTAAGTTAATCTCACTCTAGCTTCATTCCTGATTTTGTTTAGTGAAGAATTACCTTTTTCAATATATTTTATAAACACTTCACATTGATTGTTAAATGATATATTTTAAAAATTGTATGTAATTGACATATTTCCTTACGAATATTTCTATTTATTGAAGATAACATTTTATTATTTTTGTAAACACAGAGTTAATTACATATTGGAATATTTTGTGAAAACAATTTGAAAAAGAAATATATAAATTGATTTTAATCTCATTGACAATAATTAAATAATTAAAAAGGTTTCCAGAGATGGGGTTATTTAACCATCTCAAGCTTTCGGACATCTCTGCCCTTCCACAGGAGAACCTATATAATGAATAAAACGCCCCCTGATGCCAAACTTCGAAAACATCGTAATACAATTTTCTGTTATCAAAATTCGAAACTATTTTAAAGGCGTAAGATTCTTTTTGAAAATAAACAATTTCTACTGCCCTTACTGCAATGGAAAAATTAATGGGAGGGATTGGCTCTTTTTTCTGTCTGAAATTTCCAAAACTGGTGTTTATCAGTACTTGTGCGTTTTGTCGCAAATTTTATAAACAAAATAAAGTGTTTTAAGACATTGTAAATGGGAGAGGTGTCCTTTTTTTCACATAATTATATTCTACCATCAAAATTACAATATGTATATATTTTTTTACAATAGGAATTTTTATATATCATATAAAAATATCGAAATCTAACCTGAAACTTCTCAAAAATAAAAAATAAAAAATAAAAGAGACTTTTTAAAAATCGTTTAAAATATAATTTTTAAGTTATATTATGATCTCTATTATTATTAAAATTAACTACAATAAAAATCTTGTTAAATTCAAATTATTCTAGCAAGGAGAAAAATTGGCGGGAAAAAGCAGACGAACAGTCGGGATCAAGCAGGCGTCTGCTAGAGTTACGGCTTCCATTTGAGGTAATGAGAACACCGCATGGGTCACGCAAGATGGTAATGGAAATTTAGATGGATTTTTTTTCCATGAGTAAAAAACACCCCCTCTGCTTAATTCAACATAGAAAAATAGAATTTTTCATTCACCTTTTTTTTCCCTCCAATTTTCTTTTTTCAAATAAAAATGTAATATTTATAAAATGTTTATGTATATATATGTATTACCTTATTTATTTTTATTATCTCTTAATAATAATATAAATTTTTATACTTTCCTTTTTTTAGAGGAATTAGCATTTCTTTCTCTATATATATTTACTTATTTTGTGTTTAAAACCTTATATATAATCTTATATGGACATTGTAATAAATCAGTTTCAATCTCAATTTCTCTCTCTCTTTATTACTTAGCGACTATTTGCATATTTTGATATATCTTCCTTAATAAAAATATATTTTTAAAATTCTTTTTTTAATCCTCTACCTATATATATATTTTTTTTTTAAAGAAAAAGGCCTCTTCTTATCGTTCTACTGAAAGTTGCTGATAGTTTGCGCCATCTATCAGAATAAATATCAACTATTCGTTGATTTAAAAAAAAAATTATTCCAAAATTGACCAAATACCTATTCTTAATCAATCAAGAAAAGCTGTTGGCCCATCGTCAGCGTGGTGAAAGCTGTACCTCAAATACCAAAAATAAATGTTCATTCAGGCATCCCGTGAAATAATGAAACGGGTAGTTAAGGCCAGATGTGCGTAAGGACACGAAACAATGTGAAAAACTCCCAGTACAAATTTTAATTTGTACTATTTTTTCACATATGTTTGTCTTTTACCTTGTCTTAATATTTGACTAATCAGGCTTAAATTTCAACAGATTTGGAGTTAAGTCTAGAGATAAAGTATTTGTCTCATTTTTTTCAACCAAGGATAATTTAAAATAAGCCAATATTAAAATTATATATTTTCATATACAGAAAAGAAAATGATGCATCAGGTTTGATGAGCAGAGAGAGAGTATTTGAAGTGATTTATAATCATTATATTATTTATTAATAACAACGTAAACAAATTGATTCAAACAAAAGGCATCGACTCGAAAGTTGATTTAAAAATAAATATAACTGATAATTAACTACCTTATTAAATATAACAAATACATTTCAGATATCCAATATAAACCTTTTGATAAAATATTGTGAAAAGATTCGTCAATTAACAAATTCATTCTATTTGTTTTATAGTAGTGTTGTCAGATTGTTTAATATATTTTTTTAGAAGATGGGAGAAGAAAGGCAGAAGATTAAAGAATTCTCAATTTTTTTTTCCCCTCGCCAAAAGAAAACATCCTTGATGTTTTAATAAGAGAGCTGGGTGCCAGAGTAAGCCTACAAAATCTTCTGGGTCGTAAAGTTCAAGTGACTGCCTAGCTTTTAATACCTTCTTTTCTCCCTGTCTCGTCTGCCATTAAAATCCTCATTGCCATTAGGGGAGTCATTTATTTATAAACAAAATTAATAAAACCTTCTTTTAAAGGGATTAATAATGAGTCTTTTATTTGCATGATGCACATAAAATATGTTATATAATTATTACCATTTTTTTTCCTAATACGTTATTATCCTTTTTTTTTCGGTAGTATATATATCGTTTTGCATTATATAATGATTAGGATTCATTGAAAAAAAAACCTATATTCGTCTGATATATTTAAAATTTCGTCTGGAATTATAAAGAAGCGTCTTCTCTTGATTTTAAATTATCGTCTGCTCTTAATTAGAAATATTCGTCTGGCATTATAGAGAATCGTCTGTTAGAATTATATATAATCGGCTGCTCTATATTGAAAATAATCGTCTGGAATTATAAAGAATCGTCTTTCATTATAAAGAATCGTCTGTTAAATTATAAATAATCGGCTGTTCTATATTTAAAGTAATCGTCTGGCATTATAAAGAATCGTATACATAATTATAAATATAAACGTCTGCTATATTATAAAAATAAAAGTATATTTACCATATAATTTATGGTATATTTACCATATTATTTAAAAGTATGGAAAAGGAATATAAAAAGTAACGCAATGCGTTTCTTTATTTGTGTAAAGACTTTATATCCATACCTATAGAAGGCATATAAAGATCCGAAAGCTTGTACTTTTCACAAATAAAGAAAGGCATTTCTACTATTTATATTCTTATTTGATTAAATTAACATTAAAAATAAAAGGGGTGAGTAGCATATATTGAGTGAAAAGGTAGAAAATTGTTCCTCATCTAACTGGTGTATTGAAGTTTCGTCCCGACACTTCATTATGTGAGTGTTGGACTTCAATGAGATAGTGACAACACTGAGGATAACTTATATACATATTCCATCACATGACGTTACATTGGCAGCATTTGTTTTAGAACTCATGACTATAAATTAAATTATGATGCCTTAGCGCGCCATTTGTTATGAAAATTCGTAACTATTATAGACGCGTATGATTCTTTTTGAAATTAAACAATTTCTACTGGCCTTACTTCAATGGAAGGGCCTGGCTCATCAGTGGTGAACCCTCCCAACGGTTTCGACAGGGAGGGTTCATCACTGATGAGCCAGGCCCTCCCATTAATTTTTTCATTGCAGTAAGGACAGTAGAAATTGTTTAATTTCAAAAAGAATCATACGTGTCTATAATAGTTACGAATTTTCATAAATGAATAATTAAATAGTTTCCAAAGCTTTTCTCTTAATAGGCACTTAAAAAGAAGAAAATAAAGTTAACGTCATTGAAGAATTATATTTACATAAGTAGGAATAAAACCGGTAGAATAATCTTATACTGAGTGAAGAGGTGAAATATTCAGTGAGAAACTTGCTAATATAAAAGTATAAAATGAAAGGATTTAAAAGCACGAATGTTTCTTTTATACATAATACAAGCTTCTACTGCCCTTACTGCGATGAAAAAATATATTGGGAGGGCTTGGCTCATCAGTGGTGAACCCTCCCAGCGGTTTCGCTAATCAATTGCTTCATATTACATAACATTAAGTTCTTAATTGTTGACAATCGTCCACCTCCGCTTTTATTCTGACTCCTATAGATGTAATTGTTCAAATGTCGTTGGCTTAAATATTTATTTACTCCTTCAAGTACATTTTTAATAAAAGCTCAAAAAAACTATTTTATTAATTCATTTTTATATTTTCAACTTTATTTTACGTTTTTTTTTAACATATATTGTTTTTATGTATAAATCATATTGAATATTTGATCAATACCGTATTATAGATATTACTAAGTATAAGTATGTATGTATATATGCAATATATATATGTAAATTGTTTTGAAAATAGAGCAATCCATACTTAATTCATTGAATAATAAACGGCATATATTGGATTTAAAAAAATATTTATTTTGCCAATATTTCGGCTGGCTGAACGCCAACCTTTATCGAGGCATTACATTTTTGTATACACAAACTCCAGCCAGCCGGAATATTGGCAAAATAAATATTTTTTAAAATCCAATATATGCCGTTTATTATTTAATATATGTAAATATGAATGTATAAAGATGTATTAAAAATTCTGAATATCATCAAACGTTTGTTCTAAATATTAAGATGTTCTCTATTAATAATATATATACATTTAATATATTTATAATTGTTAAATATATATATAAATACAACATATATAAACATATTCACACACACTCTCTATATATAATATATGATGTTTAATAAATAATTATGTTCATATATATATAAACTTGGTAGTATAATCCTCCATGATATCGTTTGGCGAGAAATATGGTGGTAAACAGAGAGAGAGAGATTTGGCGCCAAATAACCCGATGTATTTATTGTAATTTAATTGTAATATTAAATTTGGCAGACGCAAGATATACGGCGCAATTACACAGCAGGCGTTACAGCATCATAAATTACCGAGCAGACGTACTCTTGTAATCAAATCCTTTTTACATATACCCCGCTATGTAAACTGCCAGGTCGCTACTGGCGTTTGGAGGGATATTTGCACACACATTCATATAAAGACCATCTCTTTAAAAAAGATATATAATCTAAAGCTATATACATATGCGTTTTTGTGTGTGTAGTACCATATTATTAATTAGGTTTTGATTATTATATATAATAGATTTTGAATATATTCATTATAAATTCCACATATTACAGCTCACGTTATTTTAATCTGTTTTTTTTTTCAAGAGAGCTGTTAAGATTCTATTTACACATTCGCCCAATCTATGCAAACAATTATTGCTCAGAAATATTTTACCACGTTGATATATAAATCCTATTTTCAACATACACCGATAGAAAAGTTCATATATTGGATTTTAGAGTATTCGTGTACAATATTATGCATATCGTTTTTAAAATAGAGCTATTCATAATTCAAGCAAAATATGTAAATAAGAGGCATATACTGGATCTAAAGTGTTTTTTTTTTACCAAATTTTCGATCGATTCTGTAAACGCCATCCTTTATCAAGGTATAAACAATGTATTTATTTATGTAAATTGCCCTTGCGGCTTAAATAGCTATATATGTGAAATGGGTTGGCCATATATATATAGGATAATAAATAAATAAAATCTATTTATATAGAACATGAAAATAACAATCTTACAGAAAGGTAAATTTCGCAGACCTGTAGGTTTGAAAGCTTTGTATTTCACATAGTCCAATGAAAAAAATAACGCTTCACCTTAGTCCGTTTATTTGTTATAATGGGTGATATATTTGAATCAAAACTCACCTAACTTATTTACATATAACAACAGAGAGGCAGCTAGAGGAATATGCTGAGAGAAATCTAATAATTATTTCAAATTAAAAATCTGTTTACAAATATTCTGTTATAATATTATTATATAATCTCATTCAGAATAAATATAAAAATTATAGGTTTGAATATATAAACAACTAATCTATTTAAATATATAATTTAAAACTCAGTTTGAATAAAAGGGAATATATTCATTTAAAACAATTTCCTTTCTTAACTCCCTGATTTGACAAATAGAGAAATTACCAACTATTAACTTAATAAAATTTAAGCAGAAGACGAATCATTCTTTTTATTGTTATCGTCTGTGCGCACTTCAATTCCACACTCTATCTTTTCCCGCCAAAAATGATTTTCGGCTGCGGAGTGGAAGGGGGGGGGGGGGGAGGAAAATTTGCATTTTGAGGCCCGGATTGCGTGTGAAAGATGATGAATAGCTCTGAAAATTTCCTGCGCCCAAATAATCTGCTACATTTGTTCTGCAGACGGGGTAACCAAACCCAAATTTTATATTTCATAATATTTATTATCGTCTGCTTTGAATTTTCTCCTTTATTTTCGCCCTCTCTAGAATTCTTTTTTTTTTCTTTTAATTGAATGAATTTCTTCGCGCATAAGAAAATATAATTTAAATAATATATATAGATTTTATATATTTACATATTGTTTCTGTATTTATATTATATCGTCTGCGTGTTTCTATTTGTCGTTTGTGTATTTTATTATTATTTTATTATATACTCTCCAATTTACTACATATGAAATCGTTATATGTAAAATAATAATAAACATTTTAGAATTTTTTTGCCAGGTATTTATAATAAAAGTGGCATAGCCAATAGTTATTCAGACCGTAAACAGCTTCTATTCCTCTTCAATTTTTTTCAAGATATCTGATCCTGTCAGTGCCCATTATATTCTTGCATTTGTATATCCATATTTCAAAAATAGAATTTTCCATAATATGTAAATATCTAACTTATTTGAGTCCATTTATGTGCGATAATATAAAAATGAGGGAAACATTAATATCCAATTTTAACGTGGATGTGTGTGTATAAAGCTTTTTTCCAGTCAAGGAATATATGTAATTAATATAATATGCAATTTAGTATGTAACATATTGTCACTTAAAAATAATCTTGGCCTGGAACGGTAAAAAAAAGACCAATTTCCCCTAGCTAAATAAAATTACATATTGAAGACGAACTTAACTCCCATCCATTGCACAATCTATATACTATCAAATTTTCGATTAAGGTATATGCAAATATACCTTATATCTGTTTCATAAATAAAACAAGGATGGTTACTATTGATGTTAATGTAGGTTATGCAAATCTAGTTTCGATTCCAACAATGCCGGTTTCTTCTTAGAATGCTTTTACACCAAACTATTAATATATATATACAAGCTTGATATGTAAATATTATATATAGGGGATTCTCTTGATAGAGATTTTTCTTTAATGTCTCGAAAGCTTTTGAACATAAATTACTTTTTGTAGCGGATGATAGAATGGTCTGTGAATAATTAATTTCCTCTGTTATTTATCATCATCAGGGTCCCGATCAATTTACATATGTAAAGGACAAGGAAGTCATTTTTGTTGATAGATTTATTCTTTACCTTAGCTACATATTATTCTTTTACAATATTATAAATAATAACGTTTTATAATAAATATATAAAAACAAATCATATTAACGTATTTATAAATCAATTGCTATTTATCGATTAAATATACAACAGTTTTTTTGGAAATGTGTTTCTTTTCACAAATATTATCTCTACATACTGTATCAGGTGAGAGGGCTTGGCTCATCAGTGGTGAACCCTCTCAGCGGTTTCGCCAAATTAATCTCCAGACTGCTCTATTATTGTATTGGATTGGTTTTATTATATACTATGCATTTACTATGAGAGTATCTTAGGGCTGTTTAAGGGAACCTATGTACATAAGCTTATAGGTCTGTAGCGATTCATACATATAATTACAAGAAAATGCATCGAGAAAAGCTCTTCTGCAGATATTAGCTTATCTTGAATTTTTTCTTGACTATCATGCAACTTTCAATGTGTATATGCAAATATATCACGTATGTCGCTATTTTTACATTTATTGGCCAACTTTGATACAATAGCAGGGAATTTCTTACCAAGGTGAGCAGAAAGGTGTCGAAAATCGTTTTGACAAGTAAATATGTAATTAGGTGTTAAAAATGTAAATAAATATTTATTATATATAGATAATTAGAGGGTTTGTTTGAACTATAATTATCAGCAATATTGAAGTTGTTCAAATTGATGGAATTTATGGCGAAGAACTGGAGGTTATTCTGTGTTTGCCGCAATACATTTTCTGAAATGGAGCGTTATATATTTACATACTTCGTTAGGGATGCAACTTTTCTAACTGTCGTATTCGGAACTGGGGAGTTTATAATGCCTTATCGTTAATTAAAATAATTACAAGCAATAATGATAATTATTATGAGAAAGAAAAAGGCTTCTCTCTACTGATCGTACAACTGAAAGTTGCTGATGGCTTGCGCCATCTATCGGAATAACTATTAACTCTGTTCTTTTCTATTATTATTATTATTATTATTATTCTAGAATATTGCCAAAACCTTTTCCTATGAACCAAGAAAAGCCAACCACCTACGTTTTCCAATCTGTTGGTCCAATAGGCAAATTCCAACGATTTATTTATATTTATTCCGATACATGGCGCAAGCCATCATCAACTTTCAGTTGCACAATCAGAAGGTTCTGTTTTCTTAATTTAACTACTTAATCTTAGTAAAACTTCACACTATTGTGTTTGTCTTTTCATATAATAATAATATTTATATAGAGAGAGGAATGTTCAAAAAAATATTGATTTTAATAATAATAATTAGGTTAAAAACAATAAAGGTTAATTAAGCATTTACTCTTGAAAAATATCTAGGGTTAAGCTATAGTGTTCATTCGTCTATTTATTGCATATAAAACAAACAAAGATTACTTAACGACTTCATCAGTAAAGTATCAATTATCATCATTAACTTATCTATCGTGACTGAGAAACTTTATCTAATAATTTTATCAAATATGTAAATTTATCTATTTGTATATTCCAAATAACCAATAAAAAGCCAAACATAAGGTTGAATATCAAAACTATTAACAGCCATTGTAAACTAACACCAAAGTATTTGTCGAATAATCTTCGAAGAGAGAAATACATTATTTATTTACATATTTCCCAGAGAGAGGGTGAAAAAAAATTTCAATAGGAGGAGCAAGCAATTAAGATGGAATAATCAATAAAATAGTGGCGCAATAAAAATTATCTTTAACAAGTAAAAAAAAAAAATAAAAAGTGGGGGGGGGGGGGGTGTTGAATAATTTGTCGATAGGGAATTTTATTGAGTTGGTTCTGAACCTGGTGGGCCTTAATTGCTTTCCGATATGGGCATTTCTCATTAAACACTTGCAGGTTGTTTAGAGAGCTCCATTTGGCGCCTTCTGAAGTCAATACTGAAGGATAGAATCGGACTTTATAAGTTATGTGTATCAATGTTAGTTGAGAACTGGAAAATTCAGATGTCAGGTGAGCAACTAACTCATCAAACTGGAAATGATTTTTTAAAAATATTAATCTAAACAATAATTCTTTATGAAAAAATAGTAGAAATGTGATATTGTTCTGGGAAAAGTTGGATAAATTATTAAAAAGACATATCCTTAGCGTGCAACTGAAAGTTGCTGATGGCTTGCGCCATCTATCGGAATAAATATCTACTATTCTCGTTTATTTTTAATTATATATTTTTGGCCAATTCTAGAATAATTAAAAATCAACGAGAATAGTAGTTATTTATTCCGATAGATGGCGCAAGCCATCAGCAACTTTCAGTTGCACGATAAGGAGATGCCTTTTTCATCAATAATGCTTTAGTTCTTCAAATTAAAGATACCTCGGCCAGTATTTTTTATTTTTTATTGTCTCGACGTTGTGACAAGTTTCCACGTTGGCCGAAGTATCTTTTTTTGAAGAACTATGAATGCCAGCCAGGCAGCCTCTATCTTTAAGATAATAATGCTTTAGCTTCTTAATTTATATGGAAATATGAAATAAACCTATATAAAAATAACGGTCATTGCTCCCGTCGTAAAAAAAAAAAAGAGACGCGACATCTAACGATCGTCTCAGCAAACTTGCATACTCGGTTCGTTGACAAAGCCACAACACCAGCTTTTGAAAATTCAGAGTGCTCACCTGGAGACTGTGATTTCATTCTAATGGCCCTCCTCAGTCTAGGACAGGCTTTGATTACATAACGGGGGAGGTGACCAATTTTTTATAGATCAATATCCATCAGGCAAACAAAAAGAAAAAATACCTCTCCTTTTAAAAAGTGGATGCAACACCATCTATTAACCCTCACTGCAACCTAACAGAATCAAGGCGGTGACAACGCCTATTTTTGTAAATTCAGTAATCCCAGGCCTGGAGACCATGGTGTCGATATTCATGGGATCCTAAAAATATACCGTAGAGATGTTTAGCTCCCTCAAATTTGCTTGAGGCCACGTCTGATATTAAATATGCAAATATTTCAAAGCTGGTGCTGTGGCATTGACCCGAGTCTGCTAATCTACAAACACTGTCAATAGAAGGCTTCATTGCTTTGGCGTCTATTTTGATGAGTGAGACGTTCTTCATTTTTAATAGAGTAACTTACTCCAGAAGGAATTTACACATCTTTATACAACTATATGTAAATTAGAGAAACATTTCTACAAATCCATTAAGACCTCCCATATATATATATATGAAAAAATGAAAGAAAAAAATAAAAGATAAAAAGGTCAGGTGTTGAAATCAAAAATAAAAATGCCATATCCTGACCAGGAGCACATGTGCTTTACAGAAGGCAGAACGCCATCTGGTGGAACAGAAATCAACTAAACATTGATTTAGCCTGTTCCCTGATATTTGGCCAACCCAATTTCTTGATAAATCAAGCCATCTACGAATATATATAACATATATATATATACGATTTTAAATGATAGTGTTGTAACTTCCAATAAAATATTCTTTTCTCTAAATTCTGTCTAAGAATTTTCTTTCATCGACAAAACAAAGATTTCTAAAGATTTTATTTATTTCTTCAGTTAAATGTTTATTTTGTCATTATTGATTTTATCTTTCTACTGTGAGTGATCTCGCCTACCAGACGAAAGAGTAAAGGCTGTTTGGTGAAGGGATATATCAGCCTCTATTGGATTATTGGAAGATAAAAATAAAATTACCTGCTTCTATATTTGCATATTGTAGATGTCCTATTCGTGTCATTATGTAAATAAAGTAGGATTACATATTCCCAGTTTTTCTTATTAATTATTTAAACATATAAGAATGCCCATTCTACGAAAGGATCTAGAGAACGGCAGCTAATAATAAGTCTTTTAAAGTTTAACCTAAATAATAATATTTACATATATCATCATCATTACCTGCTCCAGACTGACAGTAGTGTTAGAATTATTATTTATTTGATTATAAAGGTCCATGCAACACAAATAAAGTTTTTTTCGTAAATTAAATAAAGCTATGAGAATAATAAAAAATGTAAATATGTGCAAGAGAATATAATAATATATTTTATAAAATAAATTGCCATTTATATATCTCTCTATTTTATCCCTATAGCTGTTCTTTTCTATTTACTTTATTTACATATTTACAAAGACGGACAATAAAAATCTATGCATTATTTACAAAGCAATTTTGTAAGAGAAACCTTTTATGATCGGCAATAAAAAAAGGTTAAAATACATCTTATATAAAATATATATCGTTTTGTTATATTACTATTGATATTGTATGGGGAGCGCAAAGGTATATGCCTAACCCTTGGGGAGATATGTAATAGAATAGTGGAAAATACGCGGAAAAGAGTATCCCATATATATATTGTATATAGAGTGTATTATACAGGGTGATCCAAAAGTCCCGCACAACTTTAAAAATTAATAACTCCGCGAATATTTGCGCTAGAGCAATGCGGTAAACACCATTGTGTTCAGGATGCAATGGGATTATTTATGGCAAATAATGAAAAATTCGAAATTGATTTTAGTTACAATTTTATTCGCCAGATGGCGCACTACCAGAATCAGAGATTCAGCGGCCAAATTGTTTGATAAATTGAAAAATATAACTAATCGACACGTATTTTTCCTTTTTGAATACCAGGAAAGAACCCTAATAACATCAAATAACAAATTAATAAAACACCACTTCGCCAAAAGTATGAAGAATTGGTTAACAATTTTTAAATACAATCAGAGATATGTAAAATAGGTAAATGCAAATTGAAACATGTACAAAAAAAATGATATTTTAGATACGGTTTGTGCTTCCGAAGATAATAAATTCCTAATATTTTTAATTCAACTCTCTCTCAGTATCGATTATATTTATTTTAATTCATTTGAAAAATATGTATCTATCTCTGATAATTTATTTTACTCTGGAATGCCGTTGTTGTTGTCGTGTCCAATAAAGAGCCTCAGATGTATCCATGCATCTCCATCACAGCAGCAGCAATGTCCACTATCTTGGGTGTGTAAAGCTGCTGCTCTGGGTCTATGTCAAATTTCTGCAAGGCTGCGGCCATTGCTGTCTATGAGAATATGTGGGTAGGTGTAAGTTCCACACCAGGACAATTGTTGCATGCCCTATAGGTTATTGTGCCATCTGGATGTATTGTCATTCCTTTATAGTGTTTTGTTCTAAGTCTTGTTATGGCTTTTGTCATTTTTCTCTCAGAGTTTATTTCGAATTTTGATCTTTTCTTATTTATTGTTTAATTATCTTGTATTTTGACAAAGAATCAGCGTCAAATAATGACATTTGTTCTTTCCTTTGGCTCAACTTTCTGGCTTCCTTTGCTAATTCAAATGCCATTTCATTACCCCCGATTCCAGCATGGGCAGGGATCCATTGTAGAATGCAGTTATTCTCCAATGGTTCCAGTTGGGTAAGTAACGAGTGTATTTTCTGTGTGATTTTAGTATTGCCCTTCTGAATTGCTTCTAGAGCGGATATGGAGTCGCTGTATATTAAATTTCCTTCTGCTTGATGCAGGGATGGTTGGTTAAGGCATAAATCAAGGACTTTCCAGATAGCTGTCAGTTCACAAGTGAAGTTTGACGATATCTGTCCTGCTCCTTCTTTGATTTTGATCTGTGTTCTATCTTGCAGTATTATGTTAATTCCGGCCCCTCCATAACTCAGGGTAAGGTCTGAAGATCCATCTGTATATGCTGTTAAAGGGGGTGGCCTAGCATTTTTAATCAAGAATTTGTACTATGAGGACATAGCCGTTAATATTTCAAACTCATTAGACCTCGAAGCCCAAAATATCAAAGTCTACCTCAATCAAAACAAAGCCATCAACATATACAATATGTATCACCCTTCAAACAATACACTTATTGACGATGGAACAATGGCTCAATTTCTTACAGACAACTCTTATTGTAGGTGACCTTAATGCCAAACATCAACTATGGGGATGTTCCACGCCAAACCCAAGAGGCAAAATACTTTCAAACATATTTGACGACAATGTCATCATGTGCTTAAATGATGGGAATCCTACCCATCATTCATACAGCTATAATACTGCACAAGCCCTTGATATAAGTTTTTACTATCCTGACATTTTCCACAAATGCAAATACCAAATATTAAAAAGTATTGGAAGTGATCATTTGCCTAATTTGATAGAAATTAGCACCAAGACCAAAACCAGCTCAATTAAGAAAAATTCTGGAACTTCAAAAAGGCTAATTGGATATCTTTCGAAAACACCATTATTAAAGCAGCCACAGTTTCAATACCAAGAGGTAATATTAAGAAATGGATTCCAAATTATACACACCAGACAAAAAATATTCAAACACTTATAACTAAAAGAAATGAACTACAAAAAAGAGCACCCAAAACCAAACAAATTGTAGAACTGAACTGAACATTGTGAATGCAAAAATAAAAAGATTATACGTAAATGTGAAAAGGGAAAAATGGAAACAAACTTGTGAAAACCTGAACCCAAGAAACCCAAATACAAAATTTTGGCATTTGGCAAAACAAATTGACAGAGTCCAGCCACAAACTGAAAACACAAATATGATTAAGAATACAGATGGTACACCAGCAACTAATGACAAAATTGCTGCCAATATTTTAGGTAATTCATATCAAATAAGTAGTAAAATCAAGGTTGAAAAAAGGCCCGAAAGATTATTCATGACTGTAAAAATGACACCAGCACTCATAATATTTTCCATGAAAAAAATCAATATGAACGAGCTAGCTTATGCATTAGAAAACACTAACCTAAAAAAGACTCCTGGGCCAGATGGAATCCATGGCCGAATGATATCAAACTTGGGCAAAATTGGCAAAGAAAGACTTCTTAATATTTTCAATAACTCCTGGAAAACTGGAAAATTGCCTCAAGACTGTAAAAATGCAACAATAATTCCCATTAAAAAACTTGACAAATCTGCTGATGACTCAAAAAAATACCGACCTATCTCCCTAACAAATATTTGCTGCAAATTAATGGAAAAAATTATACTCAGACGACTCACCTACCACCCCGACACAAGAAATCTCCTACCAGAAGAGCAATATGGATTTAGGAAAGGACATGGGACAATAGACCAACTTTTATTTTTCACACAAAAGGTAAAATATGCACAAAACAAAAAACCTACTAACCACACCATAGCTGCTTTTTAGACCTTACACAAGATTTTGATAAGGTATTGAAAAACAAGTTAATTACAAAATTATACAAACATTTCAAAATTGATTGAAAAGCTATCACTTGGATAAATGATTTCCTTAAAAATAGATACATCAGGGTCAAATATAATGGCACTCTATCTAAAACCTTCAAATTGTACCAAGGATTACCACAAGTATTAATCCTTAGCCCAACTCTCTTCACCCTATTTATTGCAGGCATAGAATAAATATTTTCACATAAAACCAATATTGGACTTTTCGCTGATGACATTATTCTATGAAGCAGCAACACTAACTGGAAAAAAGCTGAAAGAGATTTGAACAAGGCTCTTCTCCACCTAGAAAAATTTGCTAATAAACATAAATTAGAATTTAACCCCCAAAAATCTCAAATCTGTCTTTTTACTACCGATAAGAAACTATACAAAATAAGACCAAATATTATTCTGAAAGAACAACAATTGCAATATAATAAACATCCTAAATATCTTGGCTACACCCTGGATCCAGAAATTAACTCCAGTAAACATATTGAAGAAGTTATTAGAAAAGGAAGAGACCGACTAAAAATCCTGAAATATATTTCAGGAAGAGAGTGGGGAGCCGATGCAACCACACTAAAATTAACTTACACATCTCTAATTAGACCTATCCTGGAATATGGATATCAAATCTATGGTACAGCATCTGAAACAAATCTAAAAATACTGGAAACGATACAACTAAATGCAGCTAGAATTATTGCAGGTCTTCGAAAAACCTGCCCTAATAATATTGTACTTTACGAGGCAGACATTATGCCCTTAAAGGATAGAATAAGCTACAATCTGCCAAAATATATAAACAAAATCAAGAGTTATGAAAACAAACACAGAACTTTCAATTACATACTTAATTGGGAACCCAATATAAGACTAAAAAAAGAAGGCCCTCTCCACCTGGCCAAAAGAAATGGATTTTCAAAATATAAAGTGGAAAAATATTATTTAGCTGAAAAAATATCTCCATGCAAACCACTAACAAAATGTTATTTTTAATGCCACTTTAAATGAACCCACCAACAGACAATACCAAAATCCAGAATACTTAAAACAATTATCATTAGAAATAATTAATATAAAATTCCTAAAAATGCAATAACTATCTATACCGATGGTAGCAGAGACGAGTTGGGACACACTAGCAGTGGCTCTCTCATTAAAACCACAAATGGCAATGAGAAAATAAACAGAAGAAACCCAGAATTTTTCTAAGTCTTCAGATCAGAACTTATAGCCATCTATGAAGTCTTGAAATCCACCAGAAACATTAAACATCACGATATATGGATTCTTACTGATAGTAGAAGTGCCATACAACACTTGAGTCACACAGGGGATCTTAGAGACAAAGTAAGCAGGAACATAATTGGTTATCTCCAAAAACTCTCAATACCTCAAAAATTCACCTTCAATGGATACCCTTACATGTTAGCATTGAAGGCAATGAAGCTGCTGATGCGCTAGCGAAAAAAGGCACAAAAGAACCCTTGCTACAGAAAAATAAACTTACTTTTAAAGAAATAGAAACAGTAGCCAAAATAAACAAGAACTGGAGGATCCCACCTAAGCACAGTTGGTGTACCCTAGAAGCAGATGGCCACCCAGACCTTTCGGTCCACAAGCCGGCATGCGAAGCATGCCCTTCGCTGCTATTCTGTTCAACTCATAAGCCAAGTAACGGTATCCAAGCTAGTGCTTGGACATTGTACCTGGAAACACCACCTCCCAGACAACGTGTCTGGAAAGATTTCTATACCGGTGGCCTTTAATCATAGCAAAATAGGAAACTATCTACTGTGTCCAGCATGGACCGCGGGGAGGCGGCCACCGGTGGACTCTGTTCACTCACAGCTGAGGAAAAGCTCAGCCTCCACGTCGTGGTCTTTCTCAAGAAGTTTGCTGTGATTTCTCAGCAGCTTACTCTCGATCACGCCCCTCGCCCTCCTTCTCTCTTCCTGCACACCCACTACCCTTGGACAATCCAAGACGTAGTGGCGTGCATTCAAATCCCTTTCTCCATAGACGCAATCAGGGTTTCTCTTAATTTCAAATCTGTGGAGACTTGGGGAAGAGCCCATGTCTCGAACTACCCTAATGAGTTTGTGGGACATTACCTTACAGAGGTACTTGGGTGTTGTTACCCCATTGAATACCTCTCTCCCCTTCACACTGTTCCTCCATCTGTCCAACCATAAGTCCTGGACGTGCCCCCTGATCCTCCTATAAACTTCTTTCTTGGTCACTGGGGTCCTCAGTGATCTACCTCTAAAGCATCCTACCTTAGCGATCCTGTCTGCGAACTCATTACCTTCGATGAGGCTGTGTCTCCTAAACCAAGGGAGCTCCGGAGCCCGCGTCATCATCTCCAGCTCCTGGATTATTTGATGCGCGAGTTGCCCTTTCTCCAGATTGATGGCGACGAGGGCCGACATACAATCTGAATAGAGGCGGTCCGGGCTGAAGTTCTTCTCGGCACACACTCTGAGGGCTACCCTGATCGCAACCAGCTCGGCTGAAAAGACCAATTCGTCCACTCTGAGTGTTAAACTTTCTTGGAAGATCAGCTCTCCATTAGTGAATATCACTACCCCAGCTCCAGTATTGGTTCCAGACTTACTTCAATCAGTGAAAACCTCCGAGCCAATCCCTGTCGGCCCTCCAGGACTCCAATTCCACTTTGGCAACCACTGCGGAGGCTTCCTTGGATCCCTCTTCGATTCCAAAGCCCTCGCTTCAAGTCCCAGGGCATCTTCCCTGTTTTTCCAGATCTTCTGTCTGATGGTCTCCTCCTCTAGTTTCAATCCCAGGGGAATAAGCCCAGCGAAGACCAAAAAGGCCTCACTGCTGGTAGTGCGATATCCCCCTGTGATTCTAAGTGCCGCTGTCCTCTTCACTCTCTCTAGAGTTGTTGCCACCTTCTGATCCCTGTTTCGGCGCCACCAAACCCCGGAAGCATATAGCAAGATTGGCTCGACACAGGAGAGGCAGAGGTTCCTAAAAATAGTACCCTCCTTCTCCCCCCCCCCCCTGTTGAGAGACAACCAGGACAGGCCTGCACAACGCCTCCTTGTCTCTCGCCACCATCTCCTCCGCCTAGTATTGCCAACCCATCTTGTCATCAATGACCACCCCCAGGATGGTCATCCTATTGACCAACGCTACCCTCCGTCCTTCCATCCGGATAGCCGGCTTGTGTTCCCATTTGATCCCTTTTCTTCTAGGTCTTATGTCCCTAGGCTTAAAGCTGAGGGCTTTAGTTTTGGAGACATTGAACTTAAGGCCAGAGTCATGGGCCCAGATCGAGAGAATTTGGAGAGAAGTTTCAACACACTTCTCAGCCTTCGCTCTCGAAGCAGCCTCAATGATGATGAACTGGTCGTCAGCATAGAGAACCAGCATGGCTCCCTCAGGGAACTCCTCCTGGAAAACGGTGTTTACCAGGATATTCCACAGAATAGGTCCGCAGCAAGAGCCCTGGGGGCAACCCCTAGCACAGTTTCTTTCCAACTTCCGCCCACCAAAACTGAGGCTAATCCGTCTATCCCTCAGGAAGTCACCAACCAAGCTGCACAAATTATCAGGACAACCCATGTCCATCAAATTTCTCATCAGCTTGTTCCAGTTCATGGAGTTGAACGCGCCATCAATGTCCAGGGCCACGAAAAGAACCCAAGCACCCTTATTTAAGCCCATCTCAACCCCCTCTAACACCTCGTTCAGAGCTGTGGTTGTGGACTTCCCTTCCCTAAAACCATGTTGGAAAGAGGAAAGGAGCTCATTACTCTCTAGCCAATGCTTCAGTCGCTGAGCTAGTAGACTATCCAGGACCATACCTAGACACACTAGTAAAGAAAGCGGACGATAATCATTTGGAGAATTACCCTTTCTACCAGACCTTTCGAGAAGCACTACTCGGGCAACCTTCCATGCCTCAGGAAATGTACCAGTGTCCAGGCACCTATTGAATAACCTGGAAAGAAGCGATGGGTGCATCCTTACCAGGGCTTTCACGACCGTGTTATCGATCCCTTCGGGACCAGGAGATTTCCTTTTCCCGAACTTGAAAGCCGTCAGTTTCACCTCATTCTCAGAAAAGGGCGGATCAACCAAACCACAAGTGGTCAGAGAGATCTCGTCCTCTGGTTCCTCGTTTCCGAAATGCCGATCCAAGTTGTTATTATTTTGTCTTGTGCTTTCGAGCGAGTAGGTCTAGAACACATTCTCTCTGAATTTTCTCAATGTTGGTGGATGAAACAGCACCAGTGATTATTTTGGCCGCTTTTGCTTGAACACTGTCTAGTCTTAATTTTAGTGATGAGCTTGAGGGAGCCCAGACCGGTATTGCATATTCCATTATCGGCCTTATTAAGGTGGTATATGTTGTTCTGAGAATTCTGGGTTTTGCTCCCCAATTTGTTCCACATAGCCTTCTCAGAATGTTTAGTTTTCTGATATCTCTATTTGAGGTGCTAATTATGTGTTCTGAAAATTCCAATTCCTCATCAATAATAATTAAAATATTTTTTTTGACATCTTGTCAATACATGCACAGTCTGCACTATTGAAAAAAAGATAATATGCATTATATACACTATGTACAATGAATATGGCGCCTCTGCCAGCGCTGAAGAATTTGGTGGAGAATCGCCAGTGTGTCTCCAGCGTCACCACGCATTTTGCGATCTACGATGAATACGTAGATAGCGTACTTCGCCGCTTAGGAGATGGTGATGGCGTGGTCCTCGAGACTAACTTGAAAGATCCAGGACTGCAGTATCACACCTAGGTATTATGGATTTATAATTTTATCAATCATTTGTTTGTTTATGCTTATTTTGTGGTTATATTTATGCCTTTTTCCCTGTGAGTGGAGAAGACGCATTGGTTTGGTTTTATTGGGTTTATGGTCATTTGGAGTTCCATTGCCCACTTCTCCAGTCCTCTCATTGATGTGTTCAGTATATTTTACGATTTTTCTATGCTGCTACTTGTGTGCCATATGGCTATATCATCTGCATAACAGGCAACCTTTGTGTCTTCAGTGAGGTAAGGATGGATGTCGTTAATATATAGCAGATAGAGTAGAGGACTGAGCACAGATCCCTGAGTTACACCAGTCTATGTTCTTCCTTCCTTGGAAAATTCTCAATTGACCCGAACCTTTAACCTTCTTTACCCTTAAGAAGTCTGCAATCCAGATTAAGGTTTTTCCTCTTACTCCGATGTTGTGCAGCTTTTCACGTAATTTCTCCCTCCACACTCGATCAAAAGCTGAGGTCATATCTAGGAATATAGCCGTGGTCTTCTTTGGCGGTTTTTCCTGGAAAGAATCTATTATTGATTGACTGAAGTAGAACAGTTGATCAGTCGTACAGTGCTGGGATCTATAGGCCGTTTGGTAGAGGTTTATTTTGTTATTGTTAGTGAGCCAGACTATGAGCCTAGAGTGGATAATTCGTTCTGGTGTTTTACAAAGTATGCTGGTGAGAGCAATTGGCCGATAGTTCTTGTATTCCTTGGCATCTTTGTTTGGCTTCAGTATTAGCACTATAATTGATATTTTCCAATTCTTTGGTAGTTTACCAGTTTGCCATGAAATGTTCAGTATTCGTAGGAGTTGATTATTAGCTTTGTCTTCAAAGTGTTTAATCATTTGACTAAAGATTAGATTATCTCTTGGTGACCTCTTGGATATTTTTATTGATAAGTTTAGCTCATTCAGTGTGAAGTCTCTCGAGAAAATATCTTGTTGATGGAAGTTTCTTGCTTGTTTAACTAACTGGTTTATATTATTTTTAGAGTCCTGTCTTCATTCGTATAGTTGAGTATGGAAGTGCTTGAAATATATTCAGCAATTATGTCAGCCATCTGTTCTCGTTCTCGCTGTTCTATTCATATCGGTTAGAGTATTGGAGGATTGGTGTTGGTTTTGATTGTTCTCTAACACTCTAATCATTTTCCAGTGTTGGCTGTCCTTTCTTGGATCCATCTTTTCGCAGAATTCTGCCATTTTTCTTGTTTGCATATCCAAATTTCTTGTTCTATTTTGTGACTAATTTCAATGAGTTCCTTTCTGTTTTCTTCTGTTTTATTTTTTTAAGAGGTTCATTGATATTGTCTCTCTCTCTGAAATCATTGCCTCGATGTTGTGGTCCTTCCAGTAAGGTATCCACAGGTCTTTACGTCTACCTCTAGGTATTGATGCTTTTGCAGCTTTTGAAATGTTCGAAGAGAATTTTTCCAAGTTTTTGTCAAGCGTTCTGTAATTCAATTTTTCGTTGCACGGTTCTTCAAGCTTTTCTGTGAATTTTTTTCAAGTCGGCTTTCCTAAAGTTCCATGTTATTTTATTCTAATGGACATTCTCAATTTCTGTGGTCACTGATTGCACCTCTCAGGATTTTCCATTGTGTTGTGGGTGCGATGTTGTAATTTATCGCTGTGATGTCTATTGCGGATTCTGTGCCTGTGGACTTAGATAGGTAGGTGTTCTCTCCGTTATTTAACGGTGTAAGGTCGGTTAGCATGTCCTTAACCTGCTGACTTTTGTTATCCTGGACAGTTGATTCCAAATTGAACTTTTGGCGTTAAATTCGCCGAGTATGATTGTGATATCCGAAGACGCTTCACTTAATGTCTCTATTGTGTGTACCCATACAAAATTCAAAGATTTCACGAGCTGAAAGTTGGCGATTTTGAGATGCGTCAAGAATTCGCTGCATGGGTTTTCCGGCAAATTGATATTGATGAAAACTGGCTGTCGAATGTTCTGTGGACAGATGATGCTCACTTTTCTCTAAACGGAGAATTTAATATTCAAAACAGCCGCATTTGGGCAACAGAAAACCCTAGGGTTTATACAGAAATGCCACTTTACCAGCCTAGAGTTACAGTTTTGTGTGGGTTCATTCTTTTATTATTGGGCCATTTTTCTTTGAAAAATCAATGGAAGAACTTTTAAAACCGTTTTTGTAACTGGTGAACGTTATGTTCAACTTTGAGAGAAAAGGTATTTCCCATATTGCAGGGCAAAAGCACTGAGCGAAATAACATTCATGAAAGATGGAGGACCTCCTCATATCTCCCGAGGTGCCAAACAATTGCTGAAGGATACGTTCAGTGAAAATCGTGTGATAAGTCGCCACTTTATATACCAGTGGCCTCCAAGATCACTAGACTTGACGCCTTGCGATTTTTGTCTATGGGGGTACATTAAATCGTGTGTTTATCGATGCTGGCCTACCACATTGGCCATGTTGAAGGCTTCTATCAGATGGCACGTTTTATCAATTTCAACAGATATGTTATTTAATGCTGTCCATTCTGTCATTTATCGTCTGCAGGCGGTGATTGAGAATGAAGGGTGCCACATTGAGAAAGGATTGTGACCTAATACAAGAGAGAAGGCAGTTACCTCATGTGTTATATAAGCCGCCATGTATTATATTATCTACCAATATTTTGCAGCTCTTTGTGTTGGGATATGGGGATAATAAATGCTGCCCTCACATCTTGACTCTTTTTTTTTGTGAACAGTAATATTTTGTTTGTCATTTGCTCACATATTATGTCGTGCAAACCAGAGTGTTATAACTTCTCGAATAACACTGGTACACACAATTTTTCCTCTATGTTTAGTTTTCGCTTTTCGCTCATTAGAAGAAATAGCATAAGGAATATTTTCTGTACACCAATAACTTTAGAAATTTTGTGGAAAAAAAAATAATACAAAATGATTTTACTACCACGTTTTTCAACGCAAAAGGTCGATTTAAAAATTATTTTTATTTGAGGGGACACATTTTTTAAAATTGTGTACAGTATAATAAACAATGATAACATTTGACAAGCCCATAGGATATTTGGAATAAAGTACGACAAATATATTTTGTCACTCCCCTCTATATTTCATTTTTTGGATCATGAAAAATATCCAGTTAAATAGTCAAGTGTCGCCAATCAGTCAAGAAACTACACATTTCTTAGAGCAAGAAATCCTATTAGTAGTGCCATCATAATTTTTGGTACTATATTAACATTTCAAAAATTTGTGTATTGATATCAGCAGTTTTTTTCAAACATTCAAACTATTTCACAAAACTCCATATAAAATATAAATATTTTTGCTACATGTTTTAATTTGCATTTACCTATTTTACATATCTCTGATTGTATTTGAAAATCGTTAACCAATTCTTCATACTTTTGGCGAAGTGGTGTTTTATTAATTTGTTATTTGATATTATTAGGGTTCTTTCCTGGTAAGGAAAAAAGGAAAAATACGTGTCGATCAGTTATATTTTTCAATTTATCAAACAATTTGGCCGCTGAATCTCTAATTCTGGTAGAGCGCCATCTGGCGAATAAAATTGTAACTAAAATCAATTTCGAATTTTTCATTATTTGCCATAAAAAATCCCATTGCCTCCTGAATACAATGGTGTTTACCGCATTGCTCTAGCGCAAATATTCGCGGAGTTATTAATTTTTAAAATAGTGCGGGACTTTTGGATCACCCTGTATATATAAAATATTCCCCACTTATATATAGAAACAACATAATCCCAAATATTATTTTTGACTGCTCCTATTTTCGTTTATTATATACGTGCTATTTTTATGCATACCTAATTGCATATTTACTATGTATATATGTATATAAGGGGTGCCGATATATATACGTGGAATATCATTTGAAAGAAATATTTTATCGGCTTCCATCGCTTTTTTCCTTATTTTTTATTGAAAATAAAAATATGATTATATAAGGAAACATTTATTTAATACTTATTATTATTGTTATTAAATATATCGCAATTTCTTTGTGTGTGTGTGTGTGTGATATCATTCATATGTATATATACAAACACAAAAAATTGGTATTTCCTGACCGTTCACATGAGCATTTTTTCACATATATATATTTAGAGCTAAATGTATTTTCTTATTTATACGCAGTACATTATATAAGAAAAAGTACAAGTTATGCAAATTTTATTCATTTTTAAGAATAGAGAATTATGAGAATTTTCAGTGCCCTAGAGGCGGAAGTACAGAAATCAGGTTTCGATTTAATAAAATTATTAGGGAAATTATTAAAGTTATTTTAGTAGCCAATATTCAAACTATATTTTTAGCTACCTCCATTTAACATTTTATAATGATTGATACAGTAGTTTGGCGGAGAAGGACATCGATTATGCTTTATATATATGTACCAAAAAAAGGTTGCACCTCTCTCTTTAAAAATACCACCACGACAGCGTGATGCCAAGAGCCAACAACTCGAAACGCGTTCGTGGTTGACTTTTCTTGATTTATCATAAAATAGGTTGGCCAAATATCAGAGAACAGGTTAAATCAACGTTTATTTGATTTCTGTTCCACTAGATGACGCTCTGCCATCTAAAAACGCTCATGTTAGTGGTCAAAACATGCCTAATTTGTTTTCAATATCAACACCTGACCTTTTATTTTTCACATACATTTATATATTTAAATAAAAAGGCATATATTGGATCAAAATATCATTTATTTTACCAATATTTCAGTTGGCTGAACGCCAACCTTTATCAAGGTATTATAACATATTAAAGGGTGATGCCTTTTTATTTAAAGATTTATTTATGGATTACTCTATTTAAAAAAACATTTATATATATATATTATATATAATCTGAAAATAATTTTATTTAATTAAAAACATATTTTATTTTCTTTCATTGACTGTTCTACATTTTTTACCATAGTTTTAGGATATAGCACTTTGAATATTGTTGTAAATATGTATAGTTAGCCTAACTATTATTTTTAATTCACTAATATAGGATTCATTTTATAAATTCTATATAATTGTGATAAATATTTTATGTACAATTTGCTTCAAGTAATTGAAAATAAAAACTACTTGATTAATAAATAATTATCTTTCCTATTTTCACGACTGCATCTTCAATTCCTCTAGCTTTTCAACAAAACATTATATTCATAACATATATACATATATAGCTGTGAAGAAAATATACTAATATAAAAGAAGCCATGTATTGATATTAAGAATGAAAAATATATAAAATGCATAGCCTGACCGCTCCTATTAACAATCTAGATGTAAGAGCGCCATCTATTAGAACAAAAATCAACTAAACGTTGTTTTAGACTTTTCCATAATATTTTGTTAACTCAATTTCTCGATAAATCAAGAAGAGCCAACCACGTTCGCGTTTTGTTTTAATCAACGTTTAGTTAATTTTTATTACAATAGATGGCGCTCTACAATCTAAAATGCTCATGTGAGCGGTCAGGATAACCCTTTTTTAATTTTTAATATGTAAATAAATATATATATATAGATACAAATTTATCATATATACAACATGCTTATATAGAAATTATTAATTATTTAATAGTGGGAAGTGTATTGCTCCAAATATTTCCTCAGGCTATTTCTTAGCAGAAGTAATTGGAAATAAATAGCCAAAAGATTTAGCCCCCGGCCGATTTGTCGCGATGACATCTCAAGTTTTGTCAAAAAAAAAAGAGAGACAAAATACATTTTTAAAAATCTGATGACAAAAATCTCGTAGAGAAAATATCAACTAGAGATTTATTAAATTTTACTTTTTTATAGTCATACTCACAATCCATATTGTTTAGGGAAAAAATCAATGAAAACTTTTCCTAAACAATATATTTATTTTTTTAAATGTGAGGTGTCAATTGTAAGAAAATGTCTCCTCGTATTTTAGATAATTAGAAAGTATTTCCTCTAATCGAGTTAGATTTGTAAGATTGTGGTTTAGAAATATAGAATGTTTATTTGTTGATTCTTTTTATTAATGTCATTTTTTACCCATTGTTTGATAAAATAAAGCGAAATTTTTCAAAATGAAAGAAAGATATTTATTTATTAAAATCCTTTGAACGAAGCAAAATTTAGGTTAAAATGTGTAATATTGTTTTACGAAGATTTTATTGAATATACGTTTATATGCAAATAAAATGCCAAACGAATTATGTAAATAATTGGTGTCAGATGATAGGTGTCTTTTACCATCAGGAAATTTCATCGTCACGCAAAATATCGTTTGATTTTTTTTTTTAGCTTACGCTTCGAGATGAATTCAAATGTGTGATATGGTTTTACCAAATTTAATTAAATATATGTTTATATGTAAATAAAATACTAAACGAATTATGTAAATAATTGGTGTCAGACGATAGGTGTCTTTTACCATCCGGGAATTTTATCGTCACGCAAAATATCGTTTGATTTTTTTTTCTAGATAACGCTTCGAGATAAATTCAAAGGATCATCTTGTAAATATGTACGAACCAAAAGTAACATTTCTCCTTTTAAATATTCATTAAAACAATGCATTTTGTCCCATGGTATATAGTTTGTTAGCTTTTGTTCTAATTTACCAAAATTGGTGTTTATGGTTCATTATTCATCATTGCAAAATAAAACAATTATTTTTTCCGTTACATGGCCAATCGTTACAATGCAGATATAGTATAGATTGCTCCATAAATTCAGAAAATATACTGTACATCTCTGGCTATAGCTATCCGTGATGGAACTGATCTTTATTCTTCAAGTCGTTTAAACGATCTCCATTAGGTTCCATTGTCTCAGCTTTTCTATTATAGTCCTGGGGTTTTCCCAGAGGTCCATAGAAGGAAAGAGGGGTGCTGTTGGTCTGAAGACCTGGAAGTACCACTCAGTGTGACTTTGCTTCTTTTGGTCTCCTGACATGGAGCCGCTCCTATGGAGAACAGATGCTACCAATTGATACCTTCCTACATTAGCTGGGTACAGGGTGTCCCTACCAGGAGTTAAACTCCCGACGTCCTGTGCTACCTGTTTACACCCTCCCACCACTAGCCGTGGTCTAATGATTCCATGAGATAGTGAATTGGAGATTATTTAAGATTCGTTATAAGGGAAGGTCAACTTATCGCGGGGTTTTACTGTGAATACTGATAATAAGAATAATTAATAATTGTCATTTTTTAATAATAATAATAATTATAATAATAATTATTATTATCCATGATCTCTTTTTTTTCAAAAATGTGGCAGAAGAGAAAATCGAAACTAACTTTCGATTTGCATAACGTTCTTTTTTTCCTTCTTTAAAAGGCAACAGCAGCATGTATTAAAATTAATTTATAAACTAAGTTAAATATGGGTGATAGGTGAAAACTCTTTAAACAACACAAACCAATGTGGAAAGCAAAATCATTATACCTTACAAACCACAATATGCAAAATTGGTGCTAATATGTAGAGAGATATGTAAGAGTAGTAAAATATGCAACAATGGTCAAATTTGAATAAACCGATTACATTTTCATTGAGAATATTTACAAAATTATTTATTTTGAGCGATATATTGTTTTTTTTTTGTGAGAGAGAGAGCGAAAATAACCTATTGACATATTATCTTTATTGTGTTTAAATATAAAAAGGTGTAGTGTATATAATCCCCATCTTCATAAAGAATAATATTGATAATTAATAATAATAATAATAAAGAAATGATATAGTTATGAGGTATAGAGAGAGGACATCTCCCCATCTAATTGTTTCGAGGCCAAATGGAAAATTTGGTCAAAGGTCCAAAATAAATAACCGCCCGTAATCTGGGGGCCGGAAGGAAATAAGAAATCTACTTGGTCAAAAGTCCGAATTAATAATAAATCTTCAATGAAAGTTAATCTTATGAGAAACTACCATAAAAAAAAGTATTTTTGTTTGTTTTTCAACTTTTTTTTTACTAGATAAAAATTTGGCGTGCTTAGAGAAAAATAGCTTTAATATCTTCTTTTTTTTTTTAATGGTTAAAACATTTTAAAATGATTTTTAATTAATTTTAAATACTTTTAATAAAAAAAGGTTGGTAATTACGTTTTTTATAGTCATTTTTATCATTAAGTGAACAAAAAATGTAGTTTATAATTTGAAATATATTTATCACATTTTATTTGAAATTTACATACATTTTTAATATTTAAGATTGAAGAGAAAGAAGCTTTTTGTCTATTTTGAAGAATTTTTTAATTATTTCAAATATTTGCAAGCTGTTTGTTTCTCTTGGGTTCGTTTTAAATGTGCAACAATTTCATGTTAATGTTTCATATTGTGTATAAAATGCAACAATTCATTGTGATACACATCAAATTGTGTAGAAAAAGGCAACATGATAATGATCAGTTTGTGAATAAAAAGGCCACAATTTCATTTTAATGATTTCAGTTTGTGTAGAAAAATTTCAAGGTAATGACTTCATTTTGTTCTTCAAACTAAAGATACTGCAGCCAATATTTTTTTTTTATTTGTGTAGAAAATGCAAATTTTAGGATAATGACTTCAGTTTGTGTAGAAAATGCACCAATCTTGAGTTAATCACCTTCATTTTGTGTATAAAATTCAATTTCGAAGTAATGATTTCATTTTGTGTAGAACATTCAACAATTTCGAGGTAATGATTTCAGTTTGTGTAGAAAATTAAACAATTTCGAGGTTATGACTTCAATTTGTAGAAAACGCAACAATTTCGAGGTTATGACTTCAGTTTGTGTAGAAAATGCAACAATTTTAAGTTAATGACTTTCATTTTGTGTATTAAATTCAATTTCGAAGTAATGACTTCATTTTGTTTAGAAAATGCCTAATTTCAGGGCAATGACTTCAATTTGTAGAAAATGTAACAATTTCGAGGTTATGACTTCATTTTGTGTAGAAAATGCAACAATTTCAAGGTAAATGAGTTCAGCTTGTGTAGAACAATGCATAAATTGCATTATAATGAATTTAGATTGATGGTAATGACTTCAGGCTCTGTAGTGAAATTTCATCAATTTCAAATTTTAAGGATTTTAAGGGTATTCAGAATATGCGATAATTTAGTGATAACAAATTTGGTGAATAGCTTCAAAATATTCTAGAAAAAGTCATTTAATCAAATTAAAAACCATAAACAATTAATATTAAACTCATTGCCAGTAAATTTATTTGTGTAAAATATCTTTGTCGTGCAACTTTGTTGATAATTAAGGCCATCTATCAGAAGAAATATTAACTAAACTATCAGATTTAAAAAAAATTTCACTTTGTGAATATTCCCTACAATACACTCATGGACAAAACTTAAGGAAGTTGTACCTTTTAGCATGTATATCGGTATTCAGACAATAACTCTGAAATATATTACAGTGACCTTTATTGAAGACACACGAGATAACTAAGTATGAACAAAATTGTCTGTCTCCTTCAAAATAACAGACGAACGGCGACATAAAAGACTTTATACTTCCTTAAGTTTTTTTACATAAGTGTAGTCCACACTTTGTTGTATTTTTGTTCACATTTATGTTGTTTTTTTTTTATGTGGCGCTGAGTTTGTTGTTGACACACATTAAAATGTTATAATACCTTGATTAAAGTTGGCATTCAGTCAACTGAAATATTGGTAAAATAAATGATATTTTGATCCAATATATGCCATTTTATTTAAAGATTTATGTTTGTGTGCGTGTGCTACTAGAAGAAGATACCCGGCTTCGCCCGAGTAATGTCAGGAAAGATTTCATCCATGTTTTGTTAGGACACCTAATCTGCCAAATAATTTTAGTTTCAAGAAAAAAAACTTTATGTGATAAAATAGAAACCAATATATCACATTTATTAGACCTAAAAGTGCAGCCACACACTAAAGGTGAAAAAAAGCAAAACTTTAGAAATTGATTTTCGATTTATTAAAATTAACACATGAATTTCTTTTTTGCTTTTTTTTTAAAGAGCTATATGTTAATTTATCTTTTCAACTTCTTTCATGTGAAATGTCTTAATGGTTGACTCGGTAGTTTTGGTGGAAGAAGGGAAAAAATACATCGATTTACTATATTATATGTAAATATAATAACAATAATGATAACGTGAAAAAAAGTACAAATGTGATATTGTACAGGGGAATAAGCTTCATAAATAAAATAAAATAAAAAAGAAAAAAAAAGGCATCTCATTATCAGTCAACTGAAAGTTGCTGATGGCTTGCGCCATCTATCGGAATAAATATAAACTATACGTTGATTTTTAATTATTTCAGAATTGGCCAAATACCCATTCTTGATTAATTTAAAAAAAGCTAACCACGTACGCGTTTTCTTGGTTAATCAACAAAGGGTATTTGGTGTCAATTATGGAATAATTAAAAATCAACGAAAAGTTTATATTTATTCCGATAGATGGCGCAATACATCAGCAACTTTCAGTTGACTGATAATGAGATGTCTTTTTTTTTCTTTTTTCTTTTATAATGATAACGTTATGGTTTTTAAAAATCTACAAGTTTTTCTCTTTGAGAAAGTGAATGATGATAAAACTTATATATTCACAATATTTCAATCTTGACTCCTGATCAGTGCTATGCTCCTGGCCCTCGTAGCTATGGTGCCCTGAAGTCAAGTCCCTGCAGATCTCCAGCAGTCCTTTTATGGCCTCTCCTGGTGGCTCTTTGATAAAATTGTAGACATCAGCCTATATTCCCACACTAAAACCTGTCCATACAAGACCTCACTTTTTCCAGGATGGTATCAAGACCTTTCAACAATGCACCATCTGAAGGACCAAAGAGACCTCATCAGACCACCTCTTGGAATGTATGGGAGTCTCAAAACAAGACCTATATTCCAACACTACAAAGGTTGTAAATATAATCCATGAATGCAGGTTCCATGACCTTATATAACTATACAATGGAATAATAAGAAGAAAAAAAGATTTTAAAAAGTCCCCATGTCTTGATCCACCTTCATTCTTGCCTGTCAGGTCTCTTGTCACCTGGTATAGGTCGTTCTTCTGGATCTCTTCTATGGTTGTCGTATCCCTGTATTCCGTGGATTTCTCTGGTGTTCCATGTTCACATTTCTCGTCTTCACATGTCAGCTCCCTACATCGTTCCAATAATCGATCCATGGCTTTCATTTCTTTATTTTCTGGAACTTATCGTGAGGTTCATTCTTCTTTTCTGTTAAAATGATTTCCATTGTTTTATTTGTTCACAAAGATTGAATGTAGACACAAACTCACGTTTCTCTATTTCCTTCCTCTATTGTTTATTGTATTTTTGTGGCAATTCCATCCCATGTTAGCCATATAAAGACACTTATTAAAATGCTAAAAATGAAGAGAAAAAGTTTTCTTTATTAAAATATATATGTTACAAGCTTTCGGGCACCAAGAAGGGCTTGGTGCCCGAAAGCTTGTAACATATATATTTTAATAAAGAAAACTTTTTCTCTTCATTTTTAGCATTTTATAAGCCATTAAAGAGAAATTTCGTGATTTTCGTTTTAAGACACTTATTTTTTACCCGTACCTTTTCCCTCGCCAATATTTTGTTACTTTGTCAGTTTGGACATTGTCTACCTTTATGATAAAAAAAAAGGTATAGTGGCGCTCAGATAAGAGGTGATGTAAACGAATGTAAAAGACGAATTATTTCCATCATTTCATTGGGATCTTTATATTAGCCCTATTTAAAATTTACATTGATGTAAATATTAATTATGTAAATCATACGTATATGCATACATATAGTTAAAATACAAAGAGTCAATCACACGTTGAAAATCATGTTTACATATACTCATAAAGATCCTATTTATATATAAATCCTATTTATATATACAGTAAAAGCTCTCGAATACGAACTGGGGATGGAGCGAGCGAGCCTTCCCTTATAACGAACATAAAACACAATCCTCAATTCTAATGTAATAACATAAAGATTCTCATGGCTATAGCGGGTCAAAATTTCAGTCCCAGTAGGGTACATTCTATATATATATCGAGATTTACTGTATTATATTTAGAGATATACACACTATTTACATATATTCTACTAAACTATATACTATTTAGATATATGCCCTATTTACATATATCCTTTTTTCGCACATATATATATTTACATATATCATACTCACATATGTACATATATCCTATTCATATACTCTCTACTTACATATATCCTAATACATATATTCTTTTTTTTGCACATATATATAAATGTATATATATCATACTAACATATTTACACATATCCTATTCATAGACTCTCTACTTACATATATCATTTTCAAACACATACCCAATTTACAGTTATGATACTCACATATTTATATATCTCCTATTCCCATAGATGTTATTTACATATATCCTAACAAATGAGGAAACATAAGTATTATATTTAGGTATAGTTACGGAGATAGCTCTAGAGTAGGTGACTTGAATGAAGTTTTTTTTTTAATTTTCCACGCCTGTTGGTAGTTAGGTCACGGACTTCGAAGTCTTCTTTCTTTCCTTTTTTTTCTACTTTCTTTTTTTTTCCCTCAACATTTACTCAGGGCGACCTCTGACTTCTTTACTACACTTGCTTTTTTTTCCTCTCGATCTTTTTTAGCACTTGTAAATTTTCAGCCATTTTTCTATCGAAGAGAGAGATTTCTTTGCCTACTCAATCGTTTAAAACAGTGTCGAATATATTTCATGTTAGGGGAATAAATTTCGTAAATTTGGTTTATATGTAAATGTGTTAGTTGAATACTTCATCAATCGTTTAATAAACGTTTATATTTTACAATATTAAAATAAAAAAGCATATCCTGACCACGAGTACATGAGATGGCAGAGCGCCATCTAAAAAGCTCATGTGTTCGTGGTCAAGATATGCTTTTTTTATTATTTTAATACCAAGACCTGAACTTTTTAATTATTTTATATTTTTTATTATTTTTTCACATTTTACAATATATTATACATAAAATATGTAAGGGATCAAAGGTAAAAGCGTTGAGTATCTTTATTAAATAGATATAAGCTTGGCCAGCTTTCAGAAAATAACGTCCTACAACAGGCTGTAATACCTTATATACATATTACAGCTAATACCTTATATACATATTACAGCTAATACCTTATATACATATTACAGCTAATACCTTATATACATATTACAGCTAATACCTTATATACATATTACAGCTAATACCTTATATACATATTACAGCCTGTTGAAGAACGTTATTGTCCGAAAGCTCGCAATGAAAAATCTCGTCGCAGTTAGCTTTTGTCTTTCCTTGGCAATGATATCCGTCGATCCCTCCTAGATTGTAATAAAATATATATTATTGACAATACTTCACTAAAAGGCTTTTTGCTATTTTGAAAAAGAAGGACAGTAGGTCGCCGAAACGTCAATGGACAATAGATGCTTATAAAAATGTTGATTAAGTCTTCAACTTGAGTTAATCAAAATTCAACCCCACTCCCTATATGCAATTATGGTTTATTCACCATATGAATACCTGCCCAGAAGTCCTCCTCTACGTGGCGGGCGGGAGAAGCAGCACAAATAAAGGACTGTAGTACGGTGTCGTGAGCCGCTACGGTAACCGTGAACAGGGAACTCTGAAATGTAACTGACTAACGTCCGAACGAGAGGGCTCGGTCAGCAACCTTGCCAATGAACTCTCGGAGACGCCTGTGGGTGAATGGTCAACCCCATTGTAGCCGGACCATACTGGCGGGCGCGAGGGGCCTACCAAAGGCCGCTCGATGCATGGAGAATGCATCATTCCTTCGGGCTGTGTGACGCTAGAGGGGACGCAAGGGCATTGCTGCCTATATCGTCCCTGGCTTGGTGAGCCGAATTTCTATTCTGACTAACGGGGGCAATGGCACCTCCCCTCTTTCCATGGAGTGGACAAGACACCACAACCACAATATGAATAGGTGTGAAGACTTAGTTTCTGTATAATTTGGCGTCTATTGAAGGTTTTTTTTTTTTCTTTAATAAGAGATAAACTCTGTAAAATCTTTGTTTACGTTATATAATTAACAAACGTATAATAAGATATATTTGTTCTGGTATTAGATTATTTATTTACTTACAGGTTAGTGATGGATAACGTAGGCTGTTTACATTCTATATACAGAACTGTGTTAATGAGTTAAAATATAATTTCAATTATATTACAAACTCTATATGAGTCGAAGAAAGAGTTTGCTTTAAAATATAATGTGTAAATATGATAGAAATTTCAATATGCTCATTTAAATATATCATTCGCTCATATAAATCACCATTTAAATTCCTTCTTTTCAATATTAGACATCATAATTTTAAATAGAGGTTTTCTCTTATTTTATTTTAAATCACATTTTGAAATAATAGTAAGGTATTTTTCTCACAATGAATCTTTTTTTTTTGTAAATGATGTATTCTGAGAGTCAGAGAGAGAATTGACAATATGTAACCAGGTTTTTTTTTTTTTTGTAAATAATGTATTCTGAGAGAGAGGGAAAGAGAGAATTGACAATATGTAAATATATATTTACGAGTTGATTCGGATAAATTAAGAGCGTCGTTTCTCGAAATCTCGATTTTCCAATAAAATTATATTGTTAAATTTTTAATTAATTTTTAAATAACTTTTGACAATTCACCTAATGAATTTTAAATATTCAATATAAAATTAATTTTGAAATTTTATATATTTAATATATATCAATAAAATGTATATCGAAGCAAACGATTAAACCGTAAAATTGGCGCAAAAATATGCAAATTGAGAAATGTGAAATATTATTTGATTCCAATTGTCGTTTCGTTCTAAAATAATTTACATATCAAACTTTGAAGGAAGCTTATAAAACTAAATAAATTTGCGGTGTAAAAAAATAGTTATTTATAAAATATATTCCTGTGGCGGATACACAAATTCTTTTGGAATATTTCATCTCTGTCAAATGTTCTTTTGACAAATATTGTTATTGTCATTTTGCGAAAATGTGAAAAAAAAAAAGTTAGGTTTCGTATGGCAACAAAATAGGAATATTTACATATTATTAGGTTCGATTTATTTACATACTGTATTTTAAACAAACACTTTATCTATTAATATTTATTTAAAAATCTCAATATTTTAAAATATAAATGTTTATCGAGGAAAAGGTAAACATACTTTTATTCAAATATATTCTATTTACATATTCATTTTTTTTACTTCTTTATTTAAAAATGGGAAAAATATATCAGCTTTCATAAATAAGTCTTTATAACGTTCACACCGTGTTGCATATAATTCCCAATGTCTTATTATTTTTATTTATATTATTTTTTACTGAAATATTTATTACTTAAGAAGAATATTTGCATATAGGGTGATTTTCCGGGTAGATGGCAATCTATGTATACACTCCAGCAGCCTGGGTTACCTATATCTTAATAAAAAATAGGGTGTTTTTATTTAATAAAAAATTTACCAATAAAAACTATATACACTCATGGACAAAGCTTAAGGAAGTGGAAAGTCTTTGATGTCGCCGGTCGTCTATTTTTATGAAGAAGATAGAAGCAATTTTATTCACACTTGGTTATTTCATATGTTTTCAATAAAGGTCACTGTAATATCTTTCAGAGTTATTGTCTGATTACGATTTACATGGTAAAAGTTAAAACTTCCTTAAGTTTTATCTACGAGTGTATTTTATATTTTTAAAATACGTATCTACATAATAGCGCCTTCCTGAATGAATTTACATCTCAACTGTCTCCATATTCATTTTGAAAAATACACTTTGGAAATGCCTCAGATGTTATGTAAGTGCACAAAGGTTGTCCCATAAATAATTAATTCCAGTCTACAAATATATACATCAGGTAAAAAATATATTATTTTTTATTATTTTTTCAATACAATCTCTTTGCAAATCCATACATTCTTTCCACCAAAATTATAATACAGCGCTCTATGCCTTTTATCATATATCTCAAAAATGTCTATAATGCCAACAAATCACTACGTTATCATCTTCAAATTTCACTCAAATATTTTCAGATGTTTGAGTTGCATGGAGGTATATCTGGGGAATAAGGAGAATAGCCAAGAATGTTGAATCTGTCAAATGAAGAAGCCAAAATGTCCGAATCCAAAGTGGTTGAATTATCGAAGATGGGTTCACCTAAATCCTTGTGTTATAAACTGTCAATTTTTATAATGTAGTTTTAAGGTTTGTTTACGCTTTGTTGTAATAATGATGATAATAATGAATAATTGATCGAATTAAGTGCTTTTTTTAAAATATCAAGCCACATATGTATGTGCATGTAGAGCACCCATAGAAACGCACACTTTTGCATATGTATATTCAAAATGATAATAGATAACGGAATATATTTCTCTTAATGGAATTCTCCATTCTGTACATATAGGTGTTCAAAGTGTACAGAAAAAGGATAATATCCCTGTGGAATAAATTGAATTTCCCTTTTAAGCGATGATATAAATAATCTAGTGTTAGGGCATGCTTATTCAATTATGAATTTGAAATAACGCTACTAAAGTAACTATACATTTTAAATTTGAACTTAATAGTATTTTAAGACAAAAGATCAAAAACGTTTCAATTGTTCTCCGTTCTTTTAAAATAATACATCAGCTTAAGTTATATTTAGACTTTCTGTCGTAGTTGCATATCTTCGAAGCCCTTTCTAAGACCAATAATGGCTGTATCCTAACCTATCCACAGTATTCAACCAGACGTCACAACAGAATTTGCATAACCTTTATTCAACCAGACGCCACGACAAAATTTGCATAGCTACATCGTTATTCAATCAGACGCCACGACAGAATTTTCATAGATTAACCGTTATTCAACCAAACGCCACGACATAATTTGCATGACTACTCCGTTATTTAACCAGACATCACCATAGCGAAAATCCGATGAATGAAAAATGCTATAAATCATTCCAATATGTTTCCATTGCGAACACAGGAAATATAGCTTGATATTACTGAGACAATAGGACATGTTTTTAGGAAGCCAGGACAAAAAGGGCGAATTATTTCAACCATTTCAGCTCCAAATTCAACACAAATACCGAAGAGGTGGAAGTCAAATGAATTGACGCTTTCAGAAACCGTTGTCTTATTCAGGCAGTGAAAGATCCTTTTCAAAACGGGACGCTCTGATATTCTTATCAATCCCTTCTTGCGTAATCCAGAAAACCTCACTGGAGAGATACCGTTGGATAGCTATGTCAGTGTCTTTTGTATTCATATATGCATATACAATTAAATATACATAATATGAAAGAGTAAATTTCGGTTTATCTTTAATTCACCTCCTCTATATAACAGAGACTATCGAAATTTAATGATTAAAACAGAGATAAAGGAGTTTTAATTTTCATTCATAGATAACGCGCTAATTTGATAAATTAATTATTTTGATTATTTTACTCACTAGTATTTCCCAAAATACTATTATCAAACGTTAAATGCATACGTTCCCGAAGATATGTAAATAAGTAACTGTCATTTTTAACTTGGAAATTCTGAGAATATATATTTATTATAATTGTGTTTATATACATGATAGATTATGCATTTAGCCTTGGCATCACCTAGATATTTATTAATGGCGTGGCACAAATATAAATTTCAGCGTTTTGGTGAATATTTGCATATGGGCAGGAATATATGTGTGCTATATTGTGTGCTGTCATAGTGACATTAATTGCATATCTACGGAATGTATCGAGGTTGTCATATTCTAATTTACTCTAGAGGAGGAAGCGGTGTCATATACTAATTCAAACGGAATGTGAGCATTTATGAGGAATACAGGTATAATGTGCAAATATTTATTATGGATAGCGGAATTTTAATATGCAAATTTGTTATATAGCATAAATTTCTGGTAGATATATAGCTTGAATATATGACGCAGTTGTATAGAATTGTAAATCTAAATTTATATATTCAAAGAGAGATTTTGTTTTCTAAATAGATGTAAAATTAATATATTACAAAATATATAGCGATTATAAATATAAAGTATATAGCCCGTTATAAAGGAAAATATGTTTAAAATATTATCATAAAGATATGTAACATAAAATCGGCGAATGATATCTATAGTTTTAATAGTAATACGCTATCGTGTTATACAATGTTCTATTGAAATATCAATTACCCCAGGCTATATATGTAAATATGTATTTAAAAGGGATCGCGTGATAGTTCTAATATATTAGGTTTCGCAACTGTAAAAAACTTGTAACTTACAAAATAGCGCTATATATAGGGTGTGTTATAAACTGTGAGGCATTTTATAGCTTCTAAACTGAAAATGCTATAAATGTATATGTATTACCTGTATTATAAACTGTTATATGTAAATACAGTATTGAAATCCCACGATACGGGAACATTAATAATTATAAATAACTGTTATTTCAGGTAGAGGAAGGTTGTCTATTGCATACTGAGAACCAATATGCTAATATGATGTTACAAATTTGATGACCAACTATATATAGAATTGTTATATAACTGACACAATAATATTTGCGGTATGACAGTGATTTCCATACAACACATCCTCTTCAATACGTATTAACAATTAATTTCTATATATCCCATATATTTTCCGATTTTAAGGGAAATTTCGTATAAAATTTTGCCGAAAAATGGATTATAGAATTATATTATGACAATACCAATATTACATCTCTTGGCTATAGCCGTACAGGAATACAACAGATTATATACCTTCTCCCTTCAATATAACTATATTTTAATCCATTAAATATTTATATGTATATATAGGACACACACCTATATATATGACATATATATATATGTGGTACATCTATATATATAAGACACACTATATAATATTTTAATTGATTACTATATAGAGTAAGATATATTGAAAGGAAAGTATATAATGTGTGTGTATTCCCGTGGGCTATAGCTAAGAAATGTTGTATTGGAATTCTTTTGTCATAATATAATTCTATGACCCATTTCTCGGTCAAATTATATACCAAATTTTTCCGTAAAATCAGCGGAAGATATGGGATAGATAGGAATTAATTAATAATACGTATTGAAGAGGCTGTGTTGTATGTTAATCAATGTCATACCGCAAATATTATTTCGGCAGCTATATAGATATTTAGACGAAAAAGTGGTCAAAATATATGGAGAAGATTTTTCAATAAAATATCGGCGATAGATAAAAAAATATGTTCTATTGAATTCAAAGTGCCTCAGCGCAGGTATCCGGCATTTATATCGCAATTTTTAACTGGAATCTTGTTTTGAATCGGTGAGGAAAATATGTAAATCGGTGTTATATGGCGGAGATATGTAAATAGGGCGATAGAGATTTGCATATCTCCTTGTAATCCGATAGGGCAGGTACTCACGTTCGTTGAAGCACAGGCTCCAGAGCCCCGAGACGGTGAACTTGGATTGGAATTCGCCTTCTCCGGTACCGTTGTACTTGGGGTTCTCCATGAGTTCTTCGGAGTAGAGCCAGTAGTTGGAGCAGAGAGCGACGGCCTGCATGACAAGCGACACGAGCGCCGTGAGCACGGAGAGCACACGCAGTACCCGCGATGTCAGCCAGGCCATGGCTGCCCCGGTCTTGCCTGCATCGATCGCCGCGCCGGCAGCGCCGCAGCTCTCCTTACATCATCAGGCTGGCCTGCCTCGCTCTCTACCTGACTGACTGGATGTTGGCTCTGGGGATGTTTCCATTTAGACCGACCTTAACTCTACTGATGTATGGATTGTGGTGATAGCTCTGTTATGTCCTGTAGGACTCCAACTGGATTAGCCATTCAACTGATTGAAATATCTGGGATGTTGACTAGATTGACGTTTCAGATATCTATATATGACTGATCCTAGCTGTGAGAACGTATGGATTGTGGTGGCTGCTTTGATTTGTTCAGTAGAGGACTCGATCTGACCTATAAACCCTCCACGGAATAGCTCTATAAGATGTTTCAACTGATTGTGGATGTTGATTTGATTGAACTGGCCTAGATATAATGTATTGGTTGTGGTACTGGCTTCGTTATGTTCAGGATGGTTCTATATCCCTATATACTACACGGGATAGTAGTTCTGGGAGATGTTTCCACTGGTGGTGGATTTTGACTCCATCAAGCAATGATATGACTCAACATCTAGTACAACGATGTGCTGACCGTGATTCAAGCGCTATGTCATATTTAGGAGGACTGTATTGGCTGTAAGTTTATGCTGAACTTTTACTGTACTAATTGAATGTTGACTTTGAAATGTTTGAACTGGCTGTGGGACATTAATGTGTTAATGTGTTACTAACTGTATGACGTGTTAGTGTAATGTTAGCTCTAGAATAATAACGGATTTAATTTCGAGGGAGATGTTAACTATTTTCTGACTGAATTCTACCCTTGGGGTGTTTCTAGATGTTAGATTGGTGTACTGACCTTCTTTAGTTGTAATGATGCATTGACAGTGATGATATCCCTGATATCGTATAGAATGAAGCTAGCTGTAGTATGATTCTAGCTGTAGTATGATTCTAGCTGTTGTATGATTCTAGCTGTTGTATGATTCTAGCTGTAGTATGATTCTAGCTGTAGTATGATTCTAGCTGTTGTATGATTCTAGCTGTAGTATGATTCTAGCTGTTGTATGATTCTAGCTGTTGTATGATTCTAGCTGTAGTATGATTCTAGCAGTTGCATGATTCTAGCTGTAGTATGATTCTAGCTGTTGTATGATTCTAGCTGTAGTATGATTCTAGCTGTAGTATGATTCTAGCTGTAGTATGATTCTAGCTGTTGTATGATTCTAGCTGTAGTATGATTCTAGCTGTTGTATGATTCTAGCTGTTGTATGATTCTAGCTGTAGTATGATTCTATCTTTAGTATGATTCTAGCTGTGTGTAGTATGAATTAAAGAAAAGTAAGTAATTTTGACAAATTTATCTGCGACTAAACCTAACTTAAAGTACTCGATGACTATGATGCAGTGTTTATGGTGTTTATAAATGCCGGAAGCAAGTTTGATTATTTCTCTGCGACTATTCCTAGCTATAATGACGCTATGACCATGATGATATGTTTAAGGTGATGCTGTGGACTGTTTGTAAATGCAGGAAGTAAGTTTGACAATTTTTTCTTTGACAAGCTGATGATGCATCATCGAATATGTAAATTAAATGTATTTCTAATATGAGAAAGTATTTCTCAATGCGGGAATTTCTATTATTTCACATGCCAGACATATTCCTACAATATGCCATTCTCTATAGAATTTCCTAAATTTGAAACGGTATATGCAAATATGTTTTCACCAAAATGATTAAAACCAGATATTATAGCAAAGGTTGATTAAATATACCAAATCCCAAAACGTACCTTTTGGCTTATTCTGAAAAGACAATATGTTTTCTTTGAACATTAAACATATTTACATCGAATGAATTCTAAGCTAATGAGTCCGCAAATATTTGCCTCCTCATATAACTATGCAAATTAAAACCTTTCACGTACTTTTAGTTTGTTAATGTAATGCATGAAAGACGGACAAATTAGTTTTCTAATAAACACTATTATCAGAGGAATATGGATGAGTAATTTATATTTTGTTTGCTTATATGTATCTCTATTATCCATATATATCTATATTAGCTTATATAATTATGCAATTAAAGTTGCATAGCCCAGTTATATGCAGAATAGAGGACAGTATACTTGAACTAATAGCCAACTGAATGTCATATATATATACTTTCAATAATTATCATGTAATTTTAACACACAAAGGAATATTTTAATTAGAATGATGAAATTGATGTTGTAAAGTGAATATCATATGTTTACCGAATATATAAATTAATAACCATATAGAATGATATATGCCACAAAATATAAAGAAATATTATTTGGCAGAAAATATAAGAAAAAAAAAGTTTGAGATAAAAGGTCTAAAAAGTTTTCTTATTTTTTATGCTGTTTATTCTTTTCCATATCATTAATTTTGTTCCCAAATTCTTTGGCGATTAATAAGGGACAACCTTAATATATATAGGCCTACTTTTATTATAATATATTATACCTAAGACTTCTTTCAAATATATATCTCGTAATAAATACTTAAAAACTGTTGGTTTTATTTGAGATCATAATTTATATATTTAATATATATATATACATATTCACAAATGAACCAATATAGATATATGTACCAAATGAGGCACCTCTCCCTTTAAATAAGTATCAGAACGATACACTGTGCATAACCCTAGTGAAATGATTTGCTAGTGATGGTTAAGAATAAGCCACAACACCAGTTTTCGCAAATTCAGACAAAAAGTCAACCTATTAAAGGGAGAGGTGCCTCTTATGGTAAATGAATATCATCCTCCCGCAACCTTATGTAATATATATACATATATATATCTAGAAATATGTAAAAAAGATCCCTCTGACAGGCACAGACATATATATATATGTATATAAAATATATACATGTAATATATATATATTTCCAACTTGGTTTAAAAAATCCGAGATATGTTTTCTTTCGAAAAATAATTTACATATTATCCAATTTAAAATTGTAAATAAACATTTTGACTTCTTTTCTATTCCTTAAATTTATATGCCTCCACTAGCTCTTCTAGGGTAAATATTATTTTTTGAAATATTCAGGGTTATTTCAAATATATAGATCTTGTAGGTTTTTTTAAAATTATTAATATTCATAACATTTGAAAATTCATAAATAGACATTTATACTTTACTAGACTACTAGGCGGCCTAAAATCTTACACTATACATGATATGTTTTTGTCTGAATTTTCGAAAACTGGTGTTATGACTCATTTCTTATCACCACACTAGTAAAGTTTTTTTATGGTGAGAAACATAATGTATTGTTCTAATACATAATTAAAGGGAGAGGTGCCTCTTTTTTGATACAGTTATTTGATCCAATATATGCATTTTTAATTGAAGATTTATTTATGGATTGCTCTATTTAAAAAAAAAGAATATATATTGTTATGATTATTTTTGTGTTTTGTTGTTGAAAAGAGGTGCAGTCGTGAAAAAGTAAAAGATAATTATTTACCTTTCAAGTAGATTTTATTTTGAATTACTTGAAATAAAATTACACATAAAATTATTTTTCACAGCAATATAGAATTTATAGAATGAATTCTATAATCGTGATTTTAATTAAAAAAGGTAGGGTTAACTATACATATATATTTACAACAACAATAATAATTAAAGTGGTAGGTTCTGAATCTATGGTCAAAAATATATATTATAACAGTCAATGAATGAAAATGAAATATATGATTTAAAATATATATATATTTGTATATAGATGAAGAATTCTTCATGATTTGAAATTAAACGAAAAAAAATGGTGAAGGAAGACGAGTTTCTTTTATTGATGCATAGGTGCAAGCTTTCGGGTAAAAACCCTTCAATAGGCAAGAAATGAAGCGCGGCTTATAAGGACTATGGTACATCTGTACCATAGTTCTTATAAGTCGCGCTTCATTTCTCGCCTGTCGAAGGGTTTTTACCCGAAAGCTTGCACCTATGCATCAATAAAAGAAACTCGTCTTCCTTCACCTTTTTTTTTTCGTTTAATATATATTTGTATTTTAGATTATATAATACTAGCGAACCCGGCCACGCGTTGCTGTGGCTAAATTGTAATATGTTAAATTAACATTATACTAAACTATTCAGTACAGTAAAGTTAATATTCACTTATAAAGATAAAAATGTTTTAGCCGATCTAAAGCCCTACGGGATTGAGAATGGAACGTTACGTTAAAATTTGAAAGTGATTTTTATATATATAGATAATATAGCCCTTCATTGTAATCATTGATTATAATCACTGCATTAATAAACGTCAGTGAACTCGTTTATACGTATTGTTTTTTGTTTTCGAGATATTCTAATAGAACGTTCTCACATTTTCTGTAAAATATTTATATATGCACAAACACAGAATATATTCACTATGTCTTAATTTCGCTATAATTATTGTTATAAATATTATTCTAAAATAATTCGCCAGAAATCGTCCTGACAGTATACTAAAAAACTTCCCAAAGTTTCATGGCAAACATTTAAAATAAAATAATACTTTGCTACAATATTAAAAAGAGGGGGGCTTAGGTGTTTAAAATGTAAAATGTGCTCTAAATAGTATTACATAGAGCCTTCATAACAAACATATTTAAAATAAACCAATCAAAATATAATAATGCTGTAAAAACAGACCTTGCTACAATAATACAAAAGAAACGAAAAATAAAAAAAGACACCCACGCTGAGCCTCGAACCTAGGTTTGTTACAAATATTATTAAAAAATTGTTAATGTTAATTTTTATTTTAAAAAGCCTACATTTTAAATAAAATAATATTTTTAATAATTTGCTACAATAATATAAAAGAAATGAAAAAAAAAAACACCCACGCTGAGCCTCGAACCTAGGTTGCGGGGGTACGAAGCTGTGTACCTAACCTATAGGCTAAGCTTGACGTTACAAATAGGCTCATGCGAGGCTATTTCAGGCCATACGTCTGCCGCGAGGGTCGCTGATTGCGAGTGAATCTACGTTTTATCGTAAATAAAAATGCAACGAAAGGTTATTTCTAAAGAGTAATTAGCCAGAAACCATCCCGGTAGTATACTAAACATCTTCCCAAAGTTTCATCACGATTGGTTGAGCGATGTAGAAGATTATCACTGACGAACGGACGGACGGACGGACCAACGGACGGACGGACCAACAAACATCCATTTTTATATATATAGATATAGATTTTTTTTAATTAGGCATGTTTTGACCACTAACCTGAGCGATTTTTAGATGGCAGAGCGCCATCTAGTAGAACAGAAATCAAATAAACGTTTATTTAGCCTTTCCCAGATATAATTTTTAATTTTTTTCCACACACACGCGTATATATATATTTATCTTCAATAAAAGTCACTGTAATATCTTTCAAATGTATTGTTTGAATCCCGATATACATGCTAAAAGGTATAACTTCTTTAAGTTTTGTCTATGAGTGGATTTAGCTCGTTCATTTTTTGTAATAAATCAAATACCTAATGTTCTTACTGAGATTATTGACATGTACATCATTGAAAATTTCAATGAATTGAAAATATAATAAATATTTTAAATGAAATTATGTAAATACATTTGAGGATTTTTTTTTCTCTTTTTAATGTCTCTATATATTCTATCAAGAATGAATATTTGTTTAATTCTGGATTAATTAAAAAACAACGAATAATTGATATTTATTCCGATAGATGGCACAAGCCATCAGCAACTTATATTTGCATAATTAGGAGATGCCTTTTTCTTTATATTTCATTTCAAAAAGTTAAGTATGTCACTAATATATTTACATACAAAAGATGAATGATTCAATTAATTCATTAAAAAATTAGCGCCTTATCCTATTAATTATCAAAATATAATCAATTGTTAATCAGCAGATAAATCTTCGAATGGGTTTATCACGTCAATAATGGCGGGAAAATAATTTTTTTATTAGTTGTTCATCAGACGACCAAGAAAACATTTCTGCTGCTCAAATAAAATAAAATAATAATAAACGCCGAAAAAGATAAAATATATATATCGAAATAGTCTTTAAAATCTTTTTTTTTTTTTATATCAATATATAGATTTTTTAAACTAATGAATGAATTAGAGAAAAGAAATTTTTAGAAAATAAAAAAGTTATTATGTTTCAAAAGATTTTTTTAATCGTTTGGTTGTTTTTTTCCAGGAAAAAAATCAATAGACTTTCTGAATCTGCTTTTTTGTTGTTGTTATTTTTTTTCTTTTTTGTTATTGTGAAAAAAGTTTATTTTTATTCTTTAAAAGTTTATTATTCCTTCTGTAATAATTACTTTTGTATTTACATATATGAATGTTATATATATATATTTATTTACATATATATATATTGAAATGGTCTATCTTTATTATAAAAAGCAAAGTAGTTTATTGACTCTTTTTACTGAGTATTTCGAATATATATAGATAGGTAAAATTGCCACAACACCAACTTTAGCTAATTCGGATATCAAAACCATTTTTATGCGCATATTTCAATTTTCAAAATAATTTCTAATATATTGTTTGTGTGAAATGTATTATAAATTGATATATAGATTCATTTTTGTTGATATATTTGGGTAGACTATATTCTATTATATATATATATATATATATATATGAAAAACAATAGAAAAATAAAAGATAAGTGGGTCAGGTGTTGATATTAAAAATAAAGAAGGAATATCCTGACCAAAAGCACATGTGCTTTTTTAGATAGCAGAGCGCCATCTAGTGGAACAAAAATCAACTAAACATTGATTTAACACAAAGCAATAACGCGCCATCTATACATATAAAATAAAAGGGTTTAAAAGCGCGAATGTTTCTTTTATGCATAAAACGAACTTCTACTGTCCTTACTGCGATGAAAAATATATTGGGAGGGCTTGGCTCATCAGTGGTGAACCCTCCCAGCGGTTTCGCCAATTTAATCCACCAGACCGCTTCTCAGAGCTCTAAAATTGTATTGGATCATTCTGCTTTTATATGCTACACTGAAGGATGGAATCTTAGAAATGGTTTTCAAGTAAACTATGGACATAAGTTTATAGGACAGTAGAATTACATTCAAATGTTTGCTTCGTGCAATGCTCTTCAGCAAACTATAAAGACAAGACCATTAGGAATAAATCAACACAAAGCAAAAGCGCCATCTATACATATAAAATAAAAGGGTTTAAAAGCGCGAATGTTTCTTTTATACATAAAACGAACTTCTACTATCCTTACTGCGATGAAATAATATATTGGGAGGGCTTGGCTCATCAGTGGTGAACCCTCCCAGCGGTTTCGCCAATTTAATCCACCAGACCGCTTCTCAGAGCTCTAATACTGTATTGGATCATTCTGCTTTTATATGCTACACTGAAGGATGGAATCTTAGAAATGGTTTTCAAGTAAACTATTGGACATAAGCTAATTGATTTAACTTGCTCCGTGATATTTGGCCAACCCAATTTCTTGATAAATCAAAAAAAGCCATCCACGAACGCGTTTCGCGCTGTTGGCGCTCGTCAGCGTGGAGTAGGCTGTACCACTGAGATCAAAAATAGTTTTGGCCCCAGAGGCTTCTTGAAAAACCAAGAAATGGAATGAAACCAAGGAATACCTACCCCGTTTAACTATTTAGGGAATTGCTAATTTGTAAACATAAGTCAGCAGTTCTTCCTTTCTATTTCTGCTATGTATAATAATATTATTTACAGCCTGTTGAAGGAAGTTATTGAACGAAAGCTCACATCTCTTCAATAAATAAACTCGTCACTTTCATCTTTAGTCTCTTCTTAGTATTATTTATATTTGACACTACTGTAACTTCTTTGAACGTTGGCTTAAAGAAAGATAAAATTTGGAAGAATCCCCGAAGACCTTTGCTAGAGAGTTTACTTATGTACATATTTACCTTCCTTCCATGTTGAAAACTTGATGAGAAAATATGACGAGTAGTGATGAAAATTTTTACGGGAGGATAATGAGATATAAAAATAAAGATAACACCTTTTCCGTCAAAATAGACGTTAAAACTAGGTGTCATTTATTGACAGACTTCGCAAACTGGCGGACTCGGGTCGGTGCCAGATTTGACAGAAGGACTATATGCTTTCCTATATGTAACTATATGTTTCGGACTAATGGCCATCGTTAGTCAAGAGTTGGCTTTGATTTCAGGAGTTACGCGGAAGTTTCGTCAAATTCACTGAAATTTCCAAATATGTATTTAGCTGACAAAGTGAAAGGTGGTGTTTAATTTCAGAGTCGATTTTGATGGGAGAAGTGACCTTTCTTTACATCCATCCCCTACTGGTAAAATTTCCATTCCTATTTCAGCCATAGAATTGAACTAATTGCGGCCTATTTTTGCACGGACCACCCAATGAGTGTAAACTATGCAAATCACCAGCTCTCTTCACTAAGCTTTTATCAACCTGTATTTGCAATAAGTTAAAGTAAATTGTAGCTTATTTCTTTCGTTCATTGTAAATACAGGTTGAGAAAGGGTAAGACCCGGAAGTTCCCAATAAATGTATTCTTTTAAACCTTGCGGAGATATATACATATATACATTTAAAATATTATAATAATCTTAACCGCTTTTATCGTTGAAATTTATGCAAATTTTTAACGCTTCTTTTTTTTTATGATAAAAAAAAATATTTTCACATATTCATGCTGCTATAATAAAAGTTGAAATCGGGAAGGCATAGCTTACCAATGGTGAACCCTTCCAGATTAAACTGGCGAAACGACTGGAACTTTCCACTACTGATGAGCCATATGCTTCATCTTCAATATTTATCATTGCAGTTTAAAAAAAAGTCTTTAAAAATAGATATTCTAATTGTAAAGAAAAAAAAAACGATAAATTTTTAAAAATAAAAATTTACATATACATATTAGATTAGAGAAAATATGCAAATTTTAATTCAATTAACATTCTAAGGTTTTTTATTCTCTATTTTATAAATTTGGTCCCACCGTATATTTACAAAAAAAAAATAACCTCATGAATAAGGGGAAAAGTCTAATAATTAAAAACGTAGAAAATCTTTTAAAACAACAAATATTTTTGAATAAAATAGCTTTACGAAAAAGTCCCTTTTTTATATATATTTTCTTATCATTTTCTCTCCCGTTTTAGAAAAGAGAGAGAAAAAAAGGTTTATAGAAAAAAAGTCATATAGCGTTCGCCTTTTAAAATGTATTCACTTTCTTTAATATGCATTTTTAAAATTCTTTGTTTTTTTTTTTTACACAAATTCCTTCTCATGTCGGGAATAATAAATAAAAAAAAACACAACTTATGAGAAAGATATAGTATCTAATGAAAGGGCGACATTTTGTTCCAATTGTTTACACCAAACATTTTAATTTCACACTTTTATGTAATTATAATTATTGAAGTCACAATTTCTTCACTAACTTTTTCCTTCTCTTTTACCACGTTGTTTATTTTTCTATTATCTTTGAATTAGTTTTAAACTATCTTTAAAATAATAATAAAAACATTCAAATTGTCTTTGTTATAATGATTATATGTAAATGATCGAGTTTCACTCTTATTTTCCAAGCTATATTGATATCTATTTTTTTTCTATTATTTCTACATTTTTAAATATATATAATATTTTTTAACAAACATTATTGATAAAAATGATAAAAGTTTTCTTTAATATGTTTTATTGGGAGCTATTGAGTCGGATGTAATTGTAAATAGTAGTTAAAATAAGATTTCAAATATATCTACTTATATAATTGCCTTATTCTGAAGCTCACCGTCACCGTTCACGGATAGAATGCGCGCCCATTGGCTGCCGCCGGCGAACACGTGACCTCCCTGCCCCCCTCTAGACAACCCTGTTATCAGCTGTGTGATACATACACCTGTCTATAGCGGCCACTCTAGACAACCCTGTTATCAGCTGTGTGATACATACACCTGTCTATAGCGGCCACTCTAGACAACCCTGTTATCAGCTGTGTGATACATCCACCTGTCAATACAGACCACCCTGTCTATAGCGGTCACCTTAGGCAACCCTGTTATCATTAGTGTGTTACATTCACCTGTCTATACAGACCACCCTGTCTATAGCGGTCACCCTAGGCAACCCTGTTATCAGCAGTGTGATACATACACCTGTCTATACAGACCACCCTGTCTATAGCGGCCACTCTAGACAACCCTGTTATCAGCAGTGTGTTACATTCACCTGTCTATACAGACAACCCTGTCTATAGCAGTCACCCTAGGCAACCCTGTTATCAGCAGTGTGATACATACACCTGTCTATACAGACCACCCTGACTATAGCGACCACTCTAGACAACCCTGTTATCAGCTGCCTGTCTATACAGACCACCCTGTCTATAGCGGTCACCTTAGGCAACCCTGTTATCATCAGTGTGTTACATTCACCTGTCTATACAGACCACCCTGTCTATAGCAGTCACCTTAGGCAACCCTGTTATCAGCAGTGTGATACATCCACCTGTCTATACAGACCACCCTGTCTATAGCGACCACTCTAGACAACCCTGTTATCAGCTGTGTGATACATTCACCTGTCTATACAGACCACCCTGTCTATAGCGACCACCCAAGACAACGTTTTTAAAATATATTCGCACTCGGGTAAACCCCGGGCGTTGCCCGGGCCTTTCGTCTAGTATATATATATTAGATATATATACTATTATTGTGCCTTCTACAAGCTTCGGTAAGCTTTTTAAGGCATAACTCATAGTTAGGTGTCTCCGAGCAACCCGCCGCAGAGGAGGGCCAAGGAGAGGGCTGGAGAGGCGACGGCAAGGCCGTGGGCGCCCCGGGGGAGAGGAGGGCTAGTGCACGCCGTTTTGAGGGAACCAAGGCAGCGCCGAGCACAACTCCGGCACTGAAGGCTTCAAAAATATGGGATCATCATAGATCAAAGGTCTGGCTTTTACCTTTCGACCTCCCGAAGGAAGTTATATATTAGATAGTAAAAAGACATATATTGGATTGAATAAAATATTTATTTGCCAATATTTCGGCTGGCTGAACGCCAACCTTTATCGAGGCATTACATTTTTGTATACATAAACTCAGCGCCGCATTTTTATTCAATTCAATATATTTTACGATGTACTAGAGCGCCATCTGTTATCAAATTATAAAACTATTTTAGAGGCGTAATATTCTTTTTAAAATAAAACAATTTCTACTGTCCTTACTGCGATGGAAAAATTAAAGGGAGGGCCTGATGAGCCAGGCCCTCCCTTTAATTTTTCCATCGCAGTAAGGACAGTAGAAATTGTTTTATTTTAAAAAGAATATTACGCCTCTAAAATAGTTTTATAATTTAATTCAATATATGTCTTTTTACTATCTAATGATTTGAGTATGGATTGCTCTATTTTCAGAACAAATATATATTTATATAGAAGCAATGGGCGCTTATGTGTGGAAAAACAATAAAAATATAAAAAGGTCAAGTGTTGATATTAAAAGCAAAATTCTTGATTTATCAAGAAATTGGATTGGCCAAATATCACGGAACAAGTTAATGTTTAGTTTATTTTTGTTCCACTAGATGACGCTCTGCCATCTAGAAATGCTCATGTGAACCTGGTTAGGATATGTCTGTTTTGTTTTTGTTAAAGGTCGCCTCTTCCGTCAAAATAGACATCAAAACAAGACGCTATCTATTGATGGAAGAGGTTTATTTTTTATAGATTAAAGTTCTCTCTGTGCAAAATCTCCACCTATAATTTGGACATAGAATTGGCCTGGTCACTTTGCCAGCTTAACACCTCTTTGGAAAATTATAAAGATTCCATTAGATCCTTTGTGGTTCTCATGGAATAAAGTCCGCCCTAGACTAACGAGGGCCATTAGCCCGAAACCATGGTCTCTAGGTGGACGCTTTTCAGTTTGCCAAAGCTGGTGTTGTGACTTTGTCACCGACCCGAGGCCGCTAGTTTGCGGCACGGTCAATAGATGGCGTCTAATTTGTACCTTTATTTTGACGGAAGAGGATCCCTCTGCTTTGTTATATCAATTTCCTTCCGTCAAAATTTTCCATCTTTAAGTTTTGTCTCCATTAGTTTATATTTCAAATAGCTTAATAAATATTAAATATATTATATAATTGATATACATTAACTATATTATAACTATCCCTTTACTATTAAACAAACTAAAATTTCCCACACAGCAACATATTTTAAAAACCATGTTATGCACATAGGGTGATGGGAGAGAAAAAAAAGCAGCCAAATAGTAAATTTATTCTTCGGACGTGAACTCCTTCCTAAATTAGCAAACAACTTGGTTGTGTGTGTGGAGAAATTTTCTTGATGAAATTCACACAGATTCCTCATTTTGTCGAAAGCTGTGTTTAACAACATGAAATATTTAAACTTATAAAAAAGGACGTCAAGCCAAGATTTGTGTCTTGACAAGCTCTGTGCCTAGATTTACTCCAGCCCGTAAAAACCCTCCTCTTCTCTCTTATTAAAAAATATTCTTTATAGAATTAAAACATATAAAAAGGTCTTTTTTTAAACAATATTTTTTTCCTAATATGTATATAGAGAGAATATATATAGTTATGATAATAAAATATAGTTTTTGTGTCATCACGTTGAGTGTATCGAAATTTTTAATAATTTTATATAATTATTATGTTTGCATAGAGTAATTAATTTTATCTATTTAACAATTGCAAAATACACGCCATATCCACAAATCGGATATTTGCGTGTGAAAAAGAAAAAGTAGTTTAAAAGGGATATATACATATTTACATATCAGTATGCAAATTGATTACATTAGTAGTCACTTATTTAGTTAAGTACATTCTGCAGAATTTGTTGAATCTTTTTGGTGTATGTCCTTAGTGTAGACCAGATGTTGCATATTTGTTATGGGAAGGCATAGAGTAATTAATGTTCTGATAATATTTTATTTATAAGCCAAATATACAATTAATCATTATATTATATTAATTTTATCATTATATTATCATAATATATTTACACTCATGGACAAAACGTAAGGCATTGGAAAGTCTTTGATGTCGCAGGTCGCATTTTTTTTAGGACACAGTCAATTTTGTTCACAGTTGGTTATCTCGTGTATCTTCAATAAAGGTCACTGTAATATCTTTCAGAGTTATTGTCTGAATCCCGATATACATGCTGAAAGGTACAACTTCCTTAAGTTTTGTCCATGAGTGTATATATAGAGTCTAGTAAATGATGATCGCCTCTCCCGTTAAACATAGGATGCTAAAAACTAATCTATTGACCATCTCTGCAAATAAGAGGACTTGGGTCGGTAACAAAGCCACAAGACCAGTAGCTCTGTTAAACTGAGGAGCGCCCAATAGGAGATTATGATTTCGGACTAATGGCCTTCGTCAGTTCAGGGCAGGCTTTGATTTAATGAGATTCACAAGGGATCAAATGATATCTTCAGAATTTGTCAAAGAAGTGTTTAACTGGTAAAGTAGCTAGAGGTCAATTCTAACATACACACATATATACACAGTATGTAAATATGTATACAGTATGTAAATATACATTGAGTAGTATGCTTAAATTTGCGCAGTAAATATTCGTCCTGGACTTAGAATCACAGTGACGATTCAACATTCTGTCTAGACATTGACTCTTGACTATTTTTATCTAGAGATAGAAGGAACCTAGGACTCACTGACGTCAGAGACTGTTTTGGAGAAAGGAGTCTCGTAGTCCTGGCTGGCTTCATTTCAACCTCCTGACGTATTTAAGAAAGGCACATTAACTACTACAGTAGCAAGGGATTCTTGAACATATACTCATGGACAAAGACACACGAGATAACCAAGTGTGAACAAAATTGACTCTGTCTCCTTTAAAAAAAAAAGACGATCGGCGACATGAAAGACTTTCCACCTTCTTAAGTTTTGTCTATGAAGTGGTGTCATGTAGTTCAACTTTATGGATAACAATGCTAGTCCACATAGGGCGTATCTAGTCTATGGCTTCTCGAGAGTGAGGATATTCAGAATATGGGTTGGATCTCCGAACATGATTCCAATAGAACATTTCTGAAATACCTTAGGGGGACACATTGAAGCTTAGAGATCTGGAATGCTCTCACAGAATCCTCATCGAATTAAAATCTTGATTTTTTACAGAAGTCCATATCGTAATCAATCATTTCATTATCATCATCAAATTCCTTACTATTTTCAAATATATATGTTTTTAGATGTGCAAATAAGTAATAATCATTAGGAGCTAAGTCTGGTGAATAAGAGGGGTGAACCTACATTTGTCGATTGAAGTGATCTAAAGGGTTGATCACCGCTCGTAATTGGTGCCGATCCATTTCAACAGAAGTTTGCGCACCTCGTGTTATAAAATGTCTATTTTTAGAAGGTAGGCTTAAGGTATTCATTATTACTGTCTATGGTATTCATTATTACTGTGATTATAATCAAGGATCGCTATTGTTATTATTATAAAATACAATATAACGCGGCTTATGATTGTAAAACGAAAATTGCAATTATACCGCGAATGTTTCTTTTAAACAAAATTCGAAATTTATTTTAAAGAGAAATAGCGATTATCTCTAACTTTAAGGATGAAGTATGATAGGAGATGAATTGTGAAGACTAATGACAAACGGAAAAATAAAAGTATCCAGGGATGGGAATCGAACCCACAGTGGTAAGCGGAACACTGTGGGTTCGATTCCCATCCCTGGACACTTTTATTTTTTCCGTTTATCATTACTCTTCACAATTCATCCTATCATACTTCATCCTTAAAGTTAGAAATAATCGCTATTTCTCTTTAAAATAAATTTCGATTTTTGTTTAAAAGAAACATTCGCGGTATAATTGCAATTTTTATGTTATTATTATGTTCAAAATGTCATGAAAAATATATATCAAACATCTTTAATGGTCAAGGAAGATATTTTTGGAGCGATCCTCGTGTATAGGAACCTATATGTGGGGTAAAAATGTGAATTTACATAAAGTGTATCTACACACTCGCTCCAGGGATGAGTCATTTCTAAGCAAACGATATTCTTCACTCCGGCAGACGATGCGACTCGGAAATGACCCCATCTGTCATCTGCAGGTTTAGGATATATAGCGGTTGTGTGGGAAATCTATCAATATGCCACATATATATATATGTAAATATGTAATGTGTATATGTATATATATATGTAGTATATTGATATACTCTCGAAAATGGAGTAACCCATACTGGGATGTTTAGACAAATGCATATTTAGTGGATTATTGTTATATATAGTTCTATATTTACAAACACGAGACCTATCTCTTTTTAGGAAGCAAATTTGTTTTGATACTTCAATTTGATTCATGGTTAGACTTTTAAGCCCACTTTCCTGCTTCATAATGAATAAAACAATAGTTTTTATGTGAAACGTTTTAAATAAGAATAGTAAACTAGATGAATGGGGGGGGGGGGCGTTTTATGAACGTGGTTGGAATTTTTTAACGAATCAAGAAGTTTTTTTTTTTAAATAGTCTCCGAAATATATTACATTAACGTTTAGTTGATAGTTATTCCGATAAATGGCATCTTACCATCTTTTAATTATTTATTTTATACGTTAGAAGGAATGCTTTTTGCAACTTTGCAAATAAATACATATTAACATACATATATCATATATATGTATATAAAGTGTCATTTTGGTACAATTTTGCCAATTCTAGTTTTTTAGCATTTTACAGATTTGAATTTGCCCTCTCTACGCAGAGAAAAGAAAACATTGTTTCTCTCTCTCTCTCTCAATGCATCTTATAAATAAATTGTTTTAATTCCTTTTTATCTATATTGATTTAATAAATTTATTGAATGAAAAGTTACATTTTTTAATAATAATATCATCCTTCCCTTTTTCTACAATATATTGAGGGTACTCAAAAGACGATATTCATATACCAAACGAGGCACCTCTCCCTTTTTAAAATGCATTATTTCGTTTATCACTTCAGAATAAAACGTATAATATATAGTTTTAGTTTTGTCTGAAATTTCCTAATCTTGTGGCTCATCTTTCATAACCATCTTTACGTTTTGTACTGGGGTTATGAAGATAAATGCCTTGTTTTAATTTCTAGAAGGGAAACCTCTGTAAATATGCAATAAAAGATATACATAGCAAAATAAAACAACAATTGAAGAGGAGTGTCTTATAAGATCTTTATTCGCAAGCTTTCGGACGTCCTTCTACAGCCTTTACTATGACAAAACAAAAGATGCATATGTAATATGTAAATTAAAATAAGTTTTTTTGGAAGTTATAAAAAGGAATATAAGAATATAAAATGTAAAAATCAAAAGAGTTGACATTATTTTTTAAAAAATAAATCGGTAAAAATAAAATTTAAATATTTAATATTTCTGACCCTAATAATTTTTAATTTTTAAAATTTCATCTCTAGAGGAATTTAATTAAAAAATAATAAAAAATCTCCAAATATACCCCTAATCAGAAACTTCATCTTTTAAATTATTACATTAACTAATATTTACGAAGACCAAATTAGTTTGCTCTCCACAGTAATATCTCAGAGTTTCCTTCTGTGTGAATATTGTGGTACCAATTGGATATTACAATATATTATGTCTGTTGTGATATATATAATCTTGAAAATAACACTATATATATTATACATAAATGTTATTAAATTTTAAAATTATAATTCCTAGATCAAATTACTCTGTTTAGTCTACCACCAGATGTCGCCGCTTTCCCTATATAAACCTATTGTTGTTGTTTTCCGTTGGCCGGCTCAAATCTTTTTGTATATATGTAAATATGAAAAAAAATATTACAAAAGTGAATTTGTACTTGGATCAGGTGGATAAATTCAGAAAAAAAGGCATTGCCTGATCGTGCAACTGAAAGTTGCTGATGGCTTGCGCCATCTATCGGATAGATATGTAAATATGTAATCTTTTATTTTCTTCTTTACGCCTCACATCAGGTATTTCATAAACAGCCTATTTATTGATAATATCCATATTCCGAAAATAGCCATATTTTTATCGATAATACCAATTTGTATATAAGCATATTTTGGCTTTAAAGTGATTTATTTATCTATATATTCTTATTATATATATATATATATATATATATATATATATATATATATATATATATATATATATATAGATGGAAATTTTATATATATGTTACAAAAAAGATTGCTGATGATTTTAGAATTAGAGATATAGAATTATTACTTGCCGATGCTGTTTATTTTTGGATACATGAGTACTATGCAGTATTTTATGATATTGCAGTCGTGGTAATAATAATAAAAATAGTTTAGATCAGAATTAGCTTTAATTGTGCTAATGAAGAATATAGAATACATAATTTGAGAAATTACTACCTGACTTAAGGCGAATAGAATAAAGGATTACGTATTTACATATCTACATAAAGATTTGAGCCGGCCAACGGGAAACAACAACAATGGATTTTTATAGGGAAAGCCGCGACATTTGGCGGTCGACTTTACATAGTTTGAATTCTAGAACAATATAATTTTAAATTAAATTAATTTTCATATAACACGCACACACACATATATACCGTGTCACACTCGTTGGTTCTCTCCTATTATGTGGTCTTTATCAACCAATCAGCGCCGACTTCATCAGCCAATCAGCGTATAATTTCTTTTTTACCTCAGTGGTTGCCTTCAGAAACGAAGTTCTATATAAAATATGCAATTGAGAGTAGTTTTTTTACTCTGGATTCTCTCTCTTTCTTTTTCAGATGATATCAAACTATTATTTTCTATAATTTAAAAAATAAACAAATTATATGTATTTATGTATTTATTTGCTATTAGGCTTTTTAATATTTGTATTTTAGGGATCTGACGTTTGACCTCCATAATATGTAATGGTAAATTTAAGAGGTGTGAACAGTTCGATTTTTATTTGCATCGAAATATTTTAAAGCTTCTGATATGTTTCGTCGTATATACGACGTGAGCTACTTTTCTAGTTTTATAATAAGGAAATTCCAATAAATTTTAGTTTTAAATGGATATTTTTTTTAATTGAAATTTTATTTTCAGTTTAATTGCATATGTGGGTAGGCGAGAGATATGCAACTAGGGAGTTTGGAAAAGAAGGCGAGTGTTTCAACAGGAGGGGGCCAATCGATGGTGGATGCCGGGAGTTGTTGCAGGGGATTTAATGACGAGGAAAGATTCCAAACATTAGAGAAGCCACTTTTTTTAAAACTACTTTTTAAAATACACACACTCTTTAACTTCTCAATTATCTATTTGCCGAGGGAATGCGGAAGCTACAAAGTTCATTTCGTGTCAACTTGAATGGTATTGGATTGTGCGAATATATAATAGAGCATTCCTCGCTATGTAAACGATTTGATTTGCATATAGGATTAGAAGTTTGTCCAGCATTCTAGAAGAATAGATTCTATTTGAGTCCTTTTTAGACTCTTATATGCAAATAATTTGATTTGCATATACTATAGGCAGTTTTTCCAGCGTTTTGAGAATGGGATCCTCTTTCATATAATTTTTATATATAGTCTTAAATATACGGTCTTAATATAAATAGTCTTAAATAAGTCTTAAATATTTAATTTGTGTATGCGACTGGAAGTTTTTTTTACAAAATTTTAGAATTGGTTATATTTATAGCATTTTCGCATATTATATGTGAATTATTTGATTTGTATATAGGAAAGACTAGTTTTTCAGTATTTTTGGAAAATTTCATATATGGACGGTTCGTTGTAGGTAAAACTAGGTTGTGTATTCTTGCGACTCAACAGAATGTACAATACTTACAGCTATTTCTGTTACTAGTATTTTTCCATTATATCATATTTGTTTATGTAATTATTATACTATTCGCATTAATAGGATTGATAGGCTCGTTCGTTAAGTGTCTTCGGCTTCTTAGATCTTTTCAGCGCCAACAGCAATAGCCAGCCAATCAGCGCAATGACCATTACGTCACTCATGGCGCATGCATGTGACTATTTTATTTTGTCTGTCAAATACCTGAAAGGAAGCATTTCCCAAGTTCTAGCTATTTTCCTATCCTATTTTGCATATAGTATTTTTTTAGAAGTTAAATGGAGACTCATATGGAGATCAGATTTAACATTTCGGTTTCGAAATATCCTCGAATTTCTCTGAAGAATGTTCCAGTTAGTTTCATTCACAAAGCCCCTCTTCATCATTTATAGGCATATATGGTATGTATATATGATGTCGGTTTATTGGCCCGATGATTAGTTATCTAATGTCCCATGACCTTAATAAGCCAATCAGCGTGTAATGTTTTCTTAGATCCGTGGTTAGATAGAGAATCGAGGTTTTTTTCATTTTATTCCGTTTTTTTTTTTAAATCAAATTTGATTTTCAGGGTTCAATTTATATATCATATTGATATATTTTTGACAGTTGATTTCATTTTTTTTATATATTGATGTATTTTTTGCGGCGTGAGATCGATTTTCATCTTATCGTCTCTATTTTTCGCACGATTTTCTATTCTAATATATAATTATTCTCTTTTTTTCAATAGGAATACATTCTAGATACAATTATCCATGTTATGAAGGTCATAGTTCGAAACCATGGTATACTGGTTGCTTTTCTGTCTGAAATTTCCAAATGTGGTGTTATGGCATTTTTTTTTATCGTCAACAGTGCGTTCTGCAATGTGAATATAAACAAAAATGCGTTGTTTTAATGCATTTTTAAAGGGAGAGGTGCACACACACATCTCTCTCTCTATCGGTATATAATAATATTGTAATATAATAATAGAGCTAATCTTCCATTCTCTTCAATAACTAAAAATAACTATCAAGATATCGGAGAGAGAAATCTAAGAAGATAAAAATTTAGTATGAGTTTTTGGGAATTATGCAAATAATATAAGTGTGTGTATGCAATGTTATATTTATATATTTACCTATGAAATAAAACGAAAGTAAAACATTGACAGGAATGGCTGCGAGCAATGTTTAATCTCCGTGGAAGCCCCAGAAATTGTTCAACTTATCCATTTTGACACAGTGACAGTTAGACTGACAAATTGCATTTCTCAAGACGACAATTGAAGGAACTTTTTCCCCCTCAACAGATTCACGTTTCGCGGGCTTTTTTTTTTTCTTTTGGCGCGTAAAGATATAATCGTCTGCTACGATTTAGAAAAAAAAAGTAATAATTACTGTTGATCTAGTATATTTTTTGGAAAACAAATATTTATTTATTTATTTATTGATTTTCATCATACCTCTAATAAATTGAATGATAACTAAATTTTGGCGGAGTTTTTAATTTTTTCTTTTGGCGCGTATAGATATAATCGTCTGCCATGATTTTTTAAATACTTACTGTGTTGATATATGGAATCTTTTAAAATAACTGCTCTTCATTAATTTATTTTCATAGATAAGCAGATTGTGTGATAACTGATTTATGTTTTTTGCGTTTTTTTTTTTTTTGCATTTTTTGAAATAATTGACTTCTACCGGTTTTTATTAGATAGTTATACTGTTTACTGTTGATTTAGTAATTTTTAAGTGTAATTTTTCATTGTCTAATTTTTCATTCAAGTCCAGAAGATTGTGATAGTCAATTAACTTTTCGCGGGCTTTTTTTTTTTTTCTTTTGGCGCGTAATATAATCGGCTGTCACGATTTTTTTTTTTTCATTTCTATCCTGTTGATATTAATTTTTAAATGAAATATATATTCGTTGTATATGTAATTTATTTTCCTATGTATATATATCAGATTGTCGTTTATATATGGATATATTGATATATTTATGTGTAGAAAATGTGAAAACATTAAAACACGAATGTTTCTTACACGCATAAATCAATCTTCTACTGTCCTTATTGCGATGATAAAATTATTAGGAGGGCTTGGCTCATCAGTGGTGAACCCTCCCAGCGTTTTCGCCAATTGAATCTACCAGATCGCTTCTTTAGAGCTCTAATTCTGTATTTAATCATTCTGCTTATATATGCTTCACTGAAGGGTGGAATCTCAGAAATGGTATTATTAATATTTATGTATGTAAATAAGATAATTTTATGATTGTATATACTTATTTATATTTTAATTAATTTTTCTTTTTTCTAATTTTTTTATCTATCAAATGTGTAATGTGATCTATAAATTAAATTGCATATTTCAAAATAGTTATTTATATATTTGAAATGCAATATCAATAGGGCCTTGCCTCTCAGACTTTAATGACCGAGAAGTCCTCACTTCTTTTTTCTAGATTTGATTCATTTTGTCTCCTCTCTTATTGTAAAGACGTTGCTGTATCACCTCATAAGCATAAATAAATAATATCAATAGTTGCTTGTGTTTATTTTAAATTTACATATATCATATATATGTTTATATTTAATCTTTCTCTATATACGCCAGCGCAATATCACACGAATAAACATCAATTTATATACAAAGTGTAATCAGTATAAAAGGTAAATATAGATATATAGTTTACATAAAATTCTCAATATTCTCTATCCTGAATTATGAGTTGCATAATATAATAATATATTTTCGAGATGAATAATGCTAAGATTTATTGGCGTCTTCCTAAAAGGGTCTTTTTCTACTGGTGGAAAAATTTGCATATACTTAATTTTCATAGTTGATTTATGTATTCTCTATATAATTAATTCTTGGAAGTGATATTGGATTGCAAAATGATGTGTTAATGCGATTTTATATCTGGAGATTGTGTTTTGAGTTTTTTTTACGAGTAGATATAAAGAAATTGTTTTTGGGCATGATTAAACCGACAATCCATACTCTATATGGATTCCTGTGTTTCTTATTTATGAGGTTTACTATAGTTTAACGAAGGTTTTGGATTTATTAATTAAGGTTCAGTAAGGTGATATTTTATTGGTTATGTGGAAGCTTTTGTTTGTTTATGCAACTTATCGCTAAGATACAACCAAGTATATTATGCCTATATATATATTGAAAATAGAGCAATCTATAAATAAAAATTATTATAAAAAGGCATATATTGGATCAAAAACGAATTTATTCACCAATATTTCAGTTGACTGAACGCCAACCTTTGTTAACGTACAACAACAATAGAAAAAAATTGCAAAAAAAAAGAATTTGTTCTCGATCAGAACAACAACATAATAATAAAAGTGTGCAGACAAACATAGCAGACGAACACTCCTCAAAATTGGCGGGAAAAAAATTTTTTTGGCGGGAGAAAAAAAAAAAACAGTCGAAATGTGTTGCGATGGAAGATTGTCAAAACAATTTGACAAGACGTTTTGGGGGCCATTTTGGAAATGGCATTAAGACATTGATGTAATTATAGGTGGACGTGAAGGCTCGCACTGCCCGAGATTGGCATGGGTTTTATTGATTTTAATATAGTGCCGTCAGAGAAACAATCAATAAATCCCCCTCCCCCCACTACGAGATGATACAGTGGGGCCGGATATTTGTGTCTCCCATCACAGAATAATTCTTCCCTCATACCCAGTAGAGAGAAAATAAACGTTTTGTCTTTATATATATATATATTTTTTATTATCAATGTTTTATTTTTGTGAAACGTATTTCAAATTAATTTTAAATAATATTTTTTGCATAACGCTTATATATTTTTATTATTTAAAAATATTTTTATGTTGTAATTTTATCATAAATATAACTGAAAGGTGTGTAATTTATTCATTAAAATGGTGTATAAGCTCATAAAAAAATAATAAAATATATATTTCGAGATAATAAGTGTTCAAACTTCGTATATAAATGCCATAAAGTGATGAAAGTTTATAAAGTTTCAATTCGTTGACTCAAACTCCTAAACAAATAAACATATTACAGTGGTACCTCGACATACGAGTTTAATTCGTTCCGCAACCTTGCTCGTATCTTGAATTACTCGTATCTCGAAGCAAATTTCCCCATACAAAACAATTGAACTACCATTAATCCGTTCCAACCTCCAAAATGTCACCCCAGTTATTTTTGTTAGGTGGTTTTAAATAATAAAAACGTATTTATAAATATCAAATATTTATTGCACAAAAACAAAAAAGATAATGTCAAGAAATAAATTAGATATCCTCACTGGTCTTTGCCTTTTTCGCTACATTTTTCTCGCTTTCACCTGTAGGCCGTTTAGAAAAAAAACATGTCCAAGTAGGTTTGTTTCTCCCTCCCTCTCAGAATGTTCCGGAAATGAGTTAGGCAAGTGTCATTAAAAAGGTCATATGCACGACCTGTTGCAACTTTTTCTGAGTGTTTTTTTTTCCACGAACTGTGAAACTCTCTCCCACATTCCTAAGATCTCCTTTATCTCACTTGTAGAAATAACCTCCTCCTCTGAATCCTCAAAACCAATTACTTGCATAACCTCAGTATGCTGCTGTGACTGTAACTCTTGTATCTTCTCAGTCTTCATATCTGAACTTGCTGCCTCACCATTTCTGACAACGGAGTGAATACCGCTCCTCTTTTTAAAATTCTCAAACCAGCCCCGGCTGGCTTTAAATGACTCTTCCGATGCCTCGTCGATGGAAGTCTGCGGGGTTTGCTTCAGCAAATCTCCGTGGATCGCTCTTGCCTTCTCACAAATGATGGTCTGCGTCAAGGTATCTCCTTGGAGCTGCTTTTCTGTCACCCACACCATCAGCAGTTTCTCCATATTTTCATGAAGGGAGGTTCGCAGCTTGGAAATTATCGTAAGGCCCTTAGCCGGCGTTACACTCTTTATCGACTCCTTCCGTTTAAGCACAGAACATTTCATGGACGTACTACGGCCATACTGCCTCGACAAGTCAACAACTCGAACACCTTGCTCATGTTTTTCTATAATTTCACGTTTTAATTCAATACTCATCATCCTTTTCTTAGCACTTGACTTTTTACAAACTTTCTTCCGATCCATGGTTATAAAAATAAATGAACTAAAACTGTAAATGTAAACGCAACACAAAACGCGAACACAAAACACAACTTATCACAGCGGAAGCACGCTGCTAACTGATCGTAATGGCGCGACTGCGTGTTACTACCTGTTGTGTTTTAACTTTAAAAGCACACAATATAATAAACTTGAATTTGTTTATTCACACACACACACACACACAAGTCTCAAAAAACAAAGCTTTGCATATAGAACAAATAATAATGAAGAAGAAGAAAGAAACATTTTAGGAAAAGCAAAAACAAAACAAAAGTACTGGTCAAAAAGAAACATTTAAAATAACAGATTAATATCTTCAACACTACCGAACCGAACTCGTATCTCGAATTTCGCTCGTAACTAAAAGCAAAAAATCACTTGCTCGTCGGCTCGTATCTCGAAAAACTCGTATGTTGGGGCGCTCGTATGTCGAGGTACCACTGTATTTTGTATAAATATATATGCATACTGTCACTGTACTTGCATATCTACACAGGCAGCTTTAGAGCACAACTAATGGGTAACGCCCTTTGAGGATACTCGCACTATGTGATGAGCTTAGTCTTCTGCAAAACATTCCTGAGCCAATATGCAAATTTAAAAACAATAATCTCCCCAATATTCTTCTTATTAATGTGATATTTTATTTAACACCGTTTATTAAGTGTCGATAAAGGCGCTTAAATTGTCAAATGTCTTTAAATAATGTGATTTAAGGTAGTATCAAAAATGTAAATCAAGCTATTGGGTATGCAAATTTGTTTTTATCGTATTCAAATGTTTCCTTATAAACCCCGAATTATAATAACGAGATTACCAATTCCCATAGAGAGAGCGATACGTTCATTTATTTAAATTAACTTGGATTAGAGCGTTCGAATGAGACAGCTCTTCTATGGACCTTTTGTGCAAATTTATACTCTACGAGACTACCAGTAGCGTAGAGAAGGGCTGTGAAACTTACACCAAATGTATTTAAATAAGTAACTACACTGCTATGTAAATTATTACCGTGATTTTTGGTTAGTGAAATAAGGAACCTGAATAATAGTTAGGAAAAAAAGGCATCTCCTGATCGTTCAACTAAAAATTGCTGATGGCTTGTGTCATCTATCGGTATAAACTAATCGTTGATTTTTAATTATTCCATAATCGGGCAAATACCCTTTGTTGATTAATCAAAAAAAGCTAAACTCGCACGCGTTTCGGGCTGTTGGCCCTCGTCAGTGTGGTGCAAGCTGTACCTCAATGACCAAAACAGCTGGTTTTTGGGGCATCCTGTAAACCATGAAACAGGTATTCTGAAATAATAAAAAAAAATTAACGATTATTTGTTATTTATTCCGATAGATGACACAAGTCATCAGCAAACTTTTAGTTGCACGATGCCTGATCCTAGTACAAATTTACTTTTGTATTATTTTTCACTGAATAATAATCTTTTATATCTATAAAAATGAAATCCAAAATCGATGTTGGTTATCACGTTGCGCAAAATCTACAGAATCAATCATTATTAAATTTCGCATGTAGATAGCTGAAGATTTCTTTTAACATATAGGCTATTCAAAAACTAAAAAGGTTAATGTGCTTTTTTTTTTAATGTAAAACTAAAAAGCGTTAGTTACAGCCTTTTTCCGCTTGGCGCAGCACTAGTGTTTTATAATTTACATATTCCTCTATTTGCAGCTTACGTGTTTAAAACAAACTAGACGTATCTTTTCTACAGTCAGGAAAAAATAAATCTGTGTCAATCACTCCTAGTTCAAAGCTAGGACAGATTTTAATTATTACGAAATATGGAAATTAATTTCGGCTTGCCAATATGCAAAAAAAAAGGCATTATCGCAGAAATTGATGAGGTGCTGGGATCGTAAATTCTGGGGACAGATTCTATCACATAGAAGATGGTGAAGCGTTATTACATAGGGCACATTCATATTTACATATATCCACATTACATATTATATAGTTCTTTTATAAATGTATGTTTAAATACCATCTTTGAATCTCAAAACTCGGATTAGTTATAAAATATTATTGGAGTCTCTCCTGTAATTCTCAACAAATTCCAGGAGCCAATTATATTTTATAACTAATAAAATTCTAATATAGTACTGTGAAATTTGCGGCAGGATGATATTCACGCGTGCACACCAAAATGGGACCTACTCCTTAAATAAAATTGTAACACATTATTTTTATCACCATCTTTGCGTTCGACACTGATATTTATTTATTACCAGTTACAAACAAGACACGCTATATCCGATCTGGATAATTGCGCGTGAAACTATTTACAATAATTCATATTGTAGTAGAGTAGGTAACAGAATTATCAAAAAGAAAATAAACAATTAAGAAAAAGAGCATTGAATAAACATATACATTAATATGATATAAAAATACATTGCGATAAGGCAATAGCGCGCCATCGTAGATGAAACTTTAGAACGAATTTTATTTTTTCAAAAAAAAATGTATTTTTAAAAGGGAGAGGTACCATATTTTTTTGTGATACAACTTTAGAAAATATTAAAATTAATATTTGTAAATGAAATTTTCAATATTTATTCAAATATAGATGCAAATATTAAAAAAATAATAGCAAATTTGATATAAATGGAGATAAATCAAAGCGATATATGGAAATAAGATTGTTATAATGTGAACAAAGGGAGTGAAAAACTCAGCAGCCGAACTTATATAGAGGCGGTAACTATGACAACAGACTATTAGAGAAGGTAATTAAATGAAAACATTTAATGAAAGAAAGTATTTTACCGTCGGTTTTAATCCTTTTAAACTCTAATAAAATTAAAGAGGTTTTCTTTTTTCGGCAGACGATATATTTATCAAATGATTTTTTACTTTTTTTTTTCATCAAATATCAGCCGATTTTTTCAATTTCTTTTTTGCCTTCTGTAAATCCACATTAAAAACTTTAGATATTATAACAAGCTATAATATATGCTCTAACAACAATTTTAAAATATATATTATCATATATGCAAATTTTGGAGAGTGGGATATAAATATAGAAATTAGTCCAAAATTAAAAATAAGTATCTTATTCAAATAAAAAAGAATCTTATTATTAATCTTTTACTAATTTCTATAATATATTTTGTTTACTATTAAAATATATTACACACAATATACTTTTTTTAATAAATGTTAATAGTATAATATCTAGAGTCGTCATACATGTATAAGATTTAGACAATATTTGGCGATCGTTTTGTTTACATATAATGCTGTATGTAAATATGTATGTGCGCGATGTGAATGTCCCGGCTTCGCCCGTGTTCTCCCCGAGGGAATGTTTGTCACGCCTATATTGCTTTAACAAATATTTAATAATAGTGGCAGTAGAGTAAAAATAGATATGGGAATTCCTTAATATTATCATAAGAAATGAAAACATTAAAGTACGATTTTTTACACATAAAACAAACACAATAACCATTGTTATAAATTGCAATATGCAAATCAGTCTGATATCGTACTAATGTGCATATTCCAGAGTTGAAAAGGGATAGTAAGGGAGAAAGAGAGATTTGTGTAAACCGTTGATTCTGGAATCTTTCAAAATGTCCCAGCCACTTGCAAACTCACCGGTGATTGCAAGCAACCAAACGGAACTCTGGAACACTTGTAAGTGCAAAAGTAGTTTTTCTAAATGTTTGAACACGTGGTTCTCTTAAATTAAAAACAGTCGCCAACCACCCACCATGATTATCATGGCCTATAGTAGGTGTACTTGTGTTAAGTAAAAAATGGAGGGTTTTAGAAGTCGACTCCGACAAAATCGTTTCATAGTTTCATCTGAACAGGCCAAATATTCGTGTAACTTACGTGGAACAAAACTTTCTTTTTGAAATACATAGATAGGAAGAATATTTACATACGGAATCACTATGCACGTAGTACATCAGTAGTGTCTGACTCATCAGTGGCAAACTTTCAATGTAGTACAACCCGGCATTTAATTGTTTGTTGGTATTATAAAATGTGGACTTGTTGATGTGATTGTGTTGAATGAAACTACGCGCGGATATAGGCTCTTATGTAAATTTCTTATATTACCATACATAGATATTTTCTATCCATAATGTAACTAAATACCTTCAAGTCTGAGATGGATTTTTCTTCAATTTTATATTCAATCAGAGCAGGACCAATTTCTATCTATTTCTCCTGAACCAGCCATAGGTTGGTGGTTGGCAGTATTCCTGTCCTCTCAGAGCTTTTTTTCTATGACCAGTCTATTGATGGTATCGTAGGGTCTATCTATTTCTCCTCAACCAGCCATAGGTTGGTGGCTGGCAGTATTCCTGTCCTCTCAGAGCTACCTTTCTATGACCAGTCCACTGATGGTATCGTAGGGTCTATCTATGTCTCCTCAACCAGCCATAGGTTGGTGGCTGGCAGTATTCTTGTCCTCTCAGAGCTTCCTCTCTATGGCTAGTCCACTGATGGTACCGTAGTGACTTCTCCAGAAACTGTCCATAAACTCCATTCCCTCCAACCATCTCTCCAGTAATACAGTTAACCACTCCAGATGTCCAAACACGATGGTCAATCGTCTCCAGTAAACCTCTTCTATCATTTTAGGACGACTACATTGCTTGGTCTGTCAGTCCACGATCTTCACGCCTATTCAACCAATTACAACAGTTACTAAAGTGAAAATATGATAAATTTTGGCTAAGTCTAAGTTATTAGTGGATACACCTATTAGTAGTTTTTGGAAATTTAAAATTTTTCTGACCAAATACAAACTTCAAAATGCAATATTCTCAGCAGACTCATAGATGAAACTGGCAACACCGCCGGAAGGGATCATGAAATGTTTAAAATATGATAATATGATATATCATATATACAAAAGATATCTAATATAGAGCATGATCAAAACCTAATTTTTAACCAGAAACTATGAATATTTCATATAGTTATATTAAAATAAATTTGCATAACTTCAATAAATAAATATGTCTAAATTTATTTATCACATATCTTTATAATATATTAAAAGTTTCTAGTCAAAAATGAGGTTTGATTTAAACCTTATATTAGATATTTCGAAATATCATATATATGCGAAAAAATTAGGATTTAAATTAATATAGAAAAATTGCAACTTATATGCATAAATACGTTAATTATTTGTATCTATCTTTCTATTTTTTACTCTATATTATAATAATATCTAAATATATAATAAATATACTTAAGGTTTCAGCGTTGTCAATTTGACGATTTCTTCCCTGGGGCCTCTTCATTTCCTGACTACGGACCAAGTTATAACCTGCCAAACGATTTTTTTTCTGCTCAAAAATCTCCCGCCAAAACTTTTTCTTTTGCATTTAATCCCTAAAGGTGAAATATAATTATCAACTAATATAAAACTATCAAATTTTATGTTCATTAATTTGGTACATCGAACACTTGGACTCATTTTTGATATAACCAAGGATTTTTCTTTAAAAGCATTTTTTTTTTCTATAAAATATTTTAAAAGATAACATTTTATTGAAAGTGTTTGGCTTAAAAAGATACACACATCTTAATATATTATTTTAAATATCTAATATAATTCACATATATATATATATTTTTTAAATAGAGCAATCCATATTTAAATCATTATATAATAAAAGGCATATATTGGATTTATATATATAATATTAAATTTTAATATTATATTAAATCCAATATATGCCTTTTATTATCTAATAAATATATTATGTAAATTTATAATTGATATTATAAATGCATTAAAATTCTCATATAAAAAATATAGCATTTATCGTCACACAAATATATATAAAGAGACAAGGGTCGCCTCTCCCGTCAAAATAGACGTCTAAAACCAGACGCCATCTATTGACCGTCGCCGCAACTAGCGGCCTCGGGTCGGTGACAAAGCCACAAAACCAGCTTTGGCAAACTGAGAAGCATCCACCTAAAGACCATGGTTTCGGGCTAATGGCCCTCGTCAGTCTAGGGCGGACTTTATTCCATGAGATCCACACGGGATAACATATAAACAATATTCCCTGGAGGCCTAATGTTTGTATTTTAATATACAACAATATGTTTTTAAATTTTAACTTTGTAAACAAAATATTTTAATCAAGTTTATAATGTTATCAATTTTCATATATATATATATATATATATATATATATATGAAGAAAAAGGCATCTCCTTATCGTGCAACTAAAAGTTGCTGATGGCTGGCGCCATCTATCGGAATAAATATCAACTATTCTCGTTGATTTTTAATTATTCCAGAATTGGCCAAATACCCATTCTTGATTAATCAAGAAAAGCTAACCACGGACGCGTTTCGGGCTGTTGGCCCTCATCAGCGTGGTGCAAGCTGTACCTCAACGACCAAGAAATTGGCCCTTAAGGCATCCTGAAAAATCATGAATAATATATATATATATTGTGACTTCTGTTTTCCACACCTATTTTAAAATATAATTATATTTTGAACCATTTATTATAGCATTAAAATATTGCATCTCTCTCATTTTATTAATATAATAGATCTAAAATCTATCTCAAAGTATTTCTGAATATCAAATTTACATTAAATATCTCAAGAAAAATATTTTGTTAAATATAAATACACACATCTCTTGTAATTGTTAAAATATAGAAAATGAAATTGGGAATATAGAAAAATTCTAATATAATTTAAAACTTATATACATATCTACCAAAATATATATAAGGTAATTTGATTTTGTATCTTCTGAAAATGATCATTTTTTGAAATAATATTTGAACAATTATATTCCCTTCAATATCGTAAAGATAGAGGCTGCCTGGCCGGCATTCATAGTTCTTGAAAATAAAGTTACTTCGGTCAGTAAATATTTTTATTACCTCAGTAAAAAGTAAAAAGATTTACTGGCCGAAGTATCTTTATTTTCAATTTATTCAATATGTTTAAATATTAAACATACGTTTAATTATTTTCAAAAGAAAAATTAAATATATATGTAATATCACATTTATTGTCTTTACTGTTTTTTTAAAACTAATTCTAATTTAAACTGAAGATAATTTTATATAATTCGTTGAAATGTGTGTAATCCAATGTGTATTCAGAAATAAAATTTTTAAACCAAATTTTAAATATATATTTTATTTTTTTCTTCGCTTTAAGCGTTCAAATACTTTACGTGAAATATTTAAAACTCAATATTTATACGTTTGTTCTTTCTTTTTATATATAAAAATAATTATTAAAATAACAGCTCTCATAAAATATTCATGAAATTCGAATTTTTAAAATGTATCTATTTGATTCTTCAGCAATAAAATATTGGTAATTTATCGATAGATTTGTAAATATTGTTTGTAAATTTGAAAAAATAAATATAATGAAAATATATATTCCATTTAATTAAGAATTAGCTACACCAATTTTTTATCTGAAAATAATAAAATATTTGAAATATTTCAAAATGAAAAATGTCTAAATTAAAATTGCAAATGTCTAAATAAAAATGAAAGTGTCTAAATTAAAATGAAAAATGTCTAAATATATATTAAATTTGTCTAATTAAAAAAGTTAAAAACCTATATAACCTTTATAAATCTATATTATTTTCATTTTATAATAACATATATGTATTTATTTCAAAATGTGCATAAAATTAGAGGGCAATTATATTTATTGCTAAATAAAAAGTTTTTAAAATGTGCGTGATTTAAATTACATATTATGTTAACTTTACCTTTTAATGATGCTCCAGAATTTGACACTTAATTTGTTTTGATTTGTTTATAAATATTTCAAAGTATCAATTTACGATAACAATTGAAAGCAGCAGATTACTTGCAGTACTTTAGTCATATTCATTAAAATGCAACGAATAATTAATTCTATGATTAATTGAATTATTTTCTAATAAAAATATTCATTAAAACTGAAATGTAAAAATATTTTTTTCTCTATACAAATATGATGAAATAAATATTAAATAATATTCTAAAAATATATTGTATTTATATTTAAAATATATAAGAAAAATATTTTTAAACGCCTTTTACAATTTTAAGACCACATTTTACACTTAAATAACAATATCCCTCGTTTTAGTAATAAAATTTTATACTTTAATAACAACAACATTTTAAACTTTAATAACATTTTCATTTTTAGGCGATATTTTTCGATTTTATTTGAAACCTTAAACAGAAATATGTTTTCTTTTTCAAATTTTTAATTGAAAGACATTTATTTTAAATTAAATATTAGCTTACTTTAGTATTATATATAATTTGATAAACCGTTTATGTTTATCAAATATTTATTTTAAAAACTTAAAATATACTTTATTTAACTATAAAATATTGATATTATACTATAAAATGTTGTTGTTTTTTAAACTTTTGAATGTGTTTATTATATTAGACAGAGTATGAAATATTTTAAATACACACAAAAATAAAATACGTTCTTATTTGAAATATAAATGTGATTATTGATATCAAAAATATGTTTTTTAAAATTAAAAAAGGTCTTAAAAAATAAAATACAGTACCATAGTAAGCTAATTTCATTTTTTAATGTGTTTCAATTAAAAATCTGAAAATGAAGTCTATATTTCTCTGTAAAAGTTTAAAATAAAATCGAAAAATAACACCTAAAAATGAAAATGTATTGAGGTGCTAAATGCTGTTATTAAATTATAAAATGTGTTGTTATTCAAATGTAAAATGTTGTCTTAAAATTTGCACCAAAACCCACACACACACATATTAAAAATTATTTAAATATTTTTTCTTTATATAAACAGCATTTTTTAATTTACAACCATAAAAAAGGTTTTAATATTTTGTTTTGAAATATTGAAAAATTAATGAGTGTTTTAAAGTAGTGGAAAAAACTTACCTTTTTGAAACAAAGACATCGATGAAAGGTCCATGTGTCAAGCCATTAGATATCTTGAACATTTGCCAATGTGCAGGGTCACAAAAAGTTGTGGTTGTTCGGTCATTAGCAACACAATCCTCGTTGTACAAGGGATTGAGCAAAAAAAGAAGGTCCCCGGTTTCGATCCAATAACCATAGAAACTTTCATAGCCCAATAGAAGCCTCATTATCTTCTAGATTTAATAGAATTCGAGATATTTTTTATATAATTACTGCATGGCTCAATACATAGGTTTAATTTTTTTTATCCCATTGTGTTGTTTTTGATAGTTTTGTATTTATAAATCCTGTGTGTTTAACTTATTAATTAAGTATTTAATTTTTTATTTTTTTTTCACAAAAAATTTATAATTAAAATAGATTTTTGTCATCATCTTTCTCTAAATATTTTTACTGATTAGATTTTTTTAATTGATTATTCTCTAGTATAAATATATATATATATATATATTTTATTATTGTTTTAATTATATCTCTTTGTTTTGTTAGTTTTTTAAATATATTTATTATGATGCATTATCGCGTCATCTGTTATGAAAATTCGAAACTATTATAGACGTGTATGATTCTTTTAAAAATTAAACAATTTCTACTGCCGATACTGCAATGGAAAAATTAATGGAAGGGCCTAGCTCATCAGTGGTGAACCCTCCCAGCGGTTTCGCCAATTTAATCCACCAGACCGCTTCTCAGAGCTCTAATACTGTATTGGACGATTCTGCTTATATACGCAGCACTGAAGGGTGGAATCTTAGAAATGGTTTACAAGTAAACTATGGACATAAGCTTATAGGACAGTAGATTTACATTCAAATATTTTCTTCGAGCAATTGCTGAAGAGCATTGCTCGAAGCAAATATTTGAATGTAAATCTACTGTCCTATAAGCTTATGTCCATAGTTTACTTGTAAACCATTTCTAAGATTCCATCCTTCAGTGTAGCATATAAAAGCAGAATGATCCAATACAGTATTAGAGCTCTGAGAAGCGGTCTGGTGGATTAAATTGGCGAAACCGCTGGGAGGGTTCACCACTGATGAGCCAAGCCCTCCCAATATATTTTTTCATCGCAGTAAGGACAGTAGAAATTTGTATTATGTTTAAAAGAAACATTCGCGCTTTTAAGTCCTTTTATTTTATATACATATTCTGTGAAATATTTATTTCTATATATTTTTTTTTCTATAAAAAAGAATACTAAAGGAATATGTTTTTTTTATATCTTTGCAATTATATGTATACATGGTTCCAAGTTTTTTTTTTTTTTTTAAGTTGAAATATTAAAATTCAAGTTTTTAAATATTAAAAAAATAATAATAATCATGCAAATATAAATATAGCTTCAAAAATATTTAAGTAAAATTAAATAAAAACGTACTCTCCTAAATACAATAAATATAGTTGTGTTACATATTTACATATTCAAAAAAAAATGCATATATTGGATTTATAATTATTTAAATATAACAATAAAATAATTATAAATCCAATATATGCATCTTTTTTAAAATATAATTTTAATTATCTATTGTTTAATCTTCAACATATTTACATATGTAAAACACCAATCTCCATTCGAATATTTTATTAATTTAAATCCCAGATTCCCGCCATATAAAAATTATCCAATGGTAATAAGGATGGGAGTTTATCTGATGATGATAAGAGGGAGTTAGAAAGATTTATTGATACATATAACTTCCTTGTTTTTTCATTGGCTGAGACCGGGAAGGGGATGATTCCTTTTCTAAATACTTATTACTGAATTTATTTCCTCTCACTGATGTTTTACTCTGTGTATTTATTTTGTTCTCTTATATTTCTTATTTTATGGGGTTTTTTTTTATTGATATTTTTGGTTCTTGACGTGTGCTAATAGTTTTATATCAATTTTGGTATTTTTTACTCTGATATTTCTTGTTGTTAATGTATTTTCGAAAATAAGTATAAAAGCTATTTCCAAAAAAAAAACAATATGTAAATAAGTTATTGAAAGAAATTTTTCTTTTTTTATGCAAATATAATCCAAAATCAACTTATATTGTATATTAATAATCATTAGAATTTTTACTGTGGTTTTTGCGTAATTTAAATCAGGCTGTATTATCTTTTATTCTCTCACTGATTTAATATGTAAATAAAATTGTGTAAATTAATTTGTCATCCTGACCGTTGTTGTTCCATTTATCTCTCTCTCTCTCTGTGTGTGTGACAATAGTATTAATTAAAGAAGCGTTTTTAATATTTCAATGATAATATCATGTTCTAATAAACCAGGTACACATTTTTAATATAGAAATAATTCAATGTCTCATTATCAGAACATAGTTTCAAAACTCAATATACTATATTTAGAATATTTCGTATTATTTCCACATAATAGCATCAACGGGGAGAAATTGATATATGAAAATTTATATATAATACTACTTTTCGAAAATGAATATATATATGTAGTTAATTGAGATGAAGAACCTGTAGAAGACTGAGATTTAACTCGAAAGCTTGCGGACTTTGAATAAATTAGTAGAGCAACTTATTACGAAGAACGTGATTAATTTTATTCTTATAGTTACAAATCTAACAGACTTTACCCTACTGTTTTAAAATATTATATATAGCCATCAAATTTGCATTTTAAATGCACACATATATCGACATTATTTATATTAAGGTAATGGAGCTATCCAAAAATAAAATCAAACCTAGTTGCATATCTACTGAGTTTACCCAGCGAATACACATAACATTTGCACATTGAATGACCATATATGTGTGGAAATTATTTATATTAATGTAATGTGGCTATGCAAATAAAATCAAAATCAGTTACATATCCAGCTGAGTTTACCCCAGCGAATGCACCAATAAACAGGAGTCATAACATACTGTTTCATGGTACTATATATAACCATTAAATTTGCATATTGCATGACCATATATGTGTGGAAATTATATTAATGTAATGTGGCTATGCAAATAAAATCAAACTCAGTTACATATCTAGCTGAGTTTACCCCAGCGAATACACCAATAAACGGGAGTCATAACGTAGTGGAGGTAGAGAATGGAAGGATGCTTTCTCAGCAAATCCGGCAGGAAGAAGGAAAAATACCGATGGGTTAATCCATGGAACGCCTCCGTTGATCCTATTGGTCAGTTGGAGGTAGCCTAAGTTGTGCCTTGGGAAATAAATTACATCAGACTTTTTCTATGTTTTACACTACTTACCATCGTCGGGTCATAGGAATGGCCGCTTCAACGCAATTATATTGGATTCTTATTATATGGAATATATGCGCCATATATTTGCATATACTATAGCATACCATTTAAATGACTCCTATTAATATAATAAGAGGCATTAAAAAATTCCGTAAACGTTAATTTATTTTATCGTAAGCGAACAAAAACCAAGCTGAGCTTTCGGAGGAGTCTCCTTAATCAGAAGCTAAGAAATATGGGTGGCTGTTAGGTTGGGGGAATATATACAACTAGGTATTATCTAAGAAATATGCAAATATGTGACAAAATTTGCATAATTATTGATGTTATTAGTAATATATGATTATTTATGTAATATGTATATAAAGATAGAAATTTCCATATTGTTACCGGCAATTTCAGACCTATAAGCTTATGTCCATATATAGGTTCTCTAAACACCCCTAAGCTGCCTTCCATAGTAAAAACACGATAGAGACACGATTCAATACAATAGTAGAGCGGTCTGGAGAATAATCTGACGAAACCGCTGAGAGGGTTCACCACTGATGAGCCAAGCCTTCTCATCTAACATTTTTTTATCAATTCAGTTAAAAGTCTGTATAGATAAAATTGGATAATATATAATCTAAATGAAGGAAATTATAATTATAAATTTTATCGATAGATGGCAGTTGAATATATAATTGATAATCATTTAACCTAACTTGTTTTTTATTATTTATAATTTATTAATTAGAATTAACTAGCACATAGCACACACTTAAAATACATTTTAAAAATAAGAATATAAACCTACAAAAGTTAACTTTTAAAATTCCCTAACAATGCTACACAATGCTAAAATGTCTAATAGATTAAACTGGCGAAACCACTGGGAGGTTTCACCACTGATGAGCCAAACCCACCAAATATTTTCTATCTCAGTAAGAACAATAGGCAATTTTTTATTCATTAAAAAAGTAAATAGTTAAATAGTTTCCTATATAAAAAAGGTAATCAATTACATATCCGATTATCATTACACATGTTTAAAGTTGCCATACAAAACTATTTTGCATATTGGAATCTAAATACTAATATACATAAAATTAAGGAATTTATTTTTTTCTTTTGCAAGAGAAAGAAAATAGATGGTTCTCTCCCCACTAAACCATTTTAATGGCATCTCCTGAAAGATTTAAATACTCCTTGCTGAATGAAATATTGATTTATTTGGTAAGCCTACTGTGACAATCCCACAATGCCTCGGTAATTTCGTGCCAGACGAACTTCCATAAAGATGGCTTTCCACTCGGACCAAATAGAATTTCATTTCCTGGCTATATTATTATTTTTTCTTCTTTTGTTTTATGTCTTGGACATAGCTCTTTCTTCGGTTGTAGTTCTATTTGTGGGGCTTTATTTGATTTCTAGTCTGTTTTCTCTATGGCTTATAACTATATTATATTTATATATTGCAACATATAATTTATAGGTTTACGTTTTTTATTTAAATGTGTTTTTTATGTTTTTTTCTTTTGTTAAATTGCAATTTTATGTATATTATATAATTAGAGTATGATATTCGGGTTACATATAGAAATAAAATTAAAGTTCTGTAGAATTCCTATATATTTACATATTACCCCGAAAAAAAAAAGTTCGGTTGGTATTTTATTCCGATAGATGGCAATTAGCAATCAGAATGATTCTGGAAATGTTCTTAAATTTAATTAATGTAACATACTCTTTAATCTATTTATTCTATTAACTATTACAACGATATATAATTATACTCTTGAAAACCCCTAAAGGAAGTTAAAAATCTTTTATGTCGCCGGTCGTCTGTTTTTTTTTTTTTTTTTTTTTTGAAGGAGACAGAAGCAATTTTTTTAACTTTTATTATCCCGTGTGTCTTCAATAAAGGTCACTGTATAATATATTACAGAGTTATTGTCTGAATCCCGATATACATGCTGAAAGGTACAACTTTTTAAGTTTTGTCCATATATAAGTGCAAATTAATTTGCACAAATATATTTTTAAAATTAAACAATATTAACTGCCCTTACTGCAATATGGAAAGATTAATGGGAGGGCCTGGCTCATCAGTGGTGAACCCTCCCAGTGGTAGATATTGTTTAATTTTTAAAAGAACCATACGTGTTTATAATAGTTTCGAATTTTCATAACAGATGACGCGCTTATGAATCATAAATACAAATATATTTTATGCAACTATTTGTAAGTCCATTATATACATATTTACATATAGAGCAATAATTAAACGGCGTTTACAAAGAAAGAAAACCAAAAATAATTACATAATATGTTTATGAAACTTTAATTCGAAAATTTGAAATTCGATGTTTTAATTCTTTCACATTTCCAGATGGCACATTATTGATTATTATTAAAAATCGTATATGCATATATCTTTATGCATATGCAAATATTTAAATATAGATTAATAATTTTAACACAACACCTCCCCCCAGACAAAAAAATATATAAAGGTTTTTATAAATATAGATTTTCGGAAATTTTAAAAATAACATGCGTTAAATTTGTTTATTCTCCGATAGATGGCGCATTGATATCATTAACATTTAGCTGCATGGTCAGAAAATGAGTTTCCATTAAGTTTTCAGTTTTATCTGCGTGTTCAATTTTTAATATTATTAAATATATATATATATATATTTGCATATATATGTTACATATTTTCATATGTAAATAATATTCAACTTGTGGAATAATATAAAAATTACTTACACCATATATTTACATACTCAATTTGTACCAAATATGTCGGTGGTATAATGGAACAAGTTCTTATCACGTAGTGTTGTCAACTTGAAACTTTCAACAAGTTGCCTTTGTCAGCATATCCTCGAGATAAAAGGCTTAACAATTAACCTTAACTAGCTGGTTAAGTCACTGACTATTATTATCAACTCTTTCACTAACTGAATAAATCGCACTTGTTGTGTAATCATTTCCATATTGTAAAAAAATATTCATTGAAATTATTTAAATGCAGACGATTTTTTTAATTAAGCAGACGAATTTTTTAATAATTATTTTTAATGAAATTTGTATCTATTTAATAATATAATAGTTCATTTATTTTATTAAATTAATAACATTGAATATATATAACACACATTAAACAATATATTAATAATAAATATAATTATAGATCCATTTTTCACGTCTCTGTAATATATTTTATTGCATAAAATAATAATTATAATAATAAGGCTTCGCTAATAATAATCATACATCTAAAGGGCTAGTTAAGGAGTTTTAACAATATATAACTCCTTTATATATATATACTCATGGAAAAAAACTTAAGAAAGTTTCCTATTTTAAGCATAAACTACTTATTTGCATATATAACGGCGGATATTTCCTATATATGTAAATTCAAAAATATAATAATAATATATGTTCTTGAAAATAAAGATACTTCGGCCAGTAAATATTTTTATTACCTCGACGTTTCGACAAAAATATTTTGTCCTCGTCGGGAGCAAATAAAAATTGAAACAGAACGCCCTTGGAACCTTAGAATAATGTTAAACTCCTTGCCAAATGTTTTAATTTTTGTTATCTCCTGACGAGGACAAAAGATTTTTGTCGAAACGTCGAGACAATAAAAAAGATTTACTGACCAAAGTATCTTTAATTTGAAGAACTATGAATGCCGGCCAGGCAGCCTCTATCTTTACAATATATGTATATATGTTAGAAAGTACAACTTCCTTAAGTTTTGCCATGAGTGTGTAATATACATATAAATTAGGTATTTGATTTTATAAACACATATTATAAATATAATCGATCTATAGATGCATATATAGGGAGGTTTTTATATTTGCATATCACATATGCAACTATATAAAATTCTGTAGATATGTAAAAATGTATAAATTCAATAGGATTACATAAGTACTTGGGTATACTATATATGGTGAACTTATATAATTTTTTTTGTTTGCAATTCTTTCTTTTCATTTATTCTAACTTTATTTTTTTTATCAAAAGATATGAAGGAAATAATTAGGAAATTTCTATTTAACATATTCTTCATTGTGTTTGTTAACGAAATCTTCATAATCAACTAACTATTTAATTATTAGTAAAATGGGCAATCACAAAGAAAATTTTAAAATCTAATTATCCAAATGAAAATTATAATTATAAATAATAGTTTAATAGAGTAAAAATAATTCTGAGCTTCATTTAAATTTTTAGATATTCTAAAATATCTAATTAAAGCTGTTTTTCTATAATGGATTCTCTTCATTCACAGAGTTGTTGGGTTGAGCTCCCCTTCCTTAAGGGACTAGGCTTTAGTTGTCAACAATCCAAACACAACTAAAATTACTTTCTAATGAGAGAGAGAGAGTAGAATTTTATTTTGTGATTTTTTAAAGAATAAAAAAAAGAGGAAATATATTTTAGATGTATATTTTCTTTTGTGTTTTCATTTTTATCTTTTTAAATATTTATTTTGTTTTAACATTTATTTCCTGAGTTTTTTTGTTTACTTTCTTCGCTTTTCTTTCCTAATACAACATCTTGATTTAATTAAAAATATTTAAGAGAAGAATTAACAGAATATATGCAAATTTTTTTCTACCTCTATTTTTCGAAAGAGCTTTCGATAATTTGTAAAATACAATTTATAATCTCATTATTTTAAAAGTTATTTAATTTTTCAAAATTTTCATTTATTAAAATAACATTTTGGTTTATATTTTAAATATCAGAGAAGTGAAAAAAATTATATTAATTAAGAAAACAATTAAATAATTAATTAAAATCTGTTTCTTTGATTGTAGATTTTTTTCATAAGAGAAGGAATTATTTAAATAAATTTTTACATAGAAAGAACTTTTAGAGCTATATGTGGTGAATAGGAAGGACAAAGATAAATTTGAAAATATTATCAAACAATCTAACAGACAATTTAATTAACACATATCGTTAATTGATCTTTATATGTTTTAAATTATAAGATATAATTTGTTTTATTGTTTTAAAAATGTTAATAAATATATATTAAATAGAGAAAACCGAAATTTAATTGAAAAATCAAACACAAATTTATTACATATAAATTATAGGTCATTAGAATGTTTAATTCTTGGCGCAGAATTATGGAGTCCTATCAGGGGAATAGGGTGAAAAGGGAAAATAAAATATATGATACTTCTAGCCAGAGAGAGAGAGAGAATATTATTGAAATTATATCTTAAAATTATATTTTAGAATATATCATCTATTGAATATACACTCATGGACAAAACTTAAGGAAGTTGTACCTTTCAGCATGTTATATCGGGATTCAGACAATAACTCTGAAAGATATTACAGTGACCTTTATTGAAGACACACGAAATAACCAAGTGTGAACAAAATTGACTCTATCTCCTTCAATAAAAAATAGACGACCGGCGGCATCAAAGACTTTATACTTCCTTACGTTTTGTCCATCAGTGAATTTTACATTTTAATTATAATAAGAATTAAGCAATCAACACTAACTCTGCAAATTTTACTGTTGTGATAGAAATTATTAGATAGGGGAAGGCTTGGCTCATCAGAAGAGAAACCACTCAGTGGTTTCGCCAGTTAAATCTACAGACTATTCGACTATTCTTATAGGATATCTATGCACATAAATTTTTAGATCTTCATAAGTATATAAATACATATATTTACATGTAAGGGTGAAGAATAGTGATGTTTAAAGCTCCTGAACATTATCTAACAACTTATTCCCATAGATTGCGCTCGCTATCATGAATTATCCTTCAAAATGCAGCATGGAGTTAGTTCAGGAGAGAATGATCGTCAAAATGGTTCAATAGTATAGTACCTAAATGCTTAATTCGAAAACTAAACAGTGAATTTTTTTTCTGTTTCGGAAACGAATTTATGTAAAATAATTGTTCGTATTATGCAAAAAAATGGAACTTATAGCGATATATCAATGGAATATATAAAGTTAATAAAATATGTTAAAATTATATTTACATATACATACATATATATTTTTAAAAAGATGCATATATTGGAACAATAAATTCATTATAAATCCAATATATGCATCTTTTTTAAAATATAATTTTAATTATGGATTGCTCAATCTTCAAAATACATATATATATATTTTTTTTTTTTATTAAAAAGGCATATATTGGATCAAAAAAATAATTTATTTTTTTGATCCAATATATGCCTTTTTAATTAAAGATTTATCTATGGATTGCTCTATTTTCAAAACATATGTATATATATATATGTCGTATAAAGTTTCGGGAGGATGGTATTCCTGTGCCAAGCGATATGCTTGCTGAATATTTTTTCAATAAACTTTTAATTTTATATTTATATGTTTATTACAAATTAATTGTTCACAGTTAAAAGAAAATTACTAAAAGGGAGAAATATCAGGTGAATAAGGGGGACAAAATACAAAATAATATATATATTATTATTTTCAAATAATTAATTATTTAATATTATTTATTACTATGCTACAAATTAAATCAGTATAAAACATATAATAATAACTATATTAAAAATAAATTGAGAGCAACGCCGTATAAAAGAAATGGGGAGTTAGATCAGGGGAACAGGGAGGACAAAGGAACGAAACAAAAGCAAACGGTCTCTAATCAGCCATAAGCAATTTATGGTTGCACGACGTCATCAATCACGTGACTGAAACAACAACATCTGTCACTCTGGCTTTGACAAGTGTCCGAAACTGGATGTCCGTTTAAAGGCCGATGTCCCCGCATTTGATTTATCGCAAACTTTCGTGTTTCTTTCCCTCTTCAAACTTTTGGGCGGGCCGGAAGAGGCTTTGTCATCGCTCAATTTGCATATAAATATATTTGCATATCCGTGCATATTTACATAACCATGCATATTTACATAATAGACTATATATATATATATATAAATCAATTTATATATATATTGTTGCAAAGAGATCATAGAATTAGTTATTAATTTGCTGTGTAAACTTTATTTTATATTTTTATAATATTGATACCAAAAAAAGAAAACCTTTTCATATTTAAAAACACATTCAAACATGAAAAATTGTGCAAAAATGGAATTGTACTGGGATTATAGGTGGATATATAATAGAAAAAAAAAAAGACATTTTCTGATTATGCAACTAAAAGTTACTGGTGGCTTGCTCGATTAGTTGATATTTATTCCGACAGATGGCGTAAGCCATCAGCAACTTTTATTTGAAAATTGAGGAGATGCCTTTTTTTACATTCAAATATGATTTTTTACACCCTTTTCATAACGCAAACAAAACGATTTTAAAGAATGTTCTTTAAAGATTTTAAAAATGCTCCATAGACCCCCAATTCTTGCAAAAGTCCAATCCCACCAGCGAGTGCAAGCAACCAAACAGAGCTCTGCCACATTTGTAAGTGCAAAAGTTGACCTGCTTTCCACATGTGTAGACATGTGGTGCACTTACAGTAAAAGCAGTCGTCAACTTCTACCCACCATGATTATCATGGCCTGTATCACGTCTACTAGGGATAATAAAAAATAATAGTAATAATGTACTGTATATATATATATACGGAGGGTGTTTCCTTTCAAATGAAACGATTTCAAACGTCCGTTAGAACTTTATTTTTCGAACGTGAATTTTTTTCATGTGTTCTATGTGCTTCCCCTTCTTCTTGGCTATCTCCCTGCATCGGACTTTCCAAGCTGCGAACACTTCCTTGACTTTGGAGAGCGAAACATTCGACCACTCCTCTTGTGCGGCTTTCCAAAGAAGGAAACAGTTATAGCGTCATAGTGAAAAAGCTAAAAGCAGAAGGACTAGATGTTGGCAAAGCTACAATATGTAGGGTAGTAAATGGCATCGGAAAGAAAAGGGAAGCTGAATCCAATGGGCAAAAATTTCAAGTCGATCGACCACGTCCGGTGCGGACCCCCGCCACGGTTTCCAAGGTAAAGCGGCTAGCAACTACTGAAAATCCACCATCTCAGCGCCAACTTTCCAGAATGTGTGGAACATCGCTAAAAACGATAAATAACATCATTCACAAAGATTTGGAACTGGATACCCGACGAAAAGGCAAGGTTCACAAGCTCACCACTTTCCACATGAAAAACCGTGCAACGAATGCCCGGAAGCTCTACGAGGAACACCTGGCCGGTTCCAGATCGGAATATACTGCAACATTGGACGAAGCATGGATGTATGTGACGTATTGCAATGGAATCCGGAAGATCTGTTACATCAAAAGAGGCAATCGGGTCCCGGATAATTGGGTTCACCAATGCTCCGAAACTTTCCCTAAAGGTTTCATGGTTGTCGGGGTAATGACTGGCCGTGGAGTCCTTCCGCTCATAAAGGTTCCATCGAAGGTGAAGGTGAACTCAGAATTCTATATAGAATGCGTTCTGAAACCTGTCATCGAACAACTGAAGGACCTTTACCCAGGGGAAATGGACAAAGTGTTCCTTCATCACGACAAAGCCTCTTCCCATACCTCCAACAAAACCCAACAGTTCCTACAAGAAATGAAGGACACCCTAGGCCTAAATTTTATCAGGAACTCGGACATTCCAGTGAAGTCTCCCGACGCCAGCCCACTGGATTTTTACGGGTTCGGTATGTTGAAACAACGGCTCTTCAACCGACGTCCCAAAACTGAGGCCGGACTTTGGAAAGCCGCACAAGAGGAGTGGTCGAATGTTTCGCTCTCCAAAGTCAAGGAAGTGTTCGCAGCTTGGAAAGTCCGATGCAGGGAGATAGCCAAGAAGAAGGGGAAGCACATAGAACACATGAAAAAAATTCACGTTCGAAAAATAAAGTTCTAACGGACGTTTGAAATCGTTTCATTTGAAAGGAAACACCCTCTGTAAATGAATGTATGTGTGTGTGTGTGTCCTTTATGCCTGACCAAACCACTCATTGGAACGCCATGAAACTTTGGGAAGTTATTTAGTATAGTACTGGGAAGGTTTCTAGCAAATAAAATTTTTGAAATAACTTTTCGCCTAAAAATAATCAAGATAAATATTCTAATTTATCTGTTATAATTCAACAATCTGCTCTAAATATTATCATGATGATACGATGATTTTGTAATGTAGAAAATTAGGAAAGACAAAATTCAGGATGACACGGTAATTTATTTGAGACAAGAATAATGATACAATTCCAAGGCAAGATTATATTCCTTTAACTTCCAATTACCGAGGGAACCAATTAATATTGATTTTATTCAACTTATCGAGTATTTTTCAAGGGACCGGGAAAAAATGTTCACTTTATCGAGAGATTCAAATTTACGAGTTTCAAATTATCAAAATATATCTTTTTTTTTATTATAAGTTTATAGAGAACATTTACTCGGGTAAAACCCGGGCGAAGCCGGGTACATCCGCTAGTGTACTATATTTATATGATGAGAAAGGGCAACAATGTATTCAGTAACTCCACATCTCCCTTTGTATTCTTAGCTGAGGAATGGAAGAAAGTATGTAAAGACAAGACAGGATGGGGCTTAGTGAAGAGAGCTGGTGATTTGCATAGTTTACAAATGTTGTCATTGTTCACGTGAGGAAACTATCTCATTGATGATCTTGTGGTGGAATTATTGACATGTATATAATTATGTATTACATGGAGGTTTTATGCTTTTTCCTTTTCCAGTTTGTTGACTTAAAGATTGATTAGGTCATATATTTTTTAAGTAAAGTAAAGTTATAATAAAAACTCTTTTTGACGCTCTTAAATTAAAGATACTTCGGTCAGTAAATATTTTTATTATCTCGACGTTTCGACAAAAATATTTTGTCCTCGTCAGGATTTATTAGCCGAAGTAACTTTAAATTTAAAAACAATGAATGTCACCGGCCAGGCAGCCTCTATCTTTATGATATTTGTGACGCATTTATGATCATTTTCAAAATAAAACAATTTTTTACTCCACTTACTGCAATGAAAAATTAATGAGAGGGTCTGGCTCATCAGTGGTGAACCCTCCTAGCGGTTTCGCCAGTTTAATCTATTATTTAAACTATTTTTGACGCGTATGATTATTTTCAAAATAAAACCATTTTTTTACTGCACTTGCTGTAATGGTAAATCAATGGGAGGGTTCACCACTGATGAGCCAGGCCCTTTAATTAATTTTATCATTGCATTAAGGGCAATAGAAAAATTGTTTTATTTTTTAAAAGAATCATTAACGTTAAAAATAGTGTAAATTTCTTATAACACATGGCGCGCCAATGCATCATGTTAAAAAAAGAGTTGTTTATTAATATATTTATGATTTGAAAGAGAGGTCCATAATCTAATATACATATCTACCCGCCTATCCGTCATTCATCCTGTTTTGCAAGGTTATTCGCATTTGATTGGTTCTCTCCTATTACATGACTTGGTGAAGGAATGGTATAAACCATTTACTTTTGACAGTCACGACTCAAGATCGAGTCCCGAATTGAAAACTTTTTTAAAGAAAAGAAATTGCTTAAATGGCCTTTGATTCTTGCAAAAGTCCAATCCCACCAGTGAATACAAGTAAATAAACGAGGCTCTGCCACACTTGTAAGTAGACAAAAGAATTGCTATAAAGTATGAAATAAAAATAAAAATAAACGATAGCTATACGTTTCTAAAGAAATACGTGAAATTTTATGCAAGCTTTCGGATCTTATCGATCCTTCCACAGGCCAAGCTATAAGCTGAGAGAAAGAGTATATATAGATGTACAATATTATTTACATACACCTAACAAAGATAGAAAATAAAAATATAAAAAATAAAAATAAATATAAACACATTTACATAAAATAATATATAAATTTCGCCAGACTGGCGAAATTTATATATTATTTTATGTAAATACTCTTTCTCTCAGCTTATAGCTTGGCCTGTGGAAGGATCGATAAGATCCGAAAGCTTGCATAAAATTTCACGTATAAAGAAACGTATTGCTATCGTTTATTTTTATTTTTATTTCACACTTGTAAGTGCAAAAGTCATACTGATTTCTACATGTGTAAACATATTGTGTACTTACAGTAAAATCACTCGCCAACTTCTACCCATTATGATTATGTGGATACCCATGGACAAAACTTAAGGAAGTGGAAAGTCCTTGATGTCGCTGATCGTCTATTTTTTTTTTTGTTTTTTTTAATGAGACAGAGGTATTTTAGTTCTCACTTGGTTATCTCGTGTGTCTTCAATAAATATCCCTGTGTATCAAATATCCTTCAGAGTTATTGTCTGAATCCCGATATATATGTTAAAAGGTATAACTTTCTTAAGTTTTGTCCATGAGTGTACTTTGATTAAGTAACAACAACATGAACCTAACCAACGGACCACAAATTTTAATTAGGGAAATATCTTTTTTTGCTAACTTTGCACGTTAAAAAAAGTTTTTATTTGTAATCGATTTGCACTTTTCGACATAAATTTTATTGCAAGGTTGTATTTATGTTATATACGCGTAAAATATTCATAACGTTAAAGGTTTATTTTGGAACCATTTTATTTTTAAATGTAAATGTTTATTTTATTTTGTCCATATATTTCACAATAAAAAATATTATATAATATTTAACATAAAATATATATAATATTATTATTTATATATAAAAATGAAAATACATTATTTGTTATGTGAATTATGTTATGATTTTTATGCAGATGAAAAATCAATAAAAATAATTTTATTGTTTTCATGCATTAATATACGTATTTATTTTGCTATATTTTTTAAAATTTAAATATAAATATATATAATATCTTTACTCTCTCAAGCTTTTTTAGTAAGTAGTTTTCTTTTATTTTTAAAAACTCAAATTTAACAATTATAAAATTCAATTATATATTTTTTAAGATGTAGAGATTGTATTGCATTTCAACTTTGAATAAAACATAATCAATTTTAATTATAACTTTTCAATTTTATTTGCTATCTAATCAATTTTAATTACAATTCTTCAATTTTCAAAAATATTATGTACGATATTATTATGCTAAACTACTAATAGCACACCTCTATTTAGAAATAATAACTGATAATTATATAATACGTTTTATAATTTTTGATAATAAATATATAGGTTTTAAAACAAGATTGAAATATTTAACAAAACTTTTTCATATTTAAAAACAATATTTTAAAACATATATATATATATAATAGCAAGATTTAATAATTTAATTAAAATATTTTATTTTTAAAAAATAATTATATTTCTAAAAGAGAGATAAGAGGTGAAATATTACAAAACATTTATAAAATAATAAATTGAAATATGATTCTTTTATTAGATATTTAAATAATCTTGCCAAAAAAAAAACATTTTAATAACAATATATAAGATTTTATAGAAAATATTTTAAAATTCAAATAATATATAGCTATACAACCAGTTTAACCGCATAAGTTTCTTTTTATTTATGAAAAATCATTTTTAATTTCAAAGAGAAATAATTTAATATTTCTAACTTTTGGATGACGTATGAAAAGGTTGAATATATGAGAGTGATGGTCTATATATGAATGGATGACGTATGGAGGGTGAAAAATATGAAGAGTAATGGCGAACGGAAAAATAAAAGTGTCCAGGAGCGGGAATCGAACCCACAACCTTCTGCTTACCGGGCAGGTGCCATGTCCACTAGGCTATCCTGGACGATATTTCTCCGTTCGTAACTAATATTTAAACTGACTAATAATATTTATAAATGACTGCGGCGTATAAAACTGGTATTAAAACTGGTTGTATAGCTTTATAATTATACGCCGCAGTCATTTATAAATATTATTAGTCAGTTTAAATATTAGTTACGAACGGAGAAATATCGTCCAGGATAGCCTAGTGGACATGGCACCTGCCCGGTAAGCAGAAGGTTGTGGGTTCGATTCCCGCTCCTGGACACTTTTATTTTTCCGTTCGCCATTACTCTTCATATTTTTCACCCTCCATACGTCATCCATTCATATATAGACCATCACTCTCATATATTCAACCTTTTCATACGTCATCCAAAAGTTAGAAATATTAAATTATTTATCTTTGAAATTAAAAATGATTTTTCATAAATAAAAAGAAACTTATGCGGTTAAACTGGTTGTATAGCTTTATAATTATACGCCGCAGTCATTTATAAATATCAAATAATATATATTTAGAAAATAAGCTAAGTTACAAAATATATAAGCGAAACATTTGCAAATATATTTACTACTTTTTTTAAAGATATTTAAAATCATATAAATTCAAAAATTTGGTTTGTCTATTTTTAGATTATTTTTAAACAAACATGTATAATTCAATAAATTAATTATCCTAGTATTTAATTGGAAATAAAAGTTAAACCATCCAGGGGTGTTTTAAGAGTATATTTAATATCTCTATAGCTTTCGGTCTCGAAGGCCCTATATATGTATATATTTAAATAAAAAGGCATATATTGGATTAAAAAGGCATATATTGGATCAAAATATCATTTATTTTACCAATATTTGATATATATAAATGATATTTTGATCCAATATATGCCTTTTTAATTAAAGATTTATTTATGGATTGCTCTATTTTCAAAACGATATGTATATATGTTTTTACAAATACAGACAAAAAGCCAACATTTACCATAGTTTCGGGCTATGACCCTCATCAGTACAGGGACGGCTTAGTTTTTTAATGGAGTGATAAATATAATGCAATGTTTTAATGCATATTTAAAGGGAGAGGTGCTCCTTTGGTAAATGACCATCATCTTCCCGCAACTTCACGTTGTATCCTTGTCTGTAAATTGGTCACTACCAATTCACCAGCTTAATCACCTGTTTGGTAAATTCGTAGGATGTTATGAAATAGAAGCCGTCCCTGTACTGATGAGGTTGTTGGCTTTTGTCTGTATTTGACAAAACTGGTGTTGTGGGTAAATTCTTTATCACCTTTCTAAAGTTTTACTCGGGTGATAAACATAATGTATTGTTTGAATGTACAATTAAATGAAAGGATGCATCTTTTGGTATATAAATAACATTCTCCTGCAACTTTATGTTATATTATATGACATATATATATGTTTGTGTCCTTTTCATTTAATTATACATTAGAGCATTGCATTATGTTTATCACCTGAATAAAAATCTTTATGGGGGTGATATGAAATGGGTCATATATGCGTTTTTGCCACTTTCGTTATTTTTTTATTGTAGATGTTATATATGAAAACTCACATTTTCTACAATTTGCTTCCTTAATAACATATTTTTGGTGATCACGTTATGTTTCTCTTCAACAGGCGTATTTTTATTCATTAAATAACCTGCAAAAGATTTTATAAAGCCTTCGAAGAGCCCACGTCTGTTTGCAAACTGTGCGGTGAGCCAGCTGAACATTGTGTAAATATGTAAATTTACCTGCATTTCCTACCTTCGCTGTATGTAATATAGAATTAACTTTGTTATCCTTGTGAGTGTGCTTAAAAAATAAGCATTTATTATTAATACGTCAGAATTATTTTTTATATATACACTCATGGACAATTATTCAGGAAGTTTTAACATGTATATCGGGATTCAGACAATAACTCTGAAATATATTACAGTGACTTTTATTGAAGACACACGAGATAACCAAGTGTGAACAGAATTGTCTCTATATCCTTCAAAAAACAGACGACCAGCGATATCAAAGACTTTCCAATTCCTTAAGTTTTGTCTATATGAGTGTAGTTAATTACGAAAAATACGCTTGTAGAAGTGTAATATAAAAGACTCTTTCAAGGTAGAGAAGCCTCTCAGGCTGAAGATGTAAATAGGTGTTTATCATCATTTATCATTGTTTAACTTTTTAATGGTTGACTGATTGTTCATATAAATTGTATATCGTATTCCATGTAAATCATGCCCCGTAACTTACATAGGAGAAACCGGTAAAACTCTGGAAGAAAGAGTAAACCAACACAAAACAAACTTTAAAAACCATAGCCCATTATCATTTTTTGGTGGATCTCGCGCTCAAACAAGACCATATGCAAAATTTTAAAAAGTCAGAAATTTATACAACGATATTCAGGATAAACACTCAAGATTATTTTAAGAAAGTTAAGCATCAATGAAAGATAGCAACAGTACCAATAGAAAAATTGACATCCCTCCGTTATATTTACAGTTCAAATATACTTAACATTCTTATTATACCTTTTAGGCCTTATTTATCATTATCTAATTTTAATAAAGTATATATGTCGTCCATACCTATATAAATTTGTGTGTATTGTTGAAATGTTAGCCACACAGAGTGCATTTTGTAAATATTTTATATATCGTCGCGTGAAGACATCGCGTGGTTAATCAAAACCTTTTCAAAATAAGGAAATACCCTGACGAAGATAGGTATACATTCTAGCAACATATTGGATTTATGTAATTAATAAAATATTTATTAGTATTTTGATCCAAAATAATCCATTTGATTAAAATATGAATATATATTCTCTTTATAAAATGTTTGTAGAAACGTCAACGAGTGTTTTTCGCTCTTAATATATAAAATAAATAATCTGTATTTGCATATTTCCAAGAATATTTTCAAGAAACATTTCTCACAGAAGCGAGAGCGCAACTTCTCGTTGCAATATGCAAATAAGTTCATACAGATCCAGGAGATATACGTCTGATTCATTAAAACAAACGTATTTCAAAAACAAACGCCCTTCTTGTGTTCTCTATTTATAAAGTATTCATTGATTTCTTTGTTGTTCTGTTTTAGGCGATTGAAATCGGCAACACTGGTCCAGGTAAAAATGGCGGTGGACACGTGATGACAGGACGTGACGTCATTAAGTGAGGGGGGCCAATCTCTCTAAGTATCTCAGCCGATCTCTGACCTCCATCCCTTGATTGGTTCATTCCAAGCCCCTCTCATTGGTCCATTGTCATTGCTAACTTGTCCAATGGCCTTCTCTGTTTTCTGCTGACCCCAATTAAGAGATTTGTTTCCCCCCCCCCCCCCCCCAAAAAAATTCCCAATTACTTCAAAAGTTATTGATTTTTTTTTCTTTCTATGCGAGAGCCACTCTGTGTGTTGATGTAATATTGATTTAGATATGATAGAAATTCTGTGTTGTTCATATCGCCATGTTCTACCGTGGATATGTGGCAGCTATGCAAATCACAAACCGTATTTGCATATATCCGGGTTCTATTTGAATTTAATGGATGAATTATGTGAGCCTCCGAAATGTTTAATCTGTATAGCTCTTGCCAGTATATATTACCTCATTCTCTCTCTCTCACTCTGATATAACCAACTTATAAACTTGTATTTTACACATTTATAACACCTTGTATTACACATTTATAACACCTTATATTACCAATATGCGACAATATTATTTATATTGGTAATTTAAAAATTCAAAGTTTTGGCGATATTTATTCCGCTAGATGACGATCGTCACCTTTGAAATGTTTAATTTCAAACTCAGGAGAGTGAAGAAAATACCCCTTTTTATAATTTTAACTCATTTTTCTCTGCTTTTATGAAGCTTTTTAATAGTTGTACTATATATGTTGTTTTTGTGTCCAAATTTTCTCTGCTTTTATGAAGCTTTTTAATAGTTGTACTATATATGTTGTTGTTGTGTCCAAATTTTCTTTGCTTTTATGAAGCTTTATAATAATTGTAGTATATATTGTAGTATATATATGTAATAAGTTGATGAGTTACTGTTGACTCTTGTAGAATCCTGTCGACTAGCTGTAATATAAGTTGAGATTGGGTAGCCTCTTGTAGAGAATGTCGACTAACTTTGTGATGATAAAGTGTTGACCGAGAGGAACAGTCAGGATGTGGTGAGTTTTCCAGTACCTCTCTGCACCTTTTAAGTCCTTTAAAAGTTCTCACAGAGTACAGGCAGTCGTGGTCGAGGCAGAGTGGAAAGCTTGGGAATGTCCACACAAAAAACGAAGACACAGTTGCACTAAGAAAGTTCCGTGCACAGATAAAAGTTGAGCTAGGAGCGAAAGATGGAGATAGAAGAGTCCTTACTAGTCTACATGGTGAATGAGGAGGACCTTGGTGACAACCGACGTGAGCTTGCGCTGAGGGTGAACTAACTGTGAAGTGACTGTAAAGGACTGTATTTATAGGTTAAGACGGGGGGCCTTATGCGACAGGGGCCGTTTCTGAGAAAGGGGGGCCTTGCATGTCACCAGGTGTGAGAGGGGGCTTTGCATTCCACCAGATGTGGAGTGTGGGTGGTCTTGGTCCATTTTTAGACCTTGTTGTGGGAATTCTAAATCTATCTCGATTTGACGTTATGACTTATATCTCTTGCTTAGCTCAACTCTTAATCTATTACAGATTTTTATTAATTTATCCTCAGTTTGTACAAATTACATTACATATGATGATGTAAAGACACATGTCAATAATACGTATAATCATTTACAGATGTGTTTCTATTATACAACATTAAAATCTTGTCATAAGTTATATACAATATGGGTTTGTTGGCTTAAATTACCATATATATATATATGGCATATATAAATATATATATATGGAAATATTATTTGTTCTCCACACATTTCTTCAACAAACGACCTATCCTAATAAACCTTTGATACGATAAGAGATGGTTGAGAAGGATTTATCGTCATTGTTTCAACCCGGGAATATGCAAATCAATACGATAAAGAGCTAATCTATGACCTATCCCGCGATAGACATTATAAACAGTTAGTGAAGGAGTCACTGGCATTCTTTCAACAATGGCTCTTCCATTATCGGACTAATTTGCATAGTCAGTGTGTGGGGGAGGGGAAATGGGTACGATGATAATGTTGTCCCGTAGAAAATGAAGGAAGACAAACTTCAGGAGGAAGTTGACAAAGCAATTTATTTCGGGACAAAACAATTACCAACTTAGCAACAACCACAACTAAGAGAGACAATAATGGAGTTATGCGGAGTCCCAAAATATCTAAATTATTAATCTGTTGGTTAAAAATTACGCCATATATATATTGATGCCCTTGCAAAGAGGTTTCACGAACGCTTGCGTGAATAGACATTTATATTTATTATTAATTATAAATATTTAATTAAAAAGGGCATATATTGGATCAAAAAATAAGTTTCATAGTGATTAGATAAGTGGTTTGGTCAGGCATGACATACATTCATTTATTTACATATATATATGTTAGTTGAACCAGTATTGGCAGGGCAAACAATCACTAGGTCAAAGCTACTTTAGTGTTAAATGAATTCGCTTCTGTACTGATGAAGGCCATGCTACATGGTATTGAGAAAGGCATCTCTGCATTAGCCGAAAGCGGGTATTATGAGAAATACGTTCATTTAAATGTTGTTCTAACGTATAAACATGCGCCCTTTTAAATGTAACAATCAACCCAGCTACAAAATTGTTATAATTTATTTTCTGACGAAGAGTATATGTACGAAAGTTCCTGCAATAAACAAAAAGAGCTTGCGTAGTTTATTCCACGTAGCTAGTCACCAAGAGAAGATAGGTTAATCCAGGATATGTAAAATTTCCTAAATTTAACCATCTCCGTATAGTCACCAATATGTAAATATAGTGGCAGGTCGCCAATATGTACATAGGTGTCATGGCGGAGGGCTATGCAGCTCGGCTGGCGAGGCTACACCGCACATTGTTCAGAGAGAAATAACCTTTTCCCCCCAGTAAATATGTAAATACATATTTCCCCCGCCCTCAAAAAATATGATTTGCATATATAAAACTATATTCTATTTTTAAATCAGAATTTATTTTTTCTCTCTTATATATTTGAACAACACAAAATCGCGGGTTCTTTGATTTGTTTTATTTTTCTTTTCTTTATAGATCTCTTTTTAAATGTTTTGTTTATTATACAAGTTTGGCATAAAACACGCTCTAATCAATCTCGAATCAATACGCAGACGACACGCATAGTTCTTACTACATTTTATAGTAAGGGGGTCGGTGGAAGGATTGTTTACAACCGCTACGACCCGGGTTCGATTCCCGCATTGGGCACTTTTTCTGAATTAAAAAAAAAAACTGCTCCAATGGCCCCCCCGATTCTTGAAAAAGTTCAATCCCACCAGCGAGTGCAAGTAACCAAACGGGGCTCTGACACATTTGTAAGTGTAAAGTCGAACTGCTTTTCACATGTGTAGACATGTGGTGCACTTACAGTAAAAGCAGTCGCCTTCTTCTACCCACCATGATTATCATGGCCTGTACCACGTGTACTAGGGATAAACAAAAAAAAAACACATTTTATAGTATGTAAATTTTGTTAGTGAATTATTATATTATCCCTTTTTTATAAATGAAAAACATATTGTTGCATTGTCCTGGGGCTTCATGTCAATGTTAGATGATCCATATCAAGATTATAAGTGAGATCAGTAACTATAAAACAAAGTTAACAAGGAAAGTACAAGGGGGGATCAATAAATAAGGTGAATTATCTTATTTCTTAAAAATTAAAAGAGCAAAAATAATTTAAACCACAGAATATTAAAATATAACATCGAGAGACTATTTAAGGTGTTCTGTTCTATTTTTCCACGCGCGGCGCGAGACTTATAAATAAACTAAAATGGAAGCTCCCTTGAAGGATTGCACCACGCTTGAACAACGTGCAGTTATTCGTTTCTTGAATGCAGAAGGTATTCAAACATCTCAAATATGCCAAAGAATGAAAAATATCTATGGTGAGTCTTGTTTGTCTGAAAAACATTTATAAATGGGTTAACGAGTTCAAAAATGGACGAATTACATGTACCGATATTGAGCGACCTGGACGACCAAGTGTTACAGCGACGCCAAGAACGATAAATGCGGTTGAAACCTTAATTTTGGAGGATAGAAAAATATCCATTTTTACCATAGCCGACAATTTGAATATAAGCTATGAAACTGTATGATGTATATTAAAGAAAAATTGCAATTTAGAAAATATGCTGCAGATGGATTCCACATTTCCTTAATTTGGAACAAACCCGTATTCGGGTTTCAAAGGCTCTGTTAAAGCGGTATGAAGAGGAAGGTGATCTTTTCCCTGACCAAATTGTAACTGGAGTTGAGAGTTGGTGTTATCATTATGATCCTTCGACAAAACGTGCACCTATGGAATGGAAACGAGGCGACTCTCCAAGACAAAAAAAATCAGGTCTCAACGTTCGGCCGGTAAAGTTTTGTTAACAATTTTTTGGGATGTTGATGGACCAATCTGTCTTGATTTTTATCCTCAAGGCAACGTATGAACAGCAATCTTTATTTTGACATTCTTGTAAATAAGCTAAAGCCCGGTATAAGAAACAAAAGAAGAGGGAAGCTTAGTAAAGGTCTTCTCTTCCTTCATGATAATGCAAGGCCGCATACATCATGTAAAACTGTATCTACAATCATTAAATTAGGTTTTGAAGTTTTAGAACATCCTGCATATAGTCCAGACTTAGCCCCCTCTGACTACTTCCTTTTTGGACTACTAAAGAAGGAGTTAAAGGGAAAGCGATTTGACTCGGATGAAGATGTCCAGAAGGTGGTGCAAGATTTTTTTCACACACTTCCTAAGAGTGCCTATAAAGAGGGTATTTACAAGTTTCCAGAACGATGGAGACGATGTATAGAAAGCCAAGGTTATTATTTTGCATAAATCAAGTCCTAATTTTTAATATGGTTCTTATTTTTTTTAATAAATTATAATTCACCTTATTTATTGATCCCACCTTGTATTTACAATTATTTTCTATCTCAAACTGAGAGATATCTAAACAAAATATTTACATATAAAACACTGACGTCACGTGACTGATGATGATAAACCGAGTAAGACCACGACAGATTATTCTGTGACAATATTAAGTAAAATATTTATAATTAATTATTTAAATTTATACTGCGCCGAATGGCAATAAAAATAAAACGATTTATTCGATTATTATAGTAGTTTATTATAAATACAAAATATGAAGTTAAGCGAAGTGTAGGTAGTATGTATTTAAGTAAGGTAGGAGATATGTAAAGTAGGGGAGGGTACTTAGTAGCCGCCACATAATCCACTACATAATGTTCTGTTTACTTCCCTCTAAACACGTGATTGTCATTCGCCAATTACAGTCCAATTCCCTCTAGTGCCCTAACTTCCCGGATGGTCAAACTTGGATTTTCTCTTTTTTATTCTTTTTCCTCTCCTTACCACACCTAACTAATAGGTTTGTGATAGCCGTAAACTTAACTATTCCTTAATTATTAAAATGTATGTTGTATGAACTATGCTAGCGTAACTATTAGATTACCTTATGTATAGTTTTTACTGGATGGATTAGATATAAATGAATAATTTTGGTTGAGTCACTAAAACTTAATTATTATATAACAAAAGAATATCTTCTAGTCATGTTTTTTAATGTTGATGATGGCAGAACGCCATCTATCGGAATAATTATCAACTGAACGTTTTTTTTTTTTTTTTTTCGTAAATTTTGTACATACACCTTTTTTTTCCCCTGAATTAAATACACCTTCCTCAAAAAAAAAAGTTAAACACTAAAGCGAATAGTTTTTTTGTTACGTATATATAATATAACTTTAATTTTTATTCTAAAAAAAAATATATGAAATAAATAAAATTAATTAATAATAATAATTTGTTTTTAAAGCTATTTTTAAAATATATAGGGAAGCGGTTAATATTTAGTGAAACATAAAAACTTGCTAATTATATTTCTTGAAAATAAAGACACTTCGGCCAGTAAATCTTTTTATTATTTCGACGTTTCGACAAAATCTTTTGTCCTCGTCAGGAGCAAACAAAAATTAAAATATTTAGCAAGGCGTTAAAAATCATCACGAGAACAAAATACTATTTGTCCAAACTTCGAGGTAATAAAAAGATATACAGGCCGAAGTATCTTTAATTTTCAAGAACTATGAATACCGCCGGCCAGGCAGCCTCTATCTTTATGATTGCTAATTATAGTTATTCATATTAAATCACTTCTCAAGTTGGAAATTAATTTTAAAAAATGAAAGAGATGATTGTGTGTGTATGTTCCACAAGAGATCAGTAACATTATGTTAGGTCTGTTGTATTCTCTTTGTTACTGGTCTGTTTAACACACCATCATATCTTTCACTTTTTAAAGTTAAATTTCAAAAGAAATAAAACAGAATCCAAACAGGATTCATCTAAATATGAATCCCTTTCTTCCTAAACGAATAAGTCATATTTTTCTCTTCTTTTAGCAAATCTATTACATTTCAGAGGAGGTTTAGATAAAACCAAGTGGGAAAGGTTATTGGGATATCAAAAAAACAAACATCGTAGTAAAATACAATATAATACACTGCGGCTTGTGATTGTAAAACAACACTTGAAGTTACATCGCATGAGTTTCTTTTCAATGAAAAATAAAAATTTTATTTCAAGGTGAAATATTGACTATTTTCGTAGTAAAATCAACAGCGTTTCATATACTTATAATGACACATCCTGAATAGAGTCTTCAAAACCACAACATCAACTTTAGGAAATTAGAATACTCACCTTGAGATCCTAGTTCCTAATAGCCAACATCAGTCCACAGAGCAAGCTTTGATTTCATGGGATACGCATGGAATTTATAAAATCTGAATTTTCCAAAGAAGTATAGTTAAATAATTCTTCCTGGATTGAAATTAGACGAAAAACATGGTGAAGGAAGACGAGTTTCTTTTATTGATGCATAGGTGCAAGCTTTCGGGCAAAAACCCTTCAACAGGCGAGCATTGAAGGGTTTTTACCCGAAAGCTTGCACCTATGCATCACTAAAAGAAACTCGTCTTCCTTCACCATGTTTTTCGTCTAATTTCCAAAAAGGTATTTATCTAGAAAATTGGCTAGGGCAAATTGTTTAGAGACATCACTTGATAGCTCGGATTGCTGATAGCTGTAACAATGAAGTCTGTGTGCTTACAGCCATTATTGTCTTCGACGATCCTCCGACTTGGACCTGACGATCAAAGACTCACTCAATTCTGCTGGACTCTCAGGACTTATCTAGAATGGACGAGGAATGGATCCTCACACCCAGGACCTCCTGATACTGAGGACCTTCAGGATTGTTTCATTCCACATCACTGGACAACCACGGTCTAGATGGAACTGTCGGACCTCCCTCCATATGGACCAGGTAAGTAACAACGTCTTGTGGAACATCTCACACTTCAGATGACAAAAGTTACTTTGTTCGGGTTAACACAAAAAGCAATAAACTAGGGCCTACAGTAAGAGTAACTTAAACACAGAAAAATCGTGGACTCAAAAGTACAACACCAAAAAAAAAAGTAAATAATAAATCACAATTTGTTAAATAAAATAAAAACCAGTACTTAGCTTTATTGCTGCTTAGGTAGGGATCGGACCGGGGTTACACAGGTATGCGTGGAGATAGCCAGACACGGATAAATCACGCAGAGAACACTTAAAGCGTCTCCACACAATCATCCACCACACTCGGCATGTCGACCCATACCATAGCCCCCTATATATACAAACATGGCCACATTCGTCCAATGAGAAGGCGGGAGAGATTTGTTCACAAACAAACGAAAACAAAAATTCTTTCCACTAAAACCTGAGATAAGATATGATAAGATTGCAAATATTTGTCAATATAATTTGACACAGAAACATGGCCACAGTTTTACATTCGATGTAAACACTCAGTGAATACAGAGGCGATATCGTAGCCAATGAGGAGCTTCCGAGGCGTGATTATTGCTAGTTGAAAACTTTACCCAATACCCCGCCTTGACGACGTGCAATACTATCGTCTAACGGCAATTTTTTGGCGACCTCAGTGAACACACTAGATAGATGTGTATGTTGCATATTAATATTTCGATTTTTTTCGAATTTCAGTATTGGTAAACATTGTGTTCCAAATTCTTTGATTCTTTTCGATGTTTCAGAAGTGATTTAAAATAATCCAGGTCTTGATTGTTATTCGTTGAATGTCATTTAATAGCAATATAAACGATAACACAAACAGATCTCTGGTAAAAAGACATTTTTTCTACAAAAAAACAATTTTAATTGGCAAAATTACCATTTGTACTATTTAGCTGTTCTCTGATAAGAAAACACTTCTGGATCGAGTAACAAACTTATTTGTTAAATATAAGATTGCTGGCTCACTAGATAGATGTGCTTGCCAAACGTCTATTCTAATCTGACCTGACTTAATCCAACTTGGAGGTAATTTAACAAAATCCTAATTGTAAGATAGAATCCTCTGGTATACAAGTTGCAGCAACACATGAAAACTCCGAGGATAAGTTTCTTTTATTTCACAAATAATATCTCGAGCTTTCGGGTATCGTAAACCCTTCGACAGGAGTGTATAAGATACAATCGAAGGGTTTACGATACCCGAAAGCTCGAGATATTATTTATGAAATAAAAGAAACTTATCCTCGGAGTTTTATGTGTTGACAATGACAATTAAATAATTTTTATTGACCGCTGGTCAACAATTACTCACGAGGAGTCAAAAGGGCAAACTATGTACATTGATCAGGAGGGCAAGGCTATCCTTAGCTTGTGAATACCCCTGCGAATGGTGGGATGGCTGTTCCGAGTTCGCTCGAGAGCAGCGTCAAGGAAGCCCGCGAGGGTACTTCCCTGCTCAGGTGAGAGATCCTTGAGTAGATCCAATCTATCCTCGCGGTATAAGATCGCAAACATGACGGCATCCAGGGAAATCCCAGGCTCCAGCAGGGGCCCAAAGCCGGGTTCAGCGATCGGAGTTTTATGTGTTGCTGCCAAATCCTAATTGGTTGAGGTATCTCACCACATAATATTTATATCTTTTAAATGTATATGGGGAAATATAACATATATGATATTATCAAAAATGATTTTATCAGCTAATCTTAATCAATGGTAGAATATATTCATGGTAGAGCTATTCTTTTGATAAATAATTCTCCATGTTTCTTAATATATTAAATTGATAATTTTTAATAAAATAAATATATTTTAAAAGCTATATTCATTTATAAAAATCGTTTCATTTTTTAAATAATTTTTCGATCTCTCTTTTAAATATAACAATGAAGTAAACTAATTTCTATAGTAAGAAAATATAATTCTTTTTCCATTATATTGTAGCGTAGAAATCAAGCCTTGAAATATCCTAAGATGTAACAGTATTTATTGATGACGTCACGGCGACAAGTCGGCAATTATTAACAAGTCAGCAAAAAACTATTTACAGCTAGAGAATCTTGAGCAAGCAAGCAAAGAGGTATTTTGTTAATTATTTTACATAAAAGATTAATATATATTTATATAATCTGTTGAATAGTTTCATTGAATAATTTAATTAATAAATTATTTCTTCGTCACATAGCCTCCTCCTATAAAGAGCATCGACCCGATGCTCAGAAGGAGACTTACATCCTCAGTCTCAAGGCTCGAGAACGGGTGATAGGGCCTGAGATCTCTACGCGGGTCTGTGGTTGTTGTGTTCGTTCAGTGGGGATGTCTTCTTCCTGGAAGTTTGTCGAGTCATCTTCTGGGTCCTCTTCTAGGTGGTCCTCCTGGTCCTCTGGGTTTAAATATGGTTTCATCCTACAAATGTGAACTAAATCTTTTGTTTTACGACGACCTTGCTGGTTTCCGAATGTTTCAACTTCATAGGTCACATCAGATATTTTTCGGGTTACTTTGTATGGGCCGAAGTAACGTCTCATTAGTTTCTCCGAATATCCCACTTTACGCACAGGGATAAAAATCCATACAAGATCTCCAGGCTGATAAATTATATTTCTGTGATGGGCGTCATAGCGTTGTTTATTGCTACCTTGAGATCTCATGGAGTGGATACGTGCCAGTTTTCGTGCTTCTTCGGCTCTTGCCCCTAGAGTTTGGATGAAATCGTCGTCTTCTGGCAATAACTTGGGGAATAACACGTCCAGTGGAGTCTCGGCTTCACGCCCGTGTACAAGGAAAAATGGGGTGAACCCAGTTGACTCTTGTTTTGCTGTGTTGTATGCAAATGTAACGAATGGAAGAATCCTGTCCCAATCTTTCTGGTTGACATCTACATACATGGACAGCATGTCTGCTATGGTCTTATTCAACCTCTCCGTGAGGCCGTTTGTCTGGGGGTGATAGGCGGTCGTCTTCCGATGGGTTATTCTGCACTGGTTGTTCAGATCACTTATCATTGAAGATGTGAAGTTCCTTCCTCTATCCGTGATTAATTCCCTCGGCGCGCCGTGCTTTAAGATGACATCTTCAATGAAGAATTTGGCAACTTCCATGGATTCACTTGTGGGTAGGGCTTTAGTTATCGCATATTTCGTTAGGTAGTCCGTACATACAATAATCCAACGGTTGCCACCTTCTGATGTTGGAAATCTCCCCAGGAGATCCATTCCTACCTTTTCAAAAGCAACTTCAGGAACAGGTAACGGTTGGCTGTAAGTGCCCTGAGGGGAGTTGGGGCTGATGTTTACGCCTCTGACAATCTGAACAGTGTGCCACATACTTTCTAACCGTTCTATACATTCCGGGCCAGTAATACTTTTTTCTTATTCGGTCATAGGTTTTAGTAAATCCGAGGTGACCAGCAGTGGGTGAATCATGGAAATTTTTCAGTAATTCCTGCCTTAAATGGCGTGGAACCACCAAAAGCCATGGTTTCCCCATTGGATCATAATTTTTTCTGTAGAGCGTGTTATCGATTTTTACAAAGGTATTATTAGGAGTACTTTGTAATTGGACAGCAATTTTTCTAAGAGCTTGATCATTCATCTGCTCTTCGCTAAAGTTCTGCAAAGTCACTATGCTTGGAATATCTTCCTCCATATCTTCACTGTATTCTAATGGACTTCTTGATAAGCAGTCTGCGTCCTGATGTTTCCTTCCGCTCTTATACACGACAGTGACGTCAAACTCTTGCAGCCGAAGTGCCCATCTTGCTAACCTCCCACATGGGTCTTTGAGGTTGGTCAGCCAGCACAAAGAGTGGTGGTCTGTAACAATAGTGAACGGCTGTCCAAAGACATATGGTCGGAATTTATTGATAGCCCAAATGATGGCAAGGCATTCCCTTTCTGTGGTTGAATAATTTTTTTCTGCCTTATTTAAGGTTCTGGATGCATAAGCAATGGCTCTTTCCTTTCCCTTTTGTATCTGCACTAATACTGCTCCTATTCCGTAGTTGCTTGCGTCAGTGTGTATTTCGGTTGGGGATGAGTAATCAAAATGTCCAAGAGCGGGTTCGGAAATTAACGCTGACTTGAGAGCTTCAAATGCATTTTGCTCTTCCTGGTTCCAATTAAATGCTGAGTCTTTCTTCAAAAGGTCATTCAAGGGTTGGGCTACGTGGGCATAATTGGGTATGAAGCGGCGGTAGTAGGATGAAAGGCCAAGAAAACTTCTAACTTCCTTCAATGACCTTGGCGTAGCGAAGTCGCGGACTGCTCGAATCTTTTCTTGGTCGGGACGAATTCCATTTTCACTCACCTCATGTCCAAGAACCGTGATAGTTTTTGCACCAAACTTGCATTTCTTGGAATTGAGACATAATCCGGCTTTCTTAAGGCAATTTAATACAAGTTGAAGGCGTCTTAGATGTTCTTCAAAGCCATCTGAAAAAACGATGATGTCATCGAGGTAACACAAGCAAATAGTCCACTTAAGACCCTTCAGAAGATTATCGATCATTCGTTCGAAGGTAGCTGGAGCATTACATAACCCAAATGGCATTACTTTGAACTCGTACAGTCCATCTGGAGTTATAAATGCTGTCTTCTCACGGTCCGATTCTTCTACGTCGATTTGCCAGTACCCTGATTGGAGGTCCATGGAAGAATAAAATCTAGCTCCCCGTAAGCAGTCTAAAGTGTCGTCGATCCTTGGGAGAGGGTAGACATCCTTTTTTGTTATTTTGTTAAGGCGGCGGTAATCGACGCAGAATCTCGAGCTTCCATCCTTTTTTCTTATCAATACTACAGGTGAGGCCCACGGACTTTCAGAGGGCTGAATGATGTCAAGTTTTTCCATCTTGTTTACCTCATCCTGAATAATTTGGCGTTCTCTTGGTGCAACTCGGTAAGGTCTTTGTTTGGTCGGTAGGTGGTCTCCAGTGTTAATTCGGTGTTTAACATTGACGTCCTTGAATTGTTTTGTTTTATTAAATTCGAAAATATCTGTATAGTTTTTTAACAAATTTCTTAATTTTTCTTTTTGAGATTCATCAAGCGAATCATCTATAAAAAATTCCGAGGTTTTTGGGTCTTCAGAATGTTCCGCCTCTGTTTCAACTTGGTTACAATCGGCTAGAGTACATAATTGACTATCTTCGATGACAGCACTATCGGCTACATGCATCCCCTGTGGGATTAGTTTCGGATATGGACTCCAATTCACCACCCAAAGTTTACCTCGGTTATTGGTAAGTGAAATGACAGAGGAGGGAGCCGTTAGTTCTCTTTCCAGCAATAGCTCTTTTCGACATTCTGCCACCACAATTGCGTCATTAGGAATGTCACGACTTGCTACTTCTATTAACTGAATAGAGGCGGGTTCGATTCTATATTCCAATTCCGAGTAGAGAGGTGAGCTGTTCTTAGGGGTATCCTCAAAAAGACATTTTTCTAAGAAGAGTGTGTCGTCAGCTGAATCAATTATCGCCCTAGATAACTTCAAAAAGTCCCAACCAAGAATAACTTCGTGACTACAGTCTTCCATAACGACAAATTCAAAGCTTTCCTGTAGTCCATTCAAGTCCAGTTTCAGTGTGCAGCGTCCTTTTGGTCTTACAATTTTACCGTTGGCTACTCGTAATGTGACGTCAGTTTCGGCAAACATTATTTTTTTTAGTTTGAGTCTGAACCTCTCAGAAATGACAGAATATGAGGCTCCGGAGTCGACGAGGGCACGCGTCATTTTTCCTTCTATTTTAATGTCTATGTAATTTTCTTTTAATTCTAATGTAGTCGATAAGGGAGGATTTGTAAATTTTGCGGCCTTACCTCCAAAATAGGACGCATCTTCTAGTTTTCCTGACGGGAACGGCGAGGCGACTGGCTGGGTCTTCTATCAGGAGACGAATATTGTCCTTTTCGGCCAGTGTGAGGAGAGGGGCTTCGGTAGCGGCGTCTATTTTCTCTTGGCAGGTCGTCGTTGGGCTCTTGGCTGCTCCGAGAATTATAGAATGTTCTAGGCTCTAGCCTATCTCTCTGTTTGTAATTCCAAGTTTGTTCTCCTTCATATTCTCTCCTCCTGTCACGGCAGTAGCGCACGACGTGGCCAGGGCGTCCGCAGTGGAAACAGATTGGCTTACCTTCCGTGGTTCGCCATTCGTTCGCCTTCCGTTTAATTGTTTTGGCTGCTGCGGTCTAGGTTGGAAATTTCTGGGTTGGAACTCGTACCTAGGGCTTGGTAATGGCCTTGGCGCTCTATTTTGAGGGACACTTCTAGAAATTGGCGCAATTGTTTTTTCAATTTCTTGCTGCACCATATGTTCAATTGCAGAAATTTCTGGTTCTTCTCTAGGAGAGGCTAATGCTCGCTGTACCTCCTCGCGAACTATTTGCCTAATCATAGATGACAGATCTGCCCTGTCATCATGATCACTGAGAGACGCCACATTTGGTAGTCGCTCGTACCTGGTTGGGGTAACTCGCTTACAATGTAGCGCTTCAATGCGGCGACACTCGGTGACGAATTGTTGAGTGGTATGTGCATCTCTTGGGAGAAGTGCCTGGTAGAGCTCCTCTGCTATCCCTTTCATCAAATGGGATATTTTATCTTGCTCATTCATATGAGGGTCTACCTCTTTGCAGAGGCGCAGGACGTCTTGAATATAAAATTCGGTGCTTTCACCTTTTAATTGTGCGCGAGTTTTTAAGGTTTTCTCTGCTCGTAACCTCAAGTTTTCGTTTTTTCCGAAAACTGATTTTAACTGGGACATGAACTCCGTCCATGTCAGGATGCTCTCCTCATTGTTCTCAAACCATTTGAAAGCAGTGCCGGTCAAATAAAAGTAAACGTTGGCGAGACAAAGTGTTTCATCCCATTGGTTATGCTTCGCCACACGTTCATACTTTTTCAACCAGTTATGGGGATCTTCAGAACCCTCACCAGAGAACATTGAGGGGTTTCTAGGTAGATGTTGTATAAAAAATGAACCTACCTGATTTGTTGCTTCTTTCTTGATGGTCATGGTTGTTTCTTCTTGCTCAACCGAATCAATTTTACGTTTTTTTCTGAATGGGTATCGATCCAGCTTCTTCACCAGTTGTGGCGTAGAAATCAAGGCTTGAAATATCCTAAGATGTAACAGTATTTATTGATGACGTCACGGCGACAAGTCGGCAATTATTAACAAGTCAGCAAAAAACTATTTACAGCTAGAGAATCTTGAGCAAGCAAGCAAAGAGGTATTTTGATAATTATTTTACATAAAAGATTAATATATATTTATATAATCTGTTGAATAGTTTCATTGAATAATTTAATTAATAAATTATTTCTTCGTCACAATATATAAATATGACGATCTATCATGGTAGAAGAGATATAGCCACGTTTGAAGTGTAAAAGGGAGATCAAGAGGAAAGTGGTGAGTTTCTTTATTGAGCTGTACACAAGCTTTCGGACGTCACCCGTCCTTCATCAGGTGTTGACATGAATAAGAAGGAGATGCTATATTTATAAGCGACAGTTTAAAAGTATTAAAAATATTAAAAACAATCTGATGCACGCCCGCGAGAGCACATGCTAATAACAAAATATTTTCAATTTTACTCTGTATAAATATCATTTTGAGTTTGTACAAAGAATATCAGCCCGTTGAAAATCTGTATACCTAAGACGAAGTGAGAAAGGCGGACAACGAGAGGCGAAGACAAAAGCAAGAAAAAACAACAATAAAAATAAAAAATAAAAATAAAAAATCAGCGGAATAAAGATAAAGTTAAAAGTTACGAAGAAGGTGTATCTGAGGTAGAATAAAAAACAGAATATTGGGGCGGGAGGTCAATCTTTCTGTTGAGGCTGGGGGTAGTATTAGATACAAGAGCCTCAAGAACTAAGCGTTGGTATTTGTTCGCTATATCGCTATAAATGGGGGTTGTGTTGTCGAGATTGAAGGAATGTCCGGACTCGGCGATATGTTGGTATATGAGCGATTTTTTGTCTTTCGAGCGGATGTTACGGGCGTGTTCACTGGCTCTGATGGCGATTGTTCGGCCTGTTTCTCCAATGTAGTGTAAATCGCAATCGTTACAGGGAATTTTGTAAACGGCGTTGGAAAGGGATTGGGGGTTACGTTTGGCGGAGCTTTTTGTGATAGGATGTCTTAAGAAGGTGTGAAGGGAAGGTGTGCACTTGTAAAAAGTGCGAATGCCGTATTTACGTAAAAAGGAACCAATACCGGAATTCGTGGTGGAGTATGGGAGGACGCAGGTGCTTTTAAATACAGGAGGTGTGGTTCTTTTTTGGTTGGGTGAGAGGCGTACGGTCTACTCGCATCTCCTGTCCGCGGGCTATCCACGCAGTTTTATCGACCGGCATTTTTTCACACCCAACCAAAAAAGAACCACACCTCCTGTATTTAAAAGCACCTGCGTCCTCCCATACTCCACCACGAATTCCGGTATTGGTTCCTTTTTACGTAAATACGGCATTCGCACTTTTTACAAGTGCACACCTTCCCTTCACACCTTCTTAAGACATCCTATCACAAAAAGCTCCGCCAAACGTAACCCCCAATCCCTTTCCAACGCCGTTTACAAAATTCCCTGTAACGATTGCGATTTACACTACATTGGAGAAACAGGCCGAACAATCGCCATCAGAGCCAGTGAACACGCCCGTAACATCCGCTCGAAAGACAAAAAATCGCTCATATACCAACATATCGCCGAGTCCGGACATTCCTTCAATCTCGACAACACAACCCCCATTTATAGCGATATAGCGAACAAATACCAACGCTTAGTTCTTGAGGCCCTTGTATCTAATACTACCCCCAGCCTCAACAGAAAGATTGACCTCCCGCCCCAATATTCTGTTTTTTATTCTACCTCAGATACACCTTCTTCGTAACTTTTAACTTTATCTTTATTCCGCTGATTTTTTATTTTTATTTTTTATTTTTATTGTTGTTTTTTCTTGCTTTTGTCTTCGCCTCTCGTTGTCCGCCTTTCTCACTTCGTCTTAGGTATACAGATTTTCAACGGGCTGATATTCTTTGTACAAACTCAAAATGATATTTATACAGAGTAAAATTGAAAATATTTTGTTATTAGCATGTGCTCTCGCGGGCGTGCATCAGATTGTTTTTAATATTTTTAATACTTTTAAACTGTCGCTTATAAATATAGCATCTCCTTCTTATTCATGTCAACACCTGATGAAGGACGGGTGACGTCCGAAAGCTTGTGTATAGCTCAATAAAGAAACTCACCACTTTCCTCTTGATCTCCCTTTTATGACGATCTATATAAATTATTATATATATTTCAATAAATATATATTTTAAATTCATATAATATCGAAATTACAAAGAACACTATAATATTTTAAAATATTTTTTAGTAAAAGAAAAAAAAAAGAACAAAAAAATTATTTTCAAAAATCCTTATCCCTATCATAGTATTTGAAGACAAAATATTCATTGATATATCGTAATATTTTTATTGAAATTTGACCATGGGAAAGGTCCGATTGGAAAATAATAACACATGAAGCAAAATCAATTTATTCTCTCTCTTTCTGTTATGTATGAAAAAAGAAGACAATGCAATAAGTTATTTAAACAAAATATCATTAACGAAATAATAAAAATATATATTATAATAAAGATAATGAATATTATACTTTGAAATTTTGAAAATTTTGAGATTATGATGCAAATGTTTTGATGTAATTCAATATTTAATGATAACGAGAAAATACTGGCCCGAATTTAGAATGTAAAATGAAGTAATGCAAATATATTAAGTCAATATTACAAACTTTATTGTGAATTTAAATTCCAATATGTTGAAGAATGCAGGTAAGAATTCTTATGATCATCCTGACAATCATACAGAAGACATTGAACCTGATGAATCCAACTCTTGTTTCAATCTCAGATGTTGGTGTCTACTGATGAGGGCCACAATGTCAGCTGGACAGACCAAGCTTCTTGATCACCAAATCTTGATACACCATCAGTCAGCCAACCAGAAGTTGGATAAATATCACTTGATGTGAACTGGCCAACTGATTGGTTGGATTGATAGAAATCAACATGACGCCAGTTGAGCTTCTTTTAGTCCAATCTTAATATTCTTTAAGAAATCTGTTCCATATATTTCTGAACTAAATTTAACTAACTTTTACCATCCCATATACTGAGATAGCAACAATCATCAAGATAGTAGAAGCTCAGCTCTGTTATGTATTTAAGGAAGGAAAAGCTCCATATCTCAGTCAAGTGAATTCAAATTGCAACGGAGTACCATTCTGATGACACAACAACAAAATAATTGAAAGTTTTAAAAATAACTTTGACAAAAAGCGTGATTAAAAGTCTAAGCTAAATATGAGCATAACCTTTAGAAAATTATGGCTATATCTAATAACTTGTGAATATAATGTACTCTGATAAAAATTGTATTGAAAAAGATCAAATAAAGAACTAAATAATATATGCAAATATACACAACTTATTCAGTTACCTTTCTAAGAAATATAGTGGTTTCAGCCACAAATATTTTAACCCGCGTTTTACAATTTTTTTTAATATATGCCTGGAGTAGTTTGTTATATAAGTTGAAGAAATATACGAATTGAATTTAGAGGTTTTTGGTTTTCTTGAGGTTCTTGGGTTGCTGGTTAGAGCGCTCCATTAGTTGGTTGGTTGCAGCGAAATTATAACGAGCTTCTCTGTCATAGTTGGAATCTCTTTTTGTGATCTTTGAACTTTTCTAATTCAAATCACCAAAAATATCAAGTAAAATAAAAACTTATAAACCGCTTGAATGCCAAGGATAAAAAAAGGGACTCGGTGACAATAGCAATCTGTTGACCATAAAGTCTGAATTCTAGGCTGCTGTGTGTAACAGATGTTCCAGATACCGTGACTTCCCTGTATTCCAGCTCTACTAACAGCGTTGTTACAGGATCTAGCTAGTGTTAGACAGTAGCTATTGACAGCGGGGCGGGTTTTAGCGCTTACACTTCTGTGGTGATCATAGCAGGGGCTGTGGTCATTTGCCATTCCACGTTGGGCGGGAGGACCCACTACTTTAACCCTGTGTCACATAACGTGGATTGGTACTCAACTTCTCCTTCGGCAGCTTGGCTCGCTCCACAGACCCAGGACTAGGTACTGATTACTAGTCTGCTGGTTCTGGCGCAAAACTCCGATGGGAGGCCTCGCGTGTGACGCAAAGTCCGGCTTTCAGCGTTGGCAGTGTCAGCAGTTCTGTCTTCGGTCTCTAGTCCGCTCCATTCCACTTTGTTGTCCAATAGTGAACTCAACGAGTTCATCGAGTTGTCGGAATTGGGAAGTTGGGTTCAGGGGTGTGTAGCAATACATGACGGTGTGAGATAGTATAGTCTACCTCTAACCCCCTCTGTGTTATGTATCTAGATATCACGTGGAGCCCTCACCGTGTCTAGTTAACATTTAGGTAAATGTCTTTCTTTAAGCTCCCTCCTTAGGTCACCGAGTCCCTTCTTTATAACTTGGTCTTCACGCGGTATCAACTATATGTCGGAGTTAGATAAATCAACAACCTCTCTCTATATGTATATTCAGGGATTTCTCACAACCTGAAAATAATGTTCTAAATGTTAAAAAATGTATTTTGTGTGGTGACACAAAAAGATAGCGTGCAATAACAGGGGAAATCTAACTTTCCAGATCTGTAACATATATAGGGTGACAATGACAATGAAAACAAGTTTTATTGACTAATTAGTCAACAATTATAGTTAACAAGAAATATTTACAATTGTCTGGACCGTCAGGAGCCCAGAGCCAGCTTAAGGTTGGATATTTTCCTGCAAATAGTGGGATGGCTGTTCCGAGTTCGCACGATAGCAGCGTCAAGAAAGCCCGCGAGAATGTTCCTCTTCTCAGACGGAATTTCTAGGTGATACTCTTCGGGGTATAGAACCGCGAACATAACGTCATCCAGGTCAATCCCCGATTCTAACATGGGCCTTGAGCCGGGTTCAACGATCATTTCGTTGAATATTGTATCTATGTCCGGCATCAGATCCTTCTGCTTCATCGGGGCAGGTAGTGGAGGCGGTGGTGTTATCATGGCTGTAAATGAATCCTCCTTATGGGGAGCGGGCGGCGCCGGCTTGGCAGGCCGAGGCGCAGGCAGTGCTTCCTCCGTCATTGGATAGTCCTCCTCCATGTCCGTCGGGGCGGGGGGCGGAGGTGTCATCGAAGGAGGTGTCAGTTCCTCCCTGTGGGTAGTGGGCAGCATAGGCATAATGTCTCATGCTATGTAGACGGAAGCCTACAGCGGTACCTCGTCTTACGACCATAATCCGTTCCAAAGACATGCTCGTGAGACGTGCTCCAAAAAACATATATTTTTTTAAAATCAAATATACGCCTCTTTTTTATATATATAAATACATAGGAATGAATACGAATATGTAAATAAAGAGAATAAAAAGTATTTTTAGTTATGCAAATTGCATTTTTAAAATCAAATTTAAGTAGATATTTTGTGTTGTGAAACTCTCAAAATAAAGTGATTTCTTTTTCTCTCCTCGCCCATATTGGATTCAGCTCCTATTTTCCTTATATATGTCTTCATATGATTATTGTGTGTCTATAAAACGGTTTATTATTATCATTATTATTATTAACATAATGTGTGCATAAGCGCGCCATTTATTTCTACTGCCCCCTTACTGCAATCATACAAATATTGGGAGAGCCTGGCTCATCAGTGATGAACCCTCCCAGCGGTTTCGCCATTGTATTGTATTGTATTATTGCATTGGATTGTTTATATCCGTTACTGAAGATAAACTCTGGAAAAGGTATTTTAACTTAACTATGAACATAAGTTTTAAAGAACAGTAGAAATATATATAATTATATAAATATATAGATATTTATTATTATTAACATACCTAATCCTATTTATTAAATAAGAAAGCTATGTGGATATATGCAATAGAACATAAATAAACGTGAATAATAACGGATTAAGCAAATTGTAAGAATAGTTCAAAAAGTGGTTAAAAGATGGCGTTAGGTGTTCACATTTGTGAAGTAGACAATATCAATAATGAGAGAGTTAAATATTTTATTTCAATTACACTATCTTTGTCATCGTGGAATATGATGGGTTTTATTGTAAAAGTTCCTACTTATATTTTACTTTACAATATTGATAGTAAACACAATTTTTCTCTTAAAATGTGCTTCGCAATGTATTCCTGAGAAATCCGGTTTAAATCCTGTTTTTCTCAATTTTTTTTCTATTAAATTTATTTTAAAAGCTTTCGTGTTATAGTTCTTTAACAGTTTGTTGCGAATGTGCCAATATGTAAAAATGTCATCAACATCTTAGCGCGCTCTATCTATCGCTGAAAATTGATACAATATTTTAACGATACTTTTTATGATGGGGAAAATGTTCTAAACAGCCTTTATAGACTGTGATGCTAAAATTGAAAATGGTAGGGCCTGGCTCATCAGTGATGAACACTTACAGATCGCTACAACACGCACACACTATTGTATTGTTATTTAAAATATAAGACACTTCAGCCAGAAATTGCCTTTATATTCTCAACGTTTCGACAAAATGGATGTCCCGGTCTTGAAAAAAAAAATTAAAGCATTTAGTAAGGCGTTAAAATGTTTAACGCGTTGTGCCAAATGCTTTAATTTTTATTTTAAAGAACAACGAATGCCGGCCAGGCACCTCTATCTTCAAGATATGGTATTGTTGATATATCTGTACTTGAAGGTTTATTCTTGGTAATGGTGTTTAACGAAACTATGTAAATATATAACACTAGACGAATGGCCCGGGCAACGCCCGGGGTTTACCCGAGTGCGAATATATTTTAAAAACGTTGTCTTGGGTGGTCGCTATTGACAGGGTGGTCTGTATAGACAGGTGGATGTATCACACAGCTGATAACAGGGTTGTCTAGAGTGACAATTGACAATTAAATAATTTTATTGACTTTTAGTCAATGATTACACCCAAAGTCAATGGGAGAAACTACAAAAATTTACAATAAACTTGATTCTGTTAGGAGCGCAGAGCCAGCCTGAGCTCGTATATTCCCCTTTGAATTAAGGGGTGGTCATCGTGAGCATGTTCGGCGACAGTGCCGAGAAACTCGGCGAGAGTGGCTTTGTGTCTGGGTCTAGATCTGAGAGACTTGAGGAGGTACTCCCTACTCTTGAGCCACATGATCGAATGTGAGAGGTTGTCAATATCTAGCCCCTTCTTGAGTAGGGGCCCCAAGGCCTGTTGATAGTTCTGCTCTTTGAACATGTCAAATATCCGGTCTACGCACTTAGTCTCCAGCTCCACCTGGGCCAGGAATGGCAGTGGAGGCGGAGGTGTCGCCATGGCCGGTGTTAGCTCTTCCCCATGGGGAGTGGGGGGTGTCGGCTCAGCGAACCGAGGCGCAGGCGGTGGGGGTGCACAACGCTCTTTTTCCGTCATCGGATTGTCCTCCTCCATCTCCGTCGGGGCGGGCGGCGGAGGTGTCATCACAGCAGGCATCAGTTCTTCGCTGTGGGAAGTAGGCGGCGTAGGCCCAGAAGGCCGAGGCGCAGGCAGTGGGGGTGTTGAAGGCACTGCGGTAGGGGCGGTCCTCAGCTCTGACAAGACCTGTCGCAGGACTTTATAGATGTTACTATCCCCTCCGGGCCTCTGGCCCAAGAGTTGATGGATTAGGCCGGCGAGAGCGCCGCCCTGCGAGGGTGACAGGAGGGGTCCCCGCTTCCGAGCCTTGGTCTTCGAGGAGAGGATGTCCAAGACCTCCTCCCGCCCGAGGCCAAGGGCGTCCGTCTGGGCAAAGGAGATGCCCGGGTTCCTCTCGATGAAAGTCACGAGGCCTTCTCTCGTTGATGTTTTTGTCGAAGACGTGGAGGATGTAGAAATCTCCTCGATGATGGACAACTCAACGTCCGGTGTTGGGGCTGCAGGCACGTGACTCACAGGTGCCCGCAGGGACGGAGCAGGGGTCACAGGTGGAGGGGCAGGAGACGCCTCCTCCATAGGTAAGGTCGGGGCCGCTGGTGGAGATGGCCGAGGTGCTGTAGATGGAGTCACAGCTCGGGCCGCAGGAGAAACGCCAGAATCCTCGACAGCTGAACTGGGAGGTGCTGGCGCAGGCGCGGCCGAGAACCGTTTAGGCAGTCCAGGCGCGGTCAGTGGTAGGAGTTTGGTGGGAGAGAGCGGTGGAGCCCGTCTGGAGGTGGTGGACTGCCCGTGGAGAAGGGGGCAGTTGGCTCTTCTGTGTCCCTGTCCGTGGCATCTAGAGCATTTGATGCCATATGTAAGGTAGGCCGGCCAAGCCTCACCTTTAATTTTAATTTCAAAGCGGGTGGGAAGCTTGTCAACGGTAACGCCGTCGTGGAGGAGAATAAAAGCCTCCCGACGGCCGTCAGTGAAGTCAAATTCGCAAGCCCTTAGCAGTTTGGGGGCGATCGAGGTGATTCGTCCAAATCGGGAGAGGGCATTGATCACGGCGGCGTCCTCCACAAAGAAGGGTAGGTTCCCTATTGTGATTTTGATGGAGCGCTTCCTAAAGGGGAAGGTTCTGATGAGGGTTCCCTCGACCTCGAGGCCCTCCCGGATCAGCCGTTCCGCCAGGGATCTGCTGGTGAGTCCCAGCAAGTAGTGCCCATTTACCTTGGCAAATTGGACAACGTTCTTGGATCCTCCGACGACTCTTTCAATGGCTTTTAGGTATTGATATGTCTGATAGTACGGGCAGTACTCCAGGTAGAGGCACTGCTCCTCGTTGCAGGACGCCTGGCGAGCTCTGGCTTCCACGATGTGCGCCCTCGTGGTCCTGATCTCCTGGACCTGCCGCACCCATGTAGGCGAGGATCTCCGTCGCCCAGTAGCCGATCCAGCGCCGTTGGACTGTGCGGCCGTAACGCCCGGCGCTCCCGTGTTGCGGCGTTTTCTTTTGTTTTGAACGACGGTAAAGTCGTCTCCAGAAACAGGACCTTGATCCTCGGATAATTCCGCCCAGTTCTGTCGGCTTGGAAGCGCGCCAGACGAAGGCATTGTAGCGGCAAATTCGTGCGACACGGCAGATTTTGCATATCGTTCGCTAGTAGGCAGATTTGCATTACTGGCCGATTCTTGCATTTCGATTGAATTTTCAATCTGCAATTGGTTTTCCGCAGATAATTCTGCGCTGGTTTCAGGTATTAAGCCGTACCTTGCAGGTATTTCTTCGGCGTTGAATGGGCTATCCGCCCATACCAAATTTATCGCTTCCAGCGATAATTTTCCGCTTTTCAAAGGCGAAAGATGAGGAGCTCGCGCGAAGCGTGGCCGCACACAAGGGTCAACACACTATAGACAGGGTGGTCTGTATAGACAGGTGGATGTATCAAACTGCTGATAACAGGGTTGCCTAAGGTGACCGCTATAGACAGGGTGGTCTGTATAGACAGGTGAATGTAACACACTGATGATAACAGGGTTGCCTAAAGTGACCGCTATAGACAGGGTGGTCTGTATAGACAGGCAGCTGATAACAGGGTTGTCTAGAGTGGTCGCTATAGACAGGGTGGTCTGTATAGACAGGCAGCTGATAACAGGGTTGGCTAAAGTGACCGCTATAGACAGGGTGGTCTGTATAGACAGGTGGATGTATCACACAGCTGATAACAGGGTTGTCTAGAGTGGTCGCTATAGACAGGGTGGTCTGTATAGACAGGTGGATGTATCACACAGCTGATAACAGGGTTGTCTAGAGTGGTCGCTATAGACAGGGTGGTCTGTATAGACAGGTGGATGTATCACACTGCTGATAACAGGGTTGCCTAAGGTGACCGCTATAGACAGGGTGGTCTGTATAGACAGGTGAATGTAACACACTGATGATAACAGGGTTGCCTAAAGTGACCGCTATAGACAGGGTGGTCTGTATAGAAAGGCAGCTGATAACAGGGTTGTCTAGAGTGGTCGCTATAGACAGGGTGGTCTGTATAGACAGGTGTATGTATCACACTGCTGATAACAGGGTTGGCTAAAGTGACCGCTATAGACAGGGTGGTCTGTATAGACAGGTGAATGTAACACACTGATGATAACAGGGTTGTCTAGAGTGGCCGCTATAGACAGGTGTATGTATCACACAGCTGATAACAGGGTTGTCTAGAATGGCCGCTATATACAGGGTGGTCTGTATAGACAGGTGGATGTATCACACAGCTGATAACAGGGTTGCCTAAAGTGACCGCTATAGACAGGGTGGTCTGTATAGACAGGTGGATGTATCACACAGCTGATAACAGGGTTGTCTAGAGTGGCCGCTATAGACAGAGTGGTCGGTATAGACAGGTGGATGTATCACACTGCTGATAACAGGGTTGCCTAAGGTGACCGCTATAGACAGGGTGGTCTGTATAGACAGGTGAATGTAACACACTGATGATAACAGGGTTGCCTAAAGTGACCGCTATAGACAGGGTGGTCTGTATAGACAGGCAGCTGATAACAGGGTTGTCTAGAGTGGTCGCTATAGACAGGGTGGTCTGCATAGACAGGTGTATGTATCACACTGCTGATAACAGGGTTGCCTAAAGTGACCGCTATAGACAGGGTGGTCTGTATAGATAGGCAGCTGATAACAGGGTTGTCTAGAGTGGTCGCTATAGACAGGGTGGTCTGTATAGACAGGTGTATGTATCACACAGCTGATAACAGGGTTGTCTAGAATGACCGCTATATACAGGGTGGTCTGTATAGACAGGTGGATGTATCACACAGCTGATAACAGGGTTGCCTAAAGTGACCGCTATAGACAGGGTGGTCTGTATAGACAGGTGGATGTATCACACAGCTGATAACAGGGTTGTCTAGAGTGGCCGCTATAGACAGGTGTATGTATCGCACAGCTGATAACAGGGTTGTCTAGAGGGGGGCAGGGAGGCCACGTGTTCGCTGGCAGCCAATGGGCGCGCATTCTATCCGTGAGCTTCAGACATACAGACAGAATAAGGCAATTATATAAGTAGATAGTTCAATATTCACAGTCTAATATAATGGTAAAAATTGGTCCACACAATATGTAAAATAAATCAATATATCGTATTTACATTCAGAGTATTTACATTTACATACAGAGATCGGTATATTGGAAATTTGAACTATTTATCATGGCGCGTATGTAATTCTTTTAAATAAAAATATTTCTACCGCCGTATTTTACTGCAAATGTAACGCTATATTTACACCTCATATTTACATATATGCTCCCACATATCGTATTTTACTGCACGTGTGAAGTTATATTTAGACCCCATATTTACATATATGCTCCCACATATCGTATTTTACTGCACGTGTGAAGTTATATTTACACCTCATATTTACATATATGCTCCCACATATCGTATTTTACTGCACGTGTGAAGTTATATTTACACCTCATATTTACATATATGCTCCCACATATCGTATTTTACTGCACGTGTGAAGTTATATTTAGACCCCATATTTACATATATGCTCCCACATATCGTATTTTACTGCACGTGTGAAGTTATATTTACACCTCATATTTACATATATGCCCCCATATATCGTATTTTACTGCACGCGTAACGCTATATTTACACCTCATATTTACATATATGCTCCCACATTCGTATTTTACCGCGCGGTAGGCAGTTTTATTAGAAAGAGCAGTGTGAAAAAAAGGATCTCTGAAATAAAAAGTTGGAATTTCACTTTAGAACTGTCTACGGTCGACTGAGTTTCTATACACCTCAGTTAAGTATTTGACGGTACGTTTTTTACAATTCCCTTTTTTTTATTATTAATAGTTAGGAGTGATTTTAAAATTGATACACATATTAAACTTAACCTATTATTTTGTTACTTATGATATTTATTTTATCAAATATATGTATAGGGCTGGATGCCCCAATAAAAAGGCTTGTGTGTGTGTGTGTGTATTTTATCAAATATTATATATATCTACAGAAGAGATAATAAAAAAATCATGATAAACTTATTCCCAAAAAGATAATAGTTACTAATTTTAACGATAGATGGCAGTTGAAATTATAATATTAAACTTGGTAATCAAATTTGGAAGACAACTCCACCTTTGCCGGTCCCAGGCCCGGATGAAAAAGGAGGAGGGGGAGCAGTAACAAGCTCACTAAAAAACCTCGGCTCAGCTGGCCCGGCTGATAGTACCCTGTAAGGGCTCCTAATTAGGGCCTCCAATCCCGGAGCCAAATAATGATCCCGAAATCCCGGGATTCTGCTCGAAAAATCCCGGGATTACTGGTTTGTGCATGAAAACCAGCGCAAAAATATATTTTTCTTATCTAGAATTTTGGTAATCAAACAGATGATGAGATAGCACACTTTTGACGTTTTGTTTATACAGCTGCATTTCGGGTCTTTTTTTTTTTTCTGAGAGATTTGAAATTATTTTCATGCACTAAAAACGAAGGTTTATTCTTCAAGATCTTTCCAAAATTGCAGCCTCTAGATTGAGAGTATGCAGCAGTATACATGGAGGGGGCCCCGGTTTTTGTTGACATGCAAATAGTGGCTTTTTAGATAGTAGCGGCATCCCTTTATTTTTGTGGCGGACCTGCGTGTAACATGGACTAACCTCTTATCTGGGCTCCAAATTGTTTTTTATATATAATTGTTTAATCTATGTTTATACTCTCCATCCTGTACTCTGTATGCATGAGTAATCATGAACGCACTACTCTGCTGTTCATTTTGTGAAACCCTCGCTAGCTTTTTTGTCACTCTTGACAAATTATCTTTCCTACGCTCAAACCTTTCTCGAAATTGAATTTTTATCCTTAAAAGAAAGTAAATCATGGTTTTTAAAACGGTGCTGTCTTCTTTCTAAACATTAATACATAGTTGGGCAAAATGCAATAATGATTCCATTTCTATAATCACAATAGCAAATAATCATGATTACATTTGCTATAATTACAATTATAAGTAATTTTAATCGCAATTGCTATCATTATACAGAGGGTGTTCACACTTATAGGAAACAAGTTTTATTATAAAATATTAAAAATTAACACCATATTTGAACTTTTTCAAATGTTCTGTTCGAAAGCCTTTTTGTTTATTTACAGAACGGCACCTGATTTTCCACGATAGCAGACACTTTCTGATCATGGTCATACTCAAAAGATTCCATTCTTCCTTTACCACTTTCCAGAGTTAATCTTACCTATTTGGGCATAATTAAACTATGCAAACAAGATGATATCAACATTTCTAAAAAAGGTATTTATAATATTATTCACGACAAAAATATCAAGTTTTTATTCAAAGCACCTACGGAGAAATGGACAAAAGATTATCACCCTATATCTGTGAGAACTCCTGCAACTGTGAAAAAAGTGAAGAAATATATTACAAAATAAAATCCTATGCCACAAAGAGATATAGCCAAATTAATAGGAACATCAGTGTCAACAATAAATTGAATAATAAATAAAGATTTAGGCCTAAAAGCTACAAAAAAACATGCGGTTCACAAATTGTTTCAGAGCCATATTCGTCAGCGACACACTATCAGCAGATATTTTTATGAAAATTTCTTGGCTGCTGATAGATGGAAATTTATTGTTACATATGACGAAGCATGGGTATATTTAACCGTTTGCGACAGAAAAAGATCTATATACAAGGGGGGATCAATAAATAAGGTGAATTATCTTATTTCTTAAAAATTAAAAAAAGCAAAAGTAATTTAAACCACAGAATATTAAAATATAACATCGAGAGACTATTTAAGGTGTTCTGTTCTTTTTTCCCACGCGCGGCGCGAATTTATAAATAAACTAAAATGGAAGCTCCCTTGAAGGATTGCACCACGCTTGAACAACGTGCAGTTATTTGTTTCAGAAGGTATTCAAACATCTCAAATATGCCAAAGAATGAAAAATATCTATGGTGAGTCTTGTTTGTCTCAAAAAAATATTTATAAATGGGTTAACGAGTTCAAAAATGGACGAATTACATGTTCCGATATTGAGCGACCTGGACGACCAAGTGTTACAGCGACGCAAAGCACGATAAATGCGGTTGAAAACTTAATTTTGGAAGATAGAAAAATATCCATTTTTACCATAGCCGACAATTTGAATATAAGCTATGGAACTGTGCACACCATTATTAATGAACAATTGCAATTTAGAAAAATATGCTACAGATGGATTCCACGTTTCCTTAATTTGGACCAAACATAGCCGTATTCGGGTTTCAAAGGCCCTGTTAAAGCGGTATGAAGAGGAAGGTGATCATTTCCTTGACCAAATTGTAACTGGAGATGAGAGTTGGTGTTATCATTATAATCCTTCAACAAAACGTGCATCTATGGAATGGAAACGAGGCGACTCTCCAAGACCAAAAAAAAAAAAAATCAGGTCTCAACGTTCGGCCGGTAAAGTTTTGTCAACAATTTTTTGGGATGTTGATGGACCAATCTGACTTGATTTTTTATCCTCAAGGCAACGTATGAACAGCGACCTTTATTGTGACATTCTTGTAAATAAGCTAAAGCCCGGTATAAGAAACGAAGGAAGAGGGAAGCTTAGTAAAGGTGTTCTCTTCCTTCATGATAATTCAAGGCCGCATACATCATGTAAAACTGTATCTACAATCATTAAATTAGGTTTTGAAGTTTTAGAACATCCTGCATATAGTCCAGACCTAGCCCCCTCTGACTATTTCCTTTTTGGACTACTAAAGAAGGAGTTAAAGGGAAAGCGATTTGACTCAAATGAAGATGTCCAGAAAGTGGTGCAAGATTTTTTTCACACGCTTCCTAAGAGTGCCTATAAAGAGGGTATTTACAAGTTGCCAGAACGATGGAGACGATGTATAGAAAACCAAGGTGATTATTTTGAATAAATCAAGTCCTAATTTTTAATATCGTTCTTATTTTTTAAAATAAATTATAATTCACCTTATTTATTGATCCCACCTTGTACTATCAAAAAAGGGTGGAAAAATCTAGGCAAATTTGGTTGAAGGAATGTGCCGAAAGTTACCCCAATGGATTTATGGTGGCATGCGGTATATCATATCAAGGAAAATTAAAAATAAGAAAAGTTGAAAGAAATGCCAAAATAAACTCCGAGTACTATCAAAACAACTTTTTAGAACCTATATTTTTGAATGATATTCCCTCTATCTATGGAAAACATAGTAACAAAGTCTGGTTTCACCATGATAACGCCACAAGTCATACCTCATCTTCAACCCAAGCTTATTTGGAAGATATAAGGCAAAGAAGAGCAATCAACACTATTCCAAAGAACAGAACCACTGTAAAATCTCCTGATTTAGCCCCGAAGGATTTTTGCATTTTTGGATGCCTTAAAAGAGCACTTGGAAAGAGACACCCTAGGACAATTGAAGGTCTCTGGAAAGTGGTAAAGGAGGAATGGGATCTTTTGAGTATGACCATGATCAGAAAGTGTCTGCTATCGTGGAAAATCAGGTGCCGTTCTGTAAATAAACAAAAAGGCTTTCAAATAGAACATTTAAAAAATTCAAATATGGTGTTAATATTAATATTTTATAATAAAACTTGTTTCCTATAAGTGTGTGAACACCCTCTGTATATAAAATTACGAGTAATTATGTTTACATTCTAATGCAATTATTTTTTTTGAAAAGTAATGCATTGCAAAGTAATCGTAATTACAAGGTAATGTATTACTTTGAATAGATTACTACCCAACACTGCATTAAGAGATGTGGTCTAAGAATTCCAAGAACAGTAATTTTTTCCAGATGTGTGTACAGTAATTGACAGATAATTTCAAACTGTAACCCAAAAGCAATGGTTTATTTCATAAGCAGGCGCAAAATATATGGCTTTAAGGTTGTTTTCATCGAAGTAAGTGCCACGTCATTGGCACTATATAAAAAAAATTAAAAATATAACTAACGAAACGATATACCTCTTGGCGTAGAAAGACGAAAATGTTTTTCAATCCCGGGATATCCCGGGATCCCGGGATTGAGAAAAAAGCAATCCCGAATCCCGGGATTGAAAATATGTACCGGGATTGGAAGCCCTACTCCTAATCCAGGGATACAGGATGAGCAGTGTTTGTACTCCATGTTAGGAGTGGCTGCACATGGCGTCTGTTCCTCTTGTCAGAGGCGGCCATTTCTTTTGGAGCTAAGTCGGCCTGCCACTTAGTAGTGCTCCCAGCCCTAATGACAAAGGCATTCTACAAGGTGCGTTCATTAATTTCCAGGACTGGTTAAAAAATAAAATAAATAAAAAAGCTAAAGAAAACATTTTTATACAGAGTTAAATATTGGACATTCGACCACACCTGACTGAAAGCACGAGTCTCGTGGCGCACGCGTCGATCTAAAAATAGAACAAAACAACTTCCTTGTAAGGTTCGCATTTCTAATTTTAAAATGGCCATTTTCGAAGAGCAGAGAATCTGCATTAAGTTTTGTTTTAAATTGAAAAAAGTGCTACTGAGAAGTATGAATTGATTAAAGAAGCTTTTGGCGATGCAGCTTTATCCCGTTCAAGAACTTTTGAATGGTTTTCACGCTTCCTAAAAGGTCGGGAAAAGGTAAACGATGATCAGCATACTGGGCGTCCAAGATCATTACGTTGCGAGAAAAACAAGCTCAAAATAAAGGAATTAATTAAATCTAACAGAATAATTTCTATTAAAGACTTATCTTCAGAGACTGGACTATCTGTAGGACTGTGTCATCAAATAGTAACAAAAGATTTGGACATGATCCGGACGTCTTTAAAATTTGTTCCCTGGATTCTAACAGAGGAACAAAAGGAGGCTAGAATGGATGTCTGCAAAAACATGGTTGAAATGACTCGGACCGATCCAGAATGGATGCAAAAAATCATTACCGGGGATGAGACATGGGTGTATCAGTATGACCCGGAAACCAAACGTCAATCCAGCCAATGGATTGAAAGAGGGAAACCGAAACCCAAAAAGGCAAGATTTACAAAATCCAAATTCAAGACATTGCTTGTTACATTTTTTATATTAATGGTTTGGTTCACCATGAATTTATTCCTTTCGGACGTACAATTAATCAAGAGGTTTATTTGGGGATAATGAGGCGCTTAAGGGAGGCAGTGCGCCTTAAAATACCTGAAAGATGGCAAAACAATGACTGGATACTTCACGTCGATAATGCGCGGCCGCACACAGCCCATGTTGTTTTGCAGTTCTTGGCCAAGCATTCAGCCATACAGATCCCTCATCCACACTATTCCCCTGACTTAGCCCCAATGACTTTTTCCTCTATCCTAAATTGAAAATGAAGTTAACAGGATGGAAATTTGACAACGTTCATATGATACAAGCTGAATCGAAGGCAAGCTTGAGGAACCTCTCAAAAAGTGATTTTATCTCCTGCTTCGACAATTGGAAAAAAAAGATGGAACAGGTGTATTGAGGCAGGAGGGGCATATTTTGAAAAATATTATATTATTTTTTTATTTGTTTTATTTTTTCAAAGATACAGAGCAGTCCTGGAAATAAATGAACTCACCTTGTACTTCACCCAGACATGATCTCAAGCTTTACAAGCTTGATACCCTAATATGATTGAGTGGAGATAAGAAAGAAGAAGACTTGGTAATCTCAACGTCAAATTAGAGCCCTCTATAAGAGAAGAAAGAATTGCTGTGAGTGAACACGGTATAACAGTAGCTTCTGTATGTCCTTATCCAATCATATCTCTCCCTCATCATCCAATAGAATCAATTTGTGATATTATTACTAAATTTACATATTTTGAAATGCCAGTCATAAAATAATGCTTTTCAAAGGAATCCTTGTTAAAGAAAGTTGTACTTTTTAACATCTATATCTGAATTGAAACAATGACTCTGAAATATATTACATTGACCTTTATTGAAAACATACCAGGTAACCAAGTGTGAACAAAATTGTCTGTCTTCATAAAATAAAAAAAAAAAAAAAAAAAACAGACGACCGGCGACATCAAAGACTTTTCACTTCCTTAACTTTTTTTTGTCGAGTTTATTTTGTCGCTAATGATAAGTGTAAATTTAGATTATAAATTAGAAACACGCTAAGGTAACAAGATCAAATCCAAATTAATAAAAATGGTTGTGGTGTTTCAGTAACAGCGTTGTTATCATTTTCATAAAAAAAGTACTGAATGTGGCAAAACATTCTGTGATATATTTTCTCATTCAGTACTTTTGTCTGATGATGGTAACAACGCTGTTACCGAAACTTCACAAACATTTTATTAATTTAAATGTATCGTAAAGATAGAGGCTGCCTGGTCGGCGGCATTCATAATCCTTGAAAATAAAGATACTTCGGCCAGTAAATCTTTTTTATTGCCTCGACGTTTCGACAAAAATATTTTGTCTTCGTCAGGAGCAAACAAAAAAAATAATTTTTAACGCCTTGCCAAATGTTTTAATTTTTGTTTGTTCATCACGAGGACAAAAGCTTTTTGTCGAAACGTCGAGGTAATAAAAAGATTTACTGGCCGAAGTATATTTATTTTCAAAAAATTTGAATTTAGTCTTGTTTGTTATCTTACATTTCTAATTTATAATCTCACACATTGAGTACCTTACATAAGAATATGAGAGAAAAAGAGATTTATTTTAAGAATAATAAATCAAAATCGCGAATTCATTATAAAAATAGCCTGGCTCATCAGTGGTGAAACCTCCCAGCGGTTTCGCCAGTTTAATCTACCATGAGCCAGGCCCTCCCTTTAATTTTTCAATTGCAGTAAGGGCAGTAGAAATTGTTTTATTTTAAAAAGAATATTACGCGTCTAAAATAGTTTTGTAATTTGATAACAGATGGCGAGCTAGTGCATCGAAATAAAATGTTATATTTTTATTGTTGTGAAAAAAATTATTTATTTTTTTATATTCTTCAAAATAATTATTTTCGATATACTAGATTTACAATTTACACTCATATGCAGTCGTGGCCGAGTGGTTAAGGCGATGGACTTGAAATCCATTGGGGTTTCCCCGCACAGGTTCGAATCCTGTCGGCTGCGTTTTTTGTTTTTTTTTTTATATATATTTATTTAAGAATTCTCTATTCAGAAATATGATTAAACTCTACTAATTTATAATGGAATAGAGATAGAGATACGAAATAAAATATTAAAAAACACATTTCGAAAATGAATTATTTAGGAAAATATATTTTTTTAAATTTAGATCAAAAATAAAAACATATAATGAATTCGCGAATATCCTTTCCTTTATATATTTACTAGCGAACCCGGCCACGCGTTGCCGTGGCTAAATTGTAATATGTTAAATTAACATCATACTAAACTATTCAGTACAGTAAAGTTAATATTCACTTATAAAGATAAAAATGTTTTAGCCGATCTAAAGCCCTACGGGATTGAGAATGGAACGTTACGTTAAAATTTGAAAGTGATTTTTATATATATAGATAATATAGCCCTTCATTGTAATCATTGATTATATTCACTGCATTAATAAATGTCAGTGAACTCGTTTATATGTATTGTTTTTTGTTTTCGAGATATTCTAATAGAACGTTCTCACATTTTCTGTAAAATATTTACATATGCACAAACACAGAATATAATCACTAAGTCTTAATTTCGCTATAATTATTGTTATAAACATTAATCTAAAATAATTCGCCAGAAATCGTCCTGATAGTATACTAAACAACATCCCAAAGTTTCATGGCAAACATCTAAAATAAAATAATACTTTGCCACAATATTAAAAAGAGGGGGGCTCAGGTGTTTAAAATGTAAAATGGGCTCTAAATAGTATTACATAGAGCCTCTTAATAACAAACATATTTAAAATAAACCAATCAAAATATAATAATGCTGTAAAAACAGACTTTGCTACAATAATATAAAAGAAACGAAAATAAAAAAAGACACCCACGCTGAGCCTCGAACCTAGGTTTGTTACAAATATTATTAAAAAATTGTTTATGTTAATTTCTATTTTAAAAAGCCTACATTTTAAATAAAATAATATTTTTAATAATTTGCTACAATAATATAAAAGAAATGAAAAAAAAAAAAAACACCCACGCTGAGCCTCGAACCTAGGTTGCGGGGGTACGAAGCTGTGTACCTAACCTATAGGCTAAGCTTGACGTTACAAATAAGCTCATGCGAGGCTATTTTAGGCCATACGTCTGCCGCGAGGGGGCGCTGATTGCGAGTGAATTTACGTTTTATTGTAAATAAAAATGTAACGAAAGGTTATTTCTAAAGAGTAATTAGCCAGAAACCATCCCTGTAGTATACTAAACATCTTCCCAAAGTTTCATCACGATTGGTTGAGCGATGTAGAAGATTATCACCAACAGACGGACGGACGGACGGACAAACATCCATTTTTATATATATATAGATAAAAATGAAATCCAAAATCGATGTTTGTTATCGCGTTGCGCAAAATCTACAGAATAAATCATTATGAAATTTCGCATGTAGGTAGCTGAAGATTTCGTTTAACATATAGGCTATTCAAAAAACTAAAATGGTTAATGTGCTTTTTTTAATGTAAAACCAAAAAGCGTTAGTTCCAGCCTTTTACCGCTTGGCGCAGCACTGGTCGCGACGATAAATGAATTTGATTGGTTAATAATTTTACATGTAGTTTGTTTACACGATGAATGTTTTTAAAAGGTAAGATTATCCAATCGCCGTGAAACTTTAGGATGTTATTTATTATACTACTGGGAAGGTTTGTGGTTTGAATTTGATTTGAAATAAATATTCGTTGCAATTTTATTTGCAAATTTTCTACCATCACTCGCAAGCAGCGCCTCTCGCGGCATCTGGTGAAATTACATTTATAAATTTTAAAAGTGCTAAAATGTGTTCCAAGTATAATAAATTTATATTTAATTTGAGGATTTAGTAAAATAATATTCCAATGACGTTGTAAAAAAAACTTGGCATTTCAATATTAATATATGTGACAATATCGTTGCGGAATTTCTTGTTGTTCGATTTGAATGGTGAGGATTGGTTGAAACGCAGTCGTTTGAGTGGAAGTTGAAGCATACAGTTAGGAATAATCAGGACACGTGATGGGGTTTGAAAATAAAAGGCAACTGGGTTGGAGGAAAGAAAGCTTGAGAAGAGCGGAGCGATTTTGATTGTTAATTATCTGATCACATGGCGGTGATTGTACTTAGCTACGGGATGAGCAGAGGGAGAGAGGTCCAGAGCAGATGTCACCTCGTTGGGAGCGAAGGAGCAACTCTAGGTGTTGTTCCTATGAGAGCCAAATCACTACTGACAATTCTTGCTTCTCGATTTAACACCACGAGTTGTCTTCCTTCCCATTGGTCGAAGGATGGAACGTGCCCGTTTTTCTATTGGTTGACCTACTTAGTTATTGCTTCCTAATTGGACCGGCGGCTTTCTTTGGTGGAAGATATGCCCGGCCTGGTCAGGAAGTATCGGGTGTTAGTTCGACTCTATTTACTTCCGCGGTTATCAAATACGTCCGGTCTTGCTCCGGAAATATTGGGCGTCTCTCTACTTTTATAACTTCTGGTCACCAGATACGTCCGGCCTTGCCAGGAAGTATTGACTGTACAAGTTATTTATACTTGTGCCCGCTTTTAGCCTGCTTCCTATGTCTTGTTGCTACTTTCTTTCCTCCAGTTACCTTATTCTTTATTAAATCTTTGAAAATCATACATTGTACATGCATAGTGGGTCGGGGGTGCATACAATTATATACAAATTATGACATATATATTTAAAGAAAATATCTTATTTAAAATTTAATAAATGTTTTCAAAAATTATGTGTTTCAAAAATATATTTAAACGCATATAACAATATTTATATACGTTTATAAATCTATATATAGGTGGATTGGACGTTTTATAGAATCGTTTTAATAAATGTTCGTTAGGCAAACTTTTACTCGGGTAAAAACCGGGCGAAGCCGGGAACATTCGCTAGTTATATAATATTTATATATATTTTAAAAAAATACTATTCTTAAAATAACAATCTTTTTTTCTCTCTCATATTCTTATATGTGTACAATTTGGATTATAGATGAGTATAGAGTTTGATCATATGTGTGAATAGAGAATTCTTAAATATATATATGGAATTAAATATATATATTTAGTTTTAAAACATATTTTATATATAAATGATTGATAAGGCACAATTTAGATTATAGATTATAAACACAAGGTAATAAGACCAAATCCAAATAAATAAATAGTGTGTGACGTTTCGGTAACAGCGTTATTACCTTGTGTATATAAATGATTAATTAATACCAGATTATTTATAAATAATAAAAAAAAAACGCAGCCGACAGGATTCGAACCTGTGCGGGGAAACCCCAATGGATTTCAAGTCCATCGCCTTAACCACTCGGCCACGACTGCACACGAGTTAAAATTAGATACAAAATTTATAAAAATAATATTAAATAATTAATTTTTTCACTAATTATTATTTGGTAAAGAAGGCTAACTCTTTGGGCGTATATTCAACATATTTACATACTAGCTCACAGTTACACATGCCACGGAACTTTTCAAGAAAATTCAAAAACCTAAAAACGCGTTTTACTTCATCCCTCCCAGTACAATTTCCCATCTGTACTATTTTTTAACATCGTTATTAGTATTTTTTAAAGTGAATTATCTTTTCTGGGCTTAGTCTCTGTGTTTGATCATTTATGGTCAAATATATTTAAATCTGTAATACATTTATTATAATAATTGATTCATATCTATTGTCGGGTACAGTGGTAGGTTTGCAGTTTATTCGCTCTCTGATTGGTT